>CM026390.1:99529914-99554914 GCA_014843695.1 Archivesica marissinica | reverse complement strand
ATGTGTAGCTTTGGTGTGTGGGTTAGTTATAGTACAAAATTAGTCGATATCCTGGTGATCGACGTTAAATTCAACCCATTTCAAAATCCTTGGACAAATCTAAAAGTGTGTATATGAACCACAAAATACCAGACAGCTGCTTTAAAAACAATGCATCTATAAAAACACCGACTGACCCCATATAGTCATTCTTTTCTCACAAACACAGCAATCAAATTTAAGCGTGTCACACTGTTTATTGGGAGCAATCAACCACTAACGGTACATCACAGAGACCGCCGAGTTATAATACCCGATAGGGGCCACTGCTATCAAGATCAAAGTATTTCACATCGGAATTTAGCACTGATTGTGCTAATTGGTCAATTATAAAATGTGTGCACATAATTATATAATTGATTACTACACCGAGTCATTGTTTTATCGTTCTGTTAGATAAACGAGTTATGTAGTAACATTTTAATCAAATCTGATAACAAGTTTCAAAGTTTCAAATTTATTGGCATAATCAGCAACTATATTGCCTTTGGCCATTTACAATGATAGAAATATGGCAAAGACATCACCAAAACGAGTGATCGTGATCTGAAATTATTTTTTGAAAAATATTTAAAATTAATTAATGCTGTCTGTCATTGACAATGGTGAAAAGATGTAGTTACGGGCTGTGTGGCAGTGATGTAGATATCCAGATCGATTGATAGGTGACGTTAAATTCGTGCCATTTTCAAAACCTAAGACAAATCTTGAAAACATGTCTAAGGTGGATTAAGTTGTGTGAACGACCAAACGATCAGCTGAATACATCCAAAATTAATGCAAACAGATATATTTGCACAAAAGTAAGTTAATTTATTTATGCATAATAAAATATTTCGAAAATATATTGTGCATTAATAGATCTACCGTTCACAAGAGATATGTGAGTATAGTGGTGATTATACATGTGGTTCATACATATTGTCGTGGATGGTGGACTAGGGATCAGATAGTAGTAATAGTACCCATGCATGTGCAGAGCTGTGGGATTCCCATATTAGCTCAGTGAACGTACTGGTGTTCAGTTTTTGGGCCTAATGTTCGAGTCTTCTAGGAGGCATAGGGTCGAGTCTCTCAAGACGGTGGCATATTTCATTTCCGTTGACTGCGCAAGCATTTACTACGAACACTTAACACGTCCTCATCCGTATATCTGTACTTTAGAGAAATAACCTTCACACCTACGTCTATTACGAGATGGGCTGTTGACAAATTAATCAATTACTGGAGAATATATTATTTTTCACACCTTGATTGGTCGGCTCAAACATTTGTGATGCTGGCTTGTATGCCCATGTTTTATCAGCGTTAGAGCTGAGCCGTGCCATATGTCCAAGCCCTTGAATCATGTATACATATCATGCTCTTCACATCAATTTCATTACAACCATGGCGTCTATTTTTCCATGCGTTTTTTGCTCTCGTCACGTTTCCAGCCGTATGCATGTTCTTAGCTGCGATAAGTGCCACCGTTGGAATCATCGAAAATGCGGAATGATTTATTTATTCTCCCCCATTCACTTTAATTAATCTTGATTAGTGGCCTGACACCTAGATAGATAATCACTCCTGGTATGGCAAACACACGGCTACATAGTCCCATTCATAATTGTGTCTAATTACCTAAATAGCTAATACTAGCATTATTATAATGGGCCTGTATAGTGCAGTACTATATATATATAAAATACGAACCTGTGATTATACGAATGCACTAGTATACGAAACTACCATTAGACGAACAAGGGATTATACGAAATCACCTGAATTCACCTAAAACCCTTGCCTTCTTGCTTTCAGCGAGATATTCTTATCTGGGTGAAATAAAACCGAGAAATTCGACGGAATGTTATCTAGATTAACTCGATGCAGGACTGCGTTAGACGCCATTTTGTTAGATAGCTTGTCTCGCGTGGTTACAGCGAGTACCTGTAACTATGGGGGGCGTGCCTAAGTAGCGTTTGCAGAAAGGTCAAAGGATAGACACCTAATGACCATTGGGACATGAGAATTGATGTATATATCGGTAAGTGTTGCATATATTTAATACACAGTCTGTGGGCTCTTTCAATGATAACTAGCTGTGATACTGAAATCGAATTCCACAATTCGCACCCGTATAATGCTTTGGGTAAAACAATTGACCGCTAAATATTAACAAAGGTCATAGGATTCAAGCCATTTGGGTGTAGCCCGCTGTTTACGAGGCTAAAAAATGTAGATTCCCGAATAGCATCATTCATATTATACATTTCATCACATACCACACCGAGATGTTTATACTTGGAGTTCTTATTAAAGACTTCCTCACCTAGTGTTCATGAAAATGAATGTTCTGGAACATGTCTTGCGTTATTAAAAGTCATCACGCAACATTTGGCAGCATTATATTGATAGCGCCACTTCAGAGAATAGTTGTGGCATATGTCCAACATGTTTTGGAGGCCCCTCTTGGAATATGAAAGAAGGACCATATCATCTGCAACTGTAGGTGAGCTTGCTTTGAGGTTGTAAATGCACACACCAAGGCCACTATTTTCTAGTGTGTCTATCAGTTCATTAATGAATAGGAGGTATAGCAATGGAGACGATTTTCCTCCTTATCTGGTTCCTTGCAAGACGCTGAACCACTCTGACGTCAGTCCTTTATATCGTACGCAGCTAGTCATATTACGGTATATATTCACAAAGGATAAGAAGCTGTTGATATCTACCCCACAATCAAAGATCTTTAGGAGCATTCCATTATGCCAAACTCTGTCAAACGCTTGTCTAGCGTCCAAGAAGCAGACGAAAACATCACTGGAATACTCCTTGCTGTATAATACACACTCTTTCAGAAAGAAAGAAGTCATTAGACAGCCAAGATTTTGCTTCATTTATTTCATGGTCCATTTCAGTTAGATGAGATCGTACCGTTAGTCTGTGCAAACGTCTGAAATCCCGTTTGCTTTGTTTGTATACATGTGACGTATGTAGGATGAGTAGAGCCTCTGGGCCTTCCAGCATCACACCACGCTGTCCTTGATTTAAACATATATGTATGTATTTCGGATAGCTGTTCATTCCAGTATGGTTTAAGATGGGGTTTGTGTTTCTTCTTGGGGAAGCATATTTCACCGCACGATACCATAATTTCAGTAAGACGTGAGTACATGGAGTCTATATATTCACCTTCTTCAGAGATACAAAAATCATTTCTCTGTATAAACTCAGATAATTTCGAATGATAATCGAGTTTATGGCTTTCGGACACCCTTTTCCATGAAATAGGTTCACCATATCGTACACTGTCTTCAGTATATTCAGTATCATTGTTCAGAACAGGAATATTTAATGAGCAAACTATTGGTCTATGACGAGAGACAAAATTTAAACAGTGGTCGTCAATAATTTGACATTGACGGACAATGTCAATTTTTTCTACAGGTAGCATAATATGATCAATCAAAGTTTCATATTTACCATCATAGCTAACAAATGAACAGTTTGCCCCTGTACACATGTCAATACTAGATACAGATATTTGATTTGTATCTGTTAGAAACTAACTCAGATAAGCGCTTCTGCTATCATTTGTTTTGCTGGAGCAGTCCGCATTGAAATCGCCCATGAAAAGTACAAGGCCTTGGTCTTTGTACATACTCCAAATATTGTATAGTTTGTCTATGTAATCCCTAAATAAACCAATAGAGTGGTTTTTGCATGGAATATAGACTTGTATCATAAATACAAAATATCCAGGCTTAATTTGCAGCTGAATACCAATTATACGATCGTCATCAATAGAAAGCGGTGTTACCATATTATCATATTTTACATTCCATAATATTGCAACTCCGCCTGAACCTGCTCGACGATTGCTCGCTAAGCTGAGTTTATGGTCACAAACAGCATAGCTTTTATAATTTGTATCTAGTAAATCAAAAAAGTGTACATTACATGGAGACATCCAATGTTCTGATATACCACAGAAATCTATAGATTTTTCATTTAGAATGTCACATAAATATTTACTACTGGACATGAGTCCAGTCAAATTCCAAGTCATCAGATTAAGATTGAATATCATAATAAACAAATGGTGTATGTTTGTATAATATGGATCATATGAACTGTTACTGTTAGTCCAAGTTCAAATGTCAATACATATTGTAGCTCTCAACCCCGTCACGGTGATGAAAACCATTTTCCGCATGTGAGTTATTATACTGGAAATTGGTATGAAACATGGAGCTAGTTCCTGATTTTCGTCCACTCTTCAAAATACCTCGGTTTAACCAGGGTCTACACATAACTCCCTCTGGCCAGAAGTAAGATTGTTGTAACTGTGATAAATTACCATTGTCTTCAACGTTAATACGAACAATAGCGTCTCCAGGCGTGCGTCGGCAGGGGAAAATCCTTACCATTGATACCTTGTATCCCCTACGACACATGTATGACGTAATAATTGAGCTCGTCACAGACTCTTTAAATCCACCTAAATAAAAACGCTTTGCGCGTTTCTTAATATGAGTCACAAATCCCGCGTTTACCTCATCTGTATACGGTTCGACGTAATGTTCATCTCTGCTTGTGATACGTACAGGTATTCCGTCTTTTCGAGGCTTACTTGGTGTTCCAATGGTTTTGTGTATTTCGGCAAAAGACACGAGCCGAGAAGGATTCCACTTCACATCATTCGTTTGACGTCGCCTGGTATTTCTGAGCCTTAGGGGTGCTTTGGAGCCAACGTGTTGTTGTATGTCATATGAATGTATTTCAACATCGCCGTGTTGCGCGTATGCATTTTCAACCGGAGCCTCATCATTACGATGCAGGAAAAAGTTTTCAAGTGCATCAATATCTGTTGCACTGAGACTAGATGAAGAACATTTCGGGTTCAAAGGGACAGACTCCTGTATTGGTTGAATGGGTACACGTACTATTACCATCATCATTATGTTCTGTGTGGGGATGCATTCCGGTGAGGGATGGTTCCGATAAGGATTGGGATGGATCCGCAGTATGCTCGTGATTGACTCTACACAGTGCATTTATATTTACTGCCATAACTTCCGCCCCGTCAACAATATTTTCAAATACCTGAATACGTGCGTCTAGATCTTCCAATTTTGAGTTCATATAGTCAGTATTAGGTTGTTTGGATACAGATACAGTTTCAATTGATGCGCACATATATTGTTTAACTGAATCGCACTGTGTCTTTATTTCACTTTTCAAACAAGACAACATATCATGTAACTTTCGCATTTCGTCAGTTCGTATTTTTTCACACGCAAAAGTGCGTTGCTTCAGTAGCAAGAGATCTGCTTGCAGATTAGTTATAGTGTCTTATAACACAGGTACTTCCTGGGAGCATTGACAGGGAACTTGTTTACATGAAGGTGTCAAAGTATCGCCTGAAATCCTAGACTGAGAATTGTAGCGACCACGAGATGATGCGCTTATAAGTTCCCTCAGGGGAGAGTATTCATCGCCCTCGAGAACGGACAGAATAACATGAATAGCATTTGCCAATTTCATTGCGACGGGGTCTCCTCTCCGAGTGGCAACCCGCCGCTTGAGTTCTGATTGTGGTCTAAAAGGGAAATCATCGCATTCCCGGAGTATATCAAATAACATAAGCCGCACTTGGTCCAGTTTAACTTTACAGGATGTATAGTCTTTAATCAGTCTTGAGACAAATAATTCACACGGTAGCTCGTTGTACAAATTAGACAGTCTATTGTACTCAATTACATCTCTGTGGTCCTGCCATTGGCCGTTCGTAAAACTAGAAGCTTGGCTTAATATGTTTGTTATATCATCTTGTTCGTCCATAATGAATGGTGTCTAGAATCAACGTACAATGAATGGAATGAAGCGACGATAGCATGACCGCATGTCTGTTAATGACCTGACCTCCCACACACTGGTAGGAGTACAGTTCTAATTGTTTCAACATTTTGTGTTTATATGGCTTGATGTCATCTGTATTGATCATAAATCCCAATCAATTGTCGTGTTTATGTTTGTAGGAAACTGCACATTATCAACTTCAGTTTCAGATTATGCGGAAGTAACACATTAACAAGGCAACTGCTCCAATCAAGAGTGTCTCGGCACCAACGATTGACTGTATAAGCGTTGGTTTAGTGAAATAAAGCATGCCTTTTGTACATTCTAGCGAATTGCCAAATGTCAAGTTCAAACCGGGTTACTGGTAGGGTGGTGATTTACTGTTGGTGTAGATAATTAGTTCTCGGATGTGTATGCAAAGATTTAAAGCAACAATTAACTTGTAAGTTTTAAGCAATGATAATATGTGTGGCCGTTATTTGACGCGCAAAACAGATCTGAAATAGGATTCTTTTTTACCAAATTTGAGGTCACTATTGGTTTAAAATATTTGGGGTGACTACTGGAGTGTGTATAAAGATAATCGATAAGATGACGGTTTGGGGGAAATGTCAAGGGTTGTTAGTATTACGCATAAATAATTTCTTTTCTGAAATCGGACCATTTTTGGCAAACATTCAAGTTAAATTAAGAGTCAAACTTGTGGAGACTTACCGTGAACGAAGATAATTAGTACTCGGGTGTGCCTGCGATGCGTCAAAACAATAATGTTGATGATGGTGTTTAAGAAATGACAATGTTTGAATATGTTTTGACGAATAAATGATTTCTGCAATCTATTTTTTGGCCAACATTCAGGTTCAAGGTCACTCTTGGTTATGGGATGTGTTTGGGGAACAACCATTAGAAACAGTACACACGCTATCAACGCATTACATTTGACGGCATTTTAGTCATATTTTAATTTGCTAATGTTGACAGTGCCGTCGTATACGGAATGGTAAATGCTTAGTTTCACTTTCAACTAAGGTATGCCAGACAAAAATCATGTTTATGTGTTGCACATATTCTTCAAATATTGTACTATTTAAATGTGAGAATGTCATACAGGTATGTAAGTACTAAAATCACTTGAAATACCACAGAAATAAGCTTCCGAAGTACTGCTGTGGATTTGGAACGAACGACCAAATAGCAGTTTTCGCAATTCATGAAGATGCATTATAAATGTAGTGAGCGCTGTTTCCCCATGATCCTCCTTATCCATTGCAACTTGAATATAACCGCTCTTTAAATCTAAACAATTAAATTAGTTTGCTTTGTCTAATAAGGCCAACAATTAAGGACAGTGGAAACGAGTTTTTCTTCATTATCTGATTTATACTTTCCTAAACTATGCACACAACCCTTTTTTACACAACTGGTTTCACAAATATCTGTATCAGAATTTGCAAATCAATCCTGGTTTTTCATGTCCGGCTGTTCACGATGAAACAATGTGCCATTCTGGTGTTATTTGACCGATCTCCATGAAATAAAAAGTATTTGTTGATAGAATAAGGTCTTCCGGTCGGGACCACGAGGGCATATCAGTGATCTGGTCGTGTTTACCTAGTTTCTCGTCGATGTTTCTGCATGCATGTTTCAATTTCGTTGGTTGCCTTTATTATATATTACTTACTATATGACCATAGGCCAAAAATAAAATTGTGTGTCTGGTGCCTGTGATTTGGTGCACTTGGTTTGGTTGCAATGTCATGCCTATATATTCTGTTAAATATATTGGTTTTGTTTTCAATCAAAATGGTTACAGTTCTATATTTCACCAACCGTAGTAGTGTTAGAATTCATATTTTGTGAACCTCCGTCTATTTCAGAAATTTCAAATCAGGATGATTGTGGACTTACCATAGCAAATGTTTGTCCTTGTATTCTAAGATAGGCTAGCGCTAGGTCAAATCAATACATGTACCGTATATGGAAAACAAGATGTAAATATTTATTCAGACGGACATATTATATGACCAGATTGAACTGATAAAAATTAATCTTCGGCAAGTTTCTTCGAGCGTTTCCGTATAATTTTTCAACATAATAATCTTATAAATAATTAAATATCGATACCAGATTATCAAATGGCCCGTGGTATAGTGGAAAGTGATATGAACTTGTAAATCTGACATCGCTGGTTCGATTCTAGCATGCGGCATAATACTTTTTATTCGTTTGTTTTTTATTTTTTTAAATTTCTTTTGTCGTTTCCTATATTTCTTTTAATTTAATTGCTTTATATTTTCTACTGACTGTTCAATGTACATGTAATTTAGAAAGAATGTTACTGAAACTACACATCGTGCTGCACGTGATTTTTGTGCGCATATTTAATTACATATTTTATTGAAGAAAATTAAAAAAAAATTGAAAGTGGCATTCATCGGGGTCGAACCCGTAACCTGTAACTTCCAAGATCACGGGCGTATCCACTACACTACTAAGGTCTGTGTTTCTAGTGTTATATTCACATTCAATGAGATCGGTTTGATTCGGAAATCGACGGAAAGAATACGGAAACAAACGGCATATGCAAATACATCAGTTCAATCTGGTCATACAATAATTATGCCCATTATTTATTTATAAAACTGTTGCCTGTTTGTGTGCACAGTTAGGGACATATATCGATTACCCAGTGGTTAATACAAAATTAAGAAACATTATATTAATAATGAACTATTTGAATAATAAATACATGTGGCGGTAAATATGAGAATAGTGGGCACGTGTTTTTCCACGTGCAATACCAATAAAACGACACGTCAATATATGAAAATTGGCGGCAAACGATTATTGATTGAATGACCTGATAGGACAATGAAATAAATAACACATAAAATTACAATAACATTTTAATATCAAAATTTAGTTACCCACAACACGAAGCTGAAATTCTGATAATCTGTTAACTATAGCAGCTAGAACTACCATATACTCAAAAGTCCTTCATTATATCGGTACTTCGTGAATGGAACAGCTTACCTAGCGAGGTTAGATATTCACATTGGATTCTTTCAAGACATATCTTAACACTAACGGTAAGTTAAAATTGGAAGACTGTTCGACTACGGAAAAGAAGATCTCAGATTCTACATGTATACACAGCTTAGAGATTGAACAATTTATAGTGATACTTTTGCAGTTTCCCCGATTTGGACCTCGCTGACCTCTTTGACCACACCACCCAAAGGTTGGGTCGTTTTGCAATACTGTATATTTCTCGACGACAATAATTATAGCCCTCTCTGACACTGTCATGGAGTATAACTCCGTATCTTCAGTGAACGATACTATCCAATAATCATAACTCGTGGTCTTATGCACAGGTGACTATGTTACACAAGTATTACAAAATAATTAGCAAATCAAGGGATCACAGGTTCGATCCCCCGTCTGACGCTAATAAAATTAGTCTATCAGATGGGACGTTAAATCGAGGTCTCGTGTCGGTGCTTTACACCGTGCACGTAAAAGAACCAAACTCTGGAATGGGTCTCTGTCTGTATCACTATCCTCCAAAAAATCTAAAATGACATCTCTTCAGTAGACGTCACTCGTATGGGCAACCTTTAGCGACGATAAATAAACGTATAACACGAGTCTAGTCAAATTGCTCCCGGTGTAACGTCCACGAAGAGGGGGACTGTGTAACCCAGGTGAGAAAAACATGCAGCCAGTCCGGGACTTCTAGCTTACAGGGCGATTGCTCAGCTTTCCAGTCAAACTTGTCGACAGTATCAGATTTAGCAACTATTCATTCGACCGATCAGATGTTTGAATCTGAACATGTTAACAAGATTGACTGGAAAGCTGAGTAATTGAAGGATTTTACAATCTTAAGAGTGATTGACCGAGGGAGAGGATCCGAGTCAAAAGCTGCATAGCGATGAGGGAATTCTGTACAGAACCGCTTTCTTGGACGACCAATCACTTCGTCAACTTGTTTTACCTGAATCTCACACGACTATTGTCTTGAAAGGTATTCATGATGATGCTGGACCCTTTGGTTAGCCAGACGTTTTTACTGGCCTGGGTTGGAAAAGGATGTTACAGTACATCACTCATGTTATTAGACGAAAACCTTTTGCCGAGCTTGTACCAATTTTTATATCTAGCCCTATGGAGCTAACTAGTATACATAGACTCTTTGAAGCTCCAAACCTAGCAAAGGTAGTGTGGAAAACATATAGTGGATCACTTCACCAGATATGCTCAAGCAGAGTGTAGACTACTGCCAAGGCCTTGTATGACAATTATTTCCGTTTTTATGGGTCCCCCACCCCCGAAAGACTTGTGACCAAGGACATTTTCTCAGTAAGAACATGCAGTAACTGTGCAAGTTCACGGGCATTCGTAAAACGCAGAGTTAATTTGCGTGTACCATCTAGTGGCTCACTACTAAGATTACTTGAATGGTTATCATGGTGTCATAGTTGACCACAGTTTATATACTATTATATATAATTATGTAATCAGTTCATCTGTACGAGTTCGACATGGCGTCTTTCTTGGATATTTATAATCACGTCTTCGATCCACAGATGGTCAACTTCACGATCATATAGTGCCAATCAATGCGGTCTTGCATCACTCGTTCCGGTACCTATTTTTCTGACCATTATGTTAATGATCGTCGGCAACACTACTTGTCGATCAGAGTGGTTCCAATGTTTTCCACCTGGATAGCAACATTGGCTTGTGTACTATAATGTTGACCTCAAATTCCACCTTGACAGAAAGCACTGCATTAAACTACCAGGTTAGTATCTGGAAAGCAATCGACCGGAGTATTACATGCAAGTGCTTAATGAACAGCTACTGATGATGTAGCAACAACCATTTTTAAGTCTGGTCAACAGCGTCTCCATATGGAGCGAGAAGCCAAAGCTTCAATTTGGTCGGTTGGCGAGTTAAACAATGGTTACAATTCACAAAGTACTGATGTTCCAACAGCAGTTGCATATGTCCAAAATGACTGGCCCATCCTCAAAACCATGGATGTAGACACAAAGCTCTTGTCCATCTTAGAAGCCATTTTGCTAATTTCTCTGGAGACTAGTTTTGAAAATGATGTCACACAGATGGTCCATTTGTTAATGTTTGGATAGGTTTTATGAGGAAAAACATAACGCTAGTCTCGTAGAATCTATTATGTATATAATTAATAATAACTCGACACCGTTTATGACCAGTCATAAATTGTTCTAAACTGCTAATATAATTGTCTAATGCTGCAGATGTATCGGCATCTAGCACACATTTGATGAAACTTGGTAAATTTGTATGAGGAGGGCTGTAAATAATGTTGTCAAACTTGATAGGAAGATTAATTCTGAAGTTGCATGATGTAGAACAATAGTTCAAGGACACACGTATGATGTTCCTGAAGTTATAATTCATTACCTCCTATATGTAGCATATGCAGATTTTTCCAGTGTGTAGGTTACTCAAATTTTACACATTTATTCCATCCGTTAATTTAATTTTCTATGTTCAAATACCAGTTTACAAGCAAACTTAATAAGAAAATGCCGGAGAAAGCGGATTTTATATTTACACAGTAATGTTTAATCCTAATGATCAAAATTTATCCACACCACAAAGCTAAGAGAGCATATAAAACTACAAGACTAATTATTGTACTTTTAATTTAGTTTTATTTGCTAGTTTCACAATGCAATGAGCTCTAGTCTAGTAGACCTTCTGTTCCTGTCTCTGGAACTCGGCTCTCTTGTGGTTTTTGGACAGGTAGTCTGTGAACTCTTGGTATGGAGATTTCGTGAACACCGTCTCCTTCCATAGATCAGGAGTCAAGTACGCATACGTTTGGGAAATCGCTGCATAGGTTGCCTTTGCTGTATAAAGAAATACAAGAATGCAAATTACCAAGAAAACAAAATGTGCAACAAATGTGATTATTACATATATATAGATATTTCTGTCTAAACAAGAAAATAAGACCCTTTATGTACATAATCGTGTGTAATATTACACTGTGGGGAATTCCCTATCGGACTACATTAAAAACGTTTGTTTATTGCATCCAGGAAGAACCACCAACCTACAAGTAGCTTTCTCACATGAAACAATTAAGACACCCCAGTGGGATTCAAACCTACAGCGGTGAGAGGCAATTTTATGTCAACGACTAACCACTCGGCCACTATTGTAAATATAATGTTACTTCAAGTTCATTACCGACTTCTATTGGTGAACCCGATGCAATCTGCATAAAATTGTTTTCTACACTGTCTTATTTCTGGAACTTGTGGCATCACATGCAAGATTCCACAGGGGTTTGCATACTATTTTTAATATTTATTTAGACCCATCTCTGCAATTAATACTAGTGTAGTCTAAAAACTGGTAAAAATAATGTAAATTAATAAACGGCTCGAACCCGTGACCATCAGTGATGATAGGTTACAGTGGTATACAAGTCAGCGACCTTAACCACGGAGGCGGACTTTGCGAACATAACTTGGAATTTCGTTCACAAATTGTGCATTTTCACGACCATCATGTTCGCCCTTCCCAAACAATGAAATTTATAAGAGAAACATACCGAAGTTTCCTAGTGTGCCTGTACATCCTCTGGCTGATGTGTAGCAATCTTCAATACCAGCCATATGCAGTAACTTCTTGGGGACCGGGGCACTGACAACACCTGTACCACGTGGTGCTGGGATCAGCCGTACTGTTACACTGCCACATTTACCAGTCACCTATAATATAGCCAGTCTTACATATACGTGCATCTATTTAGTCTTAAGTCTTCCTTTGTTATTCTGCCAATTTGTTGGTTTAAATGCTTTGTTTCGATATTACAACTGAATTATATGCAGCAATTAAACTTCCCAAACTTTAGATGAACCGAGCATCCAGCAATAGTAGTATATTACAGCCTTTAATCATCTCTAGTCGACTAATCAAGTAGTATTAGTATGGATTACAGCTATTTACCTTGCAGGGTACGGTGTGGGGTTTGCCGATCTTGTTACCCCAGTAACCTCGTCGTACAGGTATAACGGACAACTTGGCTAAGATTATAGCACCTCTGATAGCAGTAGCTACTTCCTTGGAACATTTCACTCCTAGACCCACATGACCATTATGATCTCCAATCGCAACAAAAGCCTGAAATTAGAATTAATAGTGTGTCTTTATATAGACTATTTTTTATACGAACTTCCATGCACTATGATTGCACATGCACCAGTACTCGACATTTATTTAAGGTCTATCAAGACTCTTAAAGTATAACGATAAAATAACTTGGCAAGTAGCTGTAAAATACATTTGTACCTATACTTCAGTTAACCGAACAAAACAATAGTCACTTAGTTAGATTGCAAAGTGGTTCTGTTTCCTTTATGAAGTACAATTTCCTGCTTCATATAAGAAATAAAACGAGACCACCGACCAACTTCCATGCAAGTTGTATGAAAATATCCCAATTGCAAGACTGAATACCTTGAATCTTGTTCTTTGTCCAGCCCGTGTTTGTTTTTGTACAGGCATAATCTTCAGTACCTCATCCTTCAGAGCTGGGCCCAAAAAGTAGTCAATGATCTCGAACTCCTGTATACAATGTATAAGCAATGGATTACAACAATATATGTGCCATGTCAACCATTTAGTATAAACTTCATTTATTTTACAATGATTGCGAAACAAGCTGTTAACAACTTATATTAATTACTCTCGTTGACTGCGTATTTTTTATGGTCATTCGGGTGGGAGGAAACCAGAGTACCCAGATAAAACCCACCTGTCCGATCTGACGACCACCTCACATACTTCCCAGTACAAGGATCGAACCTGGGTTACATTGGTGAGAAGCGAGCTTGCTAACCACTACGCTAATCGGCATATGTGAGAAAAGAAACTACTTTCGACAATAGATTAAATTATGTATTATTATGTTCGGTATTCTGTCAAAACAAACCAATATTTTATTTCGCAAATATTGCATAATGAAGTCAAAAGTTTAACAATAACTTTAGGTCACTAGTCTCACAATAACTTTAGGTCACTAGTCTCACAGGGACAGTTTCCCTGCTTTAACCCTATGCATTAATGCACTCGAATTGGACTTGAACGCACAGAGAAATTAAGAATTGAAAGCGCAGAGTAGAGCCGCAGAGCTACAAATGGGGCTTGAGCAACCCACTCTTGCTAGGGGGATTACCCCATTTTGATCCTGGCATCACCATTTGAAAGAACAAGATGAGAACAGTGATACGCCAACAATGATGAACTCAATGATGTATCGTTAACGACACATGTGCTGTTCACATGACTATCATCCATACCACGAGTTGGCAAAATCCGGCTGGCAGTTCGCTTCACGAGAAGAATGTGTGCTATTTCTAGACAGCACCAAACGAAATTTAATAATTATGAAATTCCCCACCTACCCGAGTATCGTGACCATAAATGGTGGCTAGACATGATGGTTACTGAGAAGACGTTTGAAACTTCATGCGCGACGACGGACACATTGCAGTAACAAAAACCTCACAAGAGCGTGAACACTAAACAGAGGGCTAAATTCCCTAAACACACAAATATCCTCAAAAGATATTGTTAACTATTGATATACAATGTACCTTAATTGGCAAAGAGAACAAATAGATTTCCTCCAGAGACTTGATCTTCATGTCCTTCACCAGCCTTCCCAGCTTAGTCACTGGCATCCATTCCTTATCTCCATCTTTCTGTCCCCTCCCTCTTCCTCTGCCACGACCACGACCCCTTCCACGACCACGTCCTCTGCCGCCTGAGCCAAAACCTCCACGAAATCCTCCTCGTCCACCGGCTGGTGCTGCGTCCGCCATTGCTACAAATATTAAAATGAATTATCAACAATGTTGTACGGTTTGTTTATCTACAACAATCAGCACCTGCTTTGGCCATCTTCTTGTATCCAAGCATTTCAGAGAATATTGGTCTATCCCATTTTGAGTGATCTATTCGACTGTGCAGAGGCGGGAACAAATCTGTATATGTGCATATCAACATAGTCACAGGCAGTGATGAAAATTATTGTTATTTCATGTTGTGATATTCCATGTGTAAACAGACGAGATAGAAAAGTCTTACACATGTATTGTATAAACAGTGCTGCAAGGAACGATAACAGTAGCTTTACAATCAAGATTGCCAGTACGCGTAATTGAGGTTTAGCGTTTAGACTTGGTCCAAATATTTAGACACAATATTATACATGAAATCAACGTTTAAATTTCATGGCAGAGTTTCGCCATTCGAAATGGGCCATTTTGAATATTTGATTATTGCGAAAAACAACTCGAAATAGACGAAAATGTTTATCTCCGTGCCATTACGGTGAACAAAATAAGATTTCGTTTAATATCCAATTGTTCATCATCATCATCTAAGTAATCGCATCACTCTGTCTAGAGTATACTCGCAGATAAGACTGCAGAAAAATTGGGAGAATTTCACCTGTCGACTTCAAATAGCTAAATCAGTAAATGACATGCACAATGGTAATACAATATATTTTTAACGTTCATCTATATTTAGGATTATTCTTAACACCAATGCACACATTTATAATCGTTCATGTCCGAAAAGCTTCAAAATATTGGTCAGAAATCCAGCCATCGGCTCAGGGCGGAGTGCTATGCGAAAATGAGCTTTAACGATAAGACGTCGAAATAACAGAAAACAAGTTATGTAGAGCCTAGAGGTAGCAACCACCACACATCTTATTGCGCAATCGGTGTTCCGATAAAAAACTGACCCCAAAATATGTCCTGTGTATTACGGTCTTGTATGAACAGAGCAAAGGCTTTCCGATTGAAATATTTGCATAAGTGGGAGGAGATATGACCAAATATGGCGTATATGCCCATTTGGCTGTTACGCAGTATATATTTACAGTTCAAAACCGAAAGTGAAAATTTCAAATATCATAAATTTGTCCAAAACGGCCATATACGCTAATGAAATTGGTATTTTATGATAGATATATCAGTATTCTTTTCATTCTGGGCACTTCCAAGAATGTAATTTGACGTATATCCTGTGTATTTGGCTCGCATCCGAGTGACATGACAAGTCTCACCGGACAAAGGAAGTAATCAAACTTAACTATTACCAATATTCCACTTCCGCCGTCGTAATCGTAATTCATGCAGAGTAAAAAAAACATTAAAATATTGCAGTGTGTCCTCTCAAGCTCGATTGAGGTATAAATAGATACGGTATTGTGGTTTGGAATAAATGCAAATATGCATTTGCGCTCACTGAAAATTAATTAGTTTGTATTTGCAAGTTTCTAAAATCAAAATGGCTGTTCGTACACAGTTCATTCGTACTCGGTTACCGTACACCGTTCATTCGTACTCGGTTACGAGTCGGTATATTAAAACTATATTAATTTATAAGTGTGTTGTAAGTACTGTGTGCATAAAATTGTTACAGAACAGGTGAGAAATGTTTATAGAAGAATATAACACTGACTACTATGTAGAATACCGTTTCATGATCAAGTAATAAGCTGGGGTCAACTTTTGTAAGAAATTGAAAATCAAGCCTTTTCTGACTGCAATTTTTCATCATTTAATTTCAAAATTTGTGGTGTAACAAAGTTAAACTATACATTTTTGCAAATGGTTTGATGAGATCTACCAGAAAATGTATAGTTTTACATGTATTATAGCTGTTAATAAAATCATTGAATGTTGCTATTAGAGGTCTTATTTATAAGACTAGGGTGGAAAGTGCTATGCGAAAATGAGCTTAAACGACGACGAAATAACAGGGATTTTTTTTTATGTAGGTCTTATTTATATGACTACTTTTAGACTTTTTGACTCTAATGAGCTACAAGATACAAGCTTTATTTAACGTCGGATTACATTTACAAATAACATTAGCTAATAAGCTATTTTTCCGACAAACATATATTATAATCAAAACATAAGAAAAAACAGCTAAGAAATAAAAGTTGGTTTAAACATGAATACAACACGGGACATAGCATAATTAAAACATATTAAAGCGAGCACCTAAAAGACAAAATTAATACATTGTGTTAATAGTTTTAACAATTTAAGGATAACATACAGCTTAAGATACAAGCAACTATATAATATAGATAAATCTTAAGCTTTAACGATCCGTAACTAATTCCGTCGATTCGTTATCCCAAGCTCTACCACTGTACCACGGACGCCACATAATGATCATATATATTCGTTAAAAGCATTGTACATAGCTCATTCCTACCAAGATTCGTCCTGCTGGCGGTCCGTGATAAGAACAATTTAATTCATTACAGGCAATTTGCAAATTTCAATTAACCCATCATTTCAATCATTGAAATATAACTATGAAAGAGCGATTTCAGTGTTTTATTCGTGGACATGTTGACACCAGTTCTACCTATATAAATAAAGTGCATTTTTAAACGTTTTAACTGTCGGATGATTATGTAAATGCTAGATTTGAAAGAACAGACATTAACATACACCTCACTTACGTGAATTTTTCCGGAAAGAAAGAAACCGGAAACGGAAATTAAATCTAAACTTGTTTCTTTTGTAAAATCTTTTATTGCTTACTTGTATCTTATATTTTACTATGAGTATGTTATACATCTTCTAACGTACACTCAATTATGATTGTGACTGGTAGGTCCTATGTTTAATTTTGGGGGACACACTCAATCCAGACGTATCTCACACAGAAAGAGAGCGGCAATTATGAATTAAAGGCCTTGCCTAAGAGCTCAATCGTAGCTACAGATGGGCGCGAATTCCGGGCCTTTGGCACATGAAGTGAACGCACTACTCATTTAAACCCACTGATTGTGCGACAGTGTACGAGGCCCTACGACGTATCGAGAAATGTCTCAACGACGTTGTGGCGTGGATGCACAGAAACATGCTCAAGCTCAACGCAGACAAAACGGAAGTGATACTTTTCTCATCCAATGACAACTCTAAGTTTACTCCTGATGTATCCATAAACGTAGGAGGTGCAAATATAAAACCCTCAAACTGTGTAAGAAACCTCGGAGCGTGGTTCGACGCAAAGATGAGCATAGAGCAACATGTCAACTCCGTTTGCCGGTCCTGCTATGGGAAGCTTAGACAAATAGGCCATATTAGACAGTATTTAACCATCGATGCCACCAAATCACTTGTGAATGCATTCGTTACCTCACGCTTAGATTATTGCAACTCTCTTATGCATGGTGTGCCAAAGGCAATACTGAACAAGTTACAACACGTTCAGAACACTGCAGCCCGCCTTATCACCAGGACCTCTCGCCACAGCCACATTACTCCAGTCTTGAAGCAACTGCATTGGCTGTCTGTGCAATACAGGGTTCAGTTTAAAATGCTGGTCACAGTATACAAAGCTTTGCATGGTGAATCACCTGTATACATCCAAAATCTACTTCATGTGTATGTACCCACACGAAACTTGCGGTCGCAGAACAATGCCACTACACTCGTGGTGCCAAGAGGCCGCAAAGTCATGTACGGTGACAGAAGCTTTGTTACTGCTGCACCAAGACTATGGAATGCTCTCCCGGCATGAATCAGAGAGTCTAGATCAGTATCTAGTTTTAAGACATCACTTAAAACACACTTTCTCTTACAAATACACGGACACTAAACTGGTGTGCATATAGAAGTGTTTTGACAACTTCAACATTAAGAATGTTTGAAGTAGTTTTATCTTGTGCTTATTTATATTGTTTTAACAAACAATCCTTAAATCTTTTAGCATATATATCTGGTATACATATTCTTTAACTGCATATCTTAGTCTTATGGCGTATGCCTTTTAGTTCTTGCTTTGAAGTCCACCCACGCTTTCCCTCTTCTGCCATGGGGACAGGGGCCTCTGGCAGGCGAGGGTGGGCCTGATATGCGACCCTTACAAAAAAAATTAAACCTCATTGACTAAATTAGTTAGGATACATTTTTACATTACTTAAAGTTATACTATTGTTTTATTACATGTTTTACTGTTTGTACTTGCATACTCTTATTGTAAAGCACCTTTGAACGTATCTGATATGAAAAGGGTGCTATATAAATGTGGTATAATAATAATAATAATAATAATACTCAAATGCCTACACTAATCCCCTCCTGCTTAATCTCGTGATGCTTGTAACATGTGGTCTAGAGTTTTAAGACGAATTGCGTTTTTAATGAGATATAGATATGAATGAAATGTGCTTTAAATCTGATCGAGAGATATTTATACACTATTTAAATACGTTATTGTGAACGACTTAACATTACATGCTTACTGTGTTCATTAACATTATTTTGTGAGGATAGGTGTGATTGTGACGCAGGTATAGCTGGGGTTCGCCATTTCTGTCGGCAAAGAACTACCATTGCGCTCTCACGACTTCCACATAATTAAAATTGGTGAGTATTATGTCTGTTCAGACATCACTTTGTTTATATGCATACAATAAACAGGACAATTTACAGATTGCGATAGAAAATAAGTATTTAATACGTATAAGTATATATTAATTTTTCTCCATCAGAGTATAATGGCAAGGCAGTTACAATTGGTATTTCTGGTTACACTGAATACTTATTTCAAACATATGAATTATCTAGAACATTTAAGTGGTAATAGCGCAGTTGTAGCGCATTTGCTTCAGGTGCGAAAGGCCCAGAGTTCGCACCCAGCTGTAGCAGTTACGATTGTGTCCTTGGGCAAGGTATTTAAATTCCACACTGCCTCTTAAAAGCTAAAATATATTTGTATAAACTAAACTAGAACATTTAAATTTGCTTCGCATTAATCTATTATCTAAATTGTTGAATTCTGCTGCAACCCATTTTGAAGTGTAATTAAAAAGACAAATATATATCTTATCAGGCTCCAGTAAACACAAATGATATTTATCGTCACTACCGGTTGCCAATATGAGCGACGGGCAGTGTACCTAAGAACACCTTTCCTGGGCAGGACAGTACTTTGTGCATCAACCTCCTCAAGAAACGGCCAACTTTTTCATATAAAGTGATGCGATAGATCTAAGTGGGGCTCGAACCCATTACCATCAGTAATGATATCATAGGCTACAGTGGTATTCAAGTCAGATACATTAACAACTCGACAACGGAGACGTGGTAACACTTTCAAAATTGTGAAAATTTATATGGCAAATAGTTGCACAAAATATCCAGGTAGAGGCCCAATAAAGGGAATATTATCAGTGCAAAGGTGAACAGTACAACAACTTCTTTCCACACACTGTAATCGAGTGGAATAATCTAAGTGAACCATTCGTGTGTGCACGGACAGTCCAGAGATTCAGATCACCCCTCCAACATCGGGATTAGTGTCATCATCTCATCTCTCTCCCGTTGCGCTTACGTCGAACGGCCCTGAAATATATATAACCAGAACCAGTTAAATAAACATCAAGTATTTTAGATAATTATTATACGTTCAACAATGATACATATAATGTTGCAGAATGCAAGGTACCACATTTACACTTTCATCCGCGAACGAGGGTGATTAATATAAGTTGTTAAAACTTGCTTCGCAATCGTTGTAAAAGAAATAAAGTTTAAAAAAAAGGTACATGATACATGCATAATAGAGTATTAATAAAATTAAACAACACAAAAGAAAACGAATCAAGCAATGAGAAAATGGGTCTTTGGTCTTTGATTCTGTATTGAATATTAATTGAAAGAGAATACTTGAGTACACATTAAGTAACACACACTATTTTCCTTTTTCCGTTGATCAAGCGGTTATCAAATTGTTGAAAAGAAATTATGTAAATATTAAATTTATACTATAATATTGTTTGTTTGTCTTTTTTTTTCATTTCTGTATCACACATTTTTAATAATATATTTTTTATACGGGGAATAGCCAGATAACATGTACGAGACACATGTAGACACAATATACATGAAAAAGAACATAAAGTTCTGAAATAAATGGTCAACATTTACAATACAACTGATGGAATCCATCGCCACGTGAGAGAAGATGAAATGTGAAATTCCAGTGACTTGCCTGGTAGTACAATCGTAATGGCTACAGCGGAGCTCCGGGCTTTTCACACCTGAAACGAATGCGCTACCACGCGCAATATGTCTTTGGAATGGCCTCTCCAGCTTAACAATATGTGCTGAGCTGTTGACTATTGTACCAATCATATACTATTGTATCTGTTTTAACCTTGATATGTATATCTCTTTATTTTAATTGAATATCCTCATTTAATGAGATTTTAAACCACTGTCATTAACTAAGCGCCTCACAGATATACTCAGCACCGTATGATGGGACTTATTAAGTAGGCATACACTGACTATATGTATTCAAATCTTAGAAACGGTCGAAGTTTTAGAACATATTCTCTAGGATTGTAGTAGATAAATTACATTCATAAACAGCAAATTAGGCTGCAAACAGAAAATATTCTGAAATTTGGAAGTAAATTATTACATGTAGTTTATTTCTCACTGTCAACTACTAAATGCAAGTAAGTATTACATTGCAGTTGTTTTCATAATAATGTCCCTTTCAGAATTTTACATGCCAGTTTATTTTGTAATTCGGAAAAAGTTATAATGGTCCTTAGCCATGTCCAAAGGGACAAAGTATCATTGAATTGATTGACTAGTTTTCGATACCATAAATATTGTTGCTCTATTATTAAAGGAAAATGCATGGAAAGTAATCCAAAACATTTAAATTAATTCATTTCCATTATCCATATTGTCATAAAAAATAATGACCATCAAAATAGCAAATTGTATTGGCAATCTGAAAGCTATTTACGGACACCACCTGTTTTCGGATTTGTTTGCAAATGACATCATCGCTGTCAGTAGCAGTTACTTGTATTATATGATAGACGCTAAAACTTCAAAACACAAAAATGAGCAAAAACAGATCAATATCACTGTTTTTTTTCGAA
Organism: Archivesica marissinica; assembly: GCA_014843695.1. Lineage (NCBI taxonomy): Eukaryota > Metazoa > Mollusca > Bivalvia > Venerida > Vesicomyidae > Archivesica > Archivesica marissinica. The sequence goes on along the minus strand of CM026390.1, from coordinate 99,533,010 downwards.
AATATGTAAATCTACTAAATGTTGATGTTTTTTATAAGTCTAATTCACGTGTACAATAAAAATTACACAGAGATATATGCAATGAAATAGTTGTTTGTTTTGGTAATAATTTTTGTAATGTGAGAAGTCTAATGCTTGGCTTTAGCTGCTTTACAAGGTCATGTGTCAATCATGTGACAATACTGGAAACATATTTCTTGTACATGAAATTTGATTTAATTTATATAAATTTATTTTAGCTCGATTGCGAAACAAGTTATTACAACTTATATCAATCACTCTCGAGACCTCATTCCTGATGGAATCCATCGCCACGAGGGAGAGAGAAGATGCAACGTGGAATTTAAATGCCTTGCCTAAGGGCACAATCGTGTATCCTAAATGTGGATTCTTTCGCCAGCGTTACTTTGTGCTATTGAGCAAAGACAGGAGAGGGATCTACATAAATAGTTTATACTTTCTTCTCAATCCTGTTGACACATTGTATATTATAAAAAACAATGTATATACATATATTGAAATAAAATAGTTTTTAAACTATAGAGCGATGACTACCGGTACATCTGCATCTTATAATATGTATATGTAACAAGTTAACGATAAGCTCACAGTCACACATCATGACCGTAAATAGAACTGCAGTTTCCACAATTTCCATGGTAGATTATTTCAACATGATGTGGCAATCGTCTTTGATGTTGGCACCTTGCGCCTAATTCTACCAAGCCATCACTTTCAATTGGAAACAATATTATGTCACAGCACTGAAAAAAGTCTACACAGCTCTGCTTACAAGCCTACACATTTGTGTATTCATGTCATAGAGAACTGCAGAGTTTCGCAAAGTTTATGTCAAACTGGTACATCGGCGGCACCTAGCAAAAATTCGGTGGAACTCCACATAGAAATAAAAGCCAGGACATGTCTTCTAATAGTCTATGTAACAATCCATTTCTATGTAACAATCTACTTATATGTAACAATTAGGGGTGTCACGATATATACCGGTATATCGCGATATTAGGATCCGCAATAAAATATCGCGATATTAATATTGAATACCGATATTGAGCGGTATTTTTTTTTTTTTCCGTTGTTTTTCTTTCCTTCACATTATACATGCATATTACAGATTAACAATTATATAATATACCTCACTACATAACTAAACTATATAATAAAATGTACACAATTAATGTTGTAAAAAATAATCGTTTAAGCATGATATCCATTTAATTTTCGCGTTAGTGTCCGACAAGTATTTGTGTAGAATGTAAAACTCATACTTAAACAAGGCGTATATATTAACTGTTTCAGTTCTACTCTGACTCAAGAAATAGGCTTTGTATAAACTAAAACCAAAAGTAGCAAGTATGACATTGATATAAAAATAGTCCGGTTGCGATATTTTGTATCCTATTACAATATTTCTAAGCATTCGTAAGTTGGAATTTATTCCGATATGTCGCATCGCTTCTATTAGATGCTTCATGGATCGTTTACAGTAGGGCATGTGATAAATACATGTTCATATAATTCCGGTACATCACAAACAGAGCAGTTAGGGGAAGCTACCATTTTCCACTTGTATCTCAGTATCTTAGACGGAACGATTATATTCAGTAGTTTAAATCTAAACTGTTTTACCTTTTTGTCTTGTATAATAATCATTATATTGTTTATGAATCTGTAAATAGATACCCAGTCGTATACTTCACCAAATTTTTCCGACCAGAATTTATGAATATATGGTTATATGCAGGGGATCTGCTTTTTTATACTCGACTCAAACTCAATCGCTTCAACCGGTGCTTATATATTCACCGTTCTCCGAAACATTTTCTAGTCGATTTAAGTTGTTATTCTATTCAGTGTTTTGTTGTTTTTCAAGTTAATAAATACTGTTGAATGAGATAGTGTCTTAAAATGTGTATAATGTAATCCGTGTCATCTTATTAAATACTCTTATAGAAAAAAATATAATCACAATGCATGAAAAATGAATAGGCAATATATCGCGATAAATATCGCGATTATTTGATCAAATATCACAATATATCGCGATATGGGTTGCTGATATCGTGACACCCCTAGTAACAATCCACTTATATGTAACATTCCACTTCTATGTAACAATCTACTTCTATGTAGCAATCCACTTCTATGTAACAATCCACTTCTATGTAACAATCTACTTATATGTAACAATCCACTTATATGTAACAATCCACTTATATGTAACAATCCACTTATATGTAACAATCCACTTCTATGTAACAATCCACTTATATGTAACAATCTACTTCTATGTAACAATCCACTTCTATGTAACAATCTACTTCTATGTAACAATCCACTTCTATGTATCATTCCACTTATATGTAACAATACACTTATATGTAACAATACACTTATATGTAACAATCCAGTTCTATGTAACAATCTACTTATATGTAACAATCCACTTATACATGTATGTATCATTCCACTTCTATGTATCAATCCACTTATATGTAACAATCCAGTTCTATGTAGCAATCTACTTATATGTAACAATCCACTTATATGTAACAATACACTTATATGTAACAATCCAGTTCTATGTAACAATCTACTTCTATGTAACAATCCACTTCTATGTAACAATCTACTTCTATGTATCAATCCACTTATATGTAACAATCCAGTTCTATGTAACAATCTACTTCTATGTAACAATCCACTTATACATGTATGTATCATTCCACTTCTATGTATCAATCCACTTATATGTAACAATCCAGTTCTATGTAACAATCTACTTATATGTAACAATCCACTTATATGTAACAATACACTTATATGTAACAATCCAGTTCTATGTAACAATCTACTTCTATGTAACAATCCACTTATACATGTATGTATCATTCCACTTCTATGTATCAATACACTTATAAGTAACAATCCAGTTCTATGTAACAATCTACTTCTATGTAACAATCTACTTCTATGTATCAATCCACTTATATGTAACAATCCAGTTCTATGTAACAATCTACTTCTATGTAACAATCCACTTATACATGTATGTATCATTCCACTTCTATGTATCAA
>CM026390.1:99509532-99528914 GCA_014843695.1 Archivesica marissinica | reverse complement strand
TCTCCTATCCCAGTGTCTGTGTGACTTGTCTCCTATCCCTGTGTCTGGGTGACTTGTCTCCTATCTCAGTGTCTGTGTGACTTGTCTCCTATCCCAGTGTCTGTTTGACTTGTCTCCTATCTCAGTGTCTGTGTGACTTGTCTCCTATCTGTGTTGGTGTTGTTTTCCAGTGTCTGGGTGACTTGTCTCCTATCCCAGTGTCTGGGTGACTCTGTCTCCTATCCCAGTGTCTGGGTGACTTGTCTCCTATCCCGTGTCTGTGTGACTTGTCTCCTATCCCAGTGTGTGTGACTGTCTCCTATCCCAGTGTCTGGGTGACTTGTCTCCTATCCCAGTGTCTGGGTGACTTGTCTCCTATCCCAGTGTCTGTGTGATTGTCTCTATCCCAGTGTCTGTGGTGACTTGTCTCCTATCCCAGTGTCTGGTGACTTGTCTCCTATCCCAGTGTCTGGGTGACTTGTCTCCTATCCCAGGTCTGTGTCTGTGTGACTTGTCTCCTATCTGTGTCTGGTGACTTGTCTCCTATCCCAGTGTCTGGGTGACTTGTCTCCTATCCCAGTGTCTGGGTGACTTGTCTCCTATCCCAGTGTCTGAGTACTGTCTCCTATCCCAGTGTCTGGGTGACTTGTCTCCTATCCCAGTGTCTGGGTGACTTGTCTCTTATCCCAGTGTCTGATTGACTTGTCTCCTATCTCAGTGTCTGGGTGACTTGTCTCCTATCCCAGTGTCTGATTGACTTGTCTCCTATCTCAGTGTCTGGGTGACTTGTCTCCTATCCCAGTGTCTGATTGACTTGTCTCCTATCTCAGTGTATGTGTGACTTGTCTCCTATCTCAGTGTCTGAGTGAATTGTCTCCTATCCCAGTGTCTGGGTGACTTGTCTCCTATCCCAGTGTCTGAGTGACTTGTCTCCTATCCCAGTGTCTGGGTGACTTGTCTCCTATCCCAGTGTCTGTGTGACTTGTCTCCTATCCCAGTGTCTGTGTGACTTGTCTCCTATCCCAGTGTCTGGGTGACTTGTCTCCTATCCCAGTGGCTGAGTGACTTGTCTCATATCCCAGTGTCTGGGTGACTTGTCTCCTATCCCAGTGTCTGAGTGACTTGTCTCCTATCCCAGTGTCTGAGTGATTTGTCTACTATCCCAGTGTCTGAGTGACTTGTCTCCTATCACAGTGTCTGGGTGACTTGTCTCCTATCCCAGTGTCTGGGTGACTTGTCTCCTATCCCAGTGTATGTGTGACTTGTCTCCTATCCCAGTGTCTGTGTGACTTGTCTCCTATCCTAGTGTCTGGGTGACTTGTCTCCTATCCCAGTGTCTGGGTGACTTGTCTCCTATCCCAGTGTCTGAGTGACTTGTCTCCTATCCCAGTGTCTGAGTGATTTGTCTACTATCCCAGTGTCTGAGTGACTTGTCTCATATCCCAGTGTCTGAGTGATTTGTCTACTATCTCAGTGTCTGAGTGATTTGTCTACTATCTCAGTGTCTGAGTGACTTGTCTCATATCCCAGTGTCTGAGTGATTTGTCTCCTATCCCAGTGTCTGGGTGACTTGTCTCCTATCCCAGTGTCTGAGTGACTTGTCTCCTATCCCAGTGTCTGAGTGACTTGTCTCCTATCCCAGTGTCTGGGTGACTTGTGTCCTATCCCAGTGTCTGAGTGACTTGTCTCCTATCCCAGTGTCTGAGTGACTTGTCTCCTATCCCAGTGTCTGAGTGACTTGTCTCCTATCCCAGTGTCTGGGTGACTTGTCTCCTATCCCAGTGTCTGAGTGACTTGTCTCCTATCCCAGTGTCTGGGTGACTTGTGTCCTATCCCAGTGTCTGAGTGACTTGTGTCCTATCCCAGTGTCTGATGACTTGTCTCCTATCTCAGTGTCTGAGTGACTTGTCTCCTATCCCAGTGTCTGGGTGACTTGTCTCCTATCCCAGTGTCTGAGTGACTTGTCTCCTATCCCAGTGTCTGAGTGACTTGTCTCCTATCCCAGTGTCTGAGTGACTTGTCTCCTATCCCAGTGTCTGAGTGACTTGTCTCCTATCCCAGTGTCTGGGTGACTTGTGTCCTATCCCAGTGTCTGAGTGACTTGTCTCCTATCCCAGTGTCTGAGTGACTTGTATCCTATCTCAGTGTCTGGGTGACTTGTCTCCTATCCCAGTGTCTGGGTGACTTGTCTCCTATCCCAGTGTCTGAGTGACTTGTCTCCTATCCCAGTGTCTGAGTGACTTGTCTCCTATCCCAGTGTCTGAGTGACTTGTCTCCTATCCCAGTGTCTGAGTGACGTGACTAGTATTGTATGGAGTGAGATTACTAAACACTCGCCTACTATCACGGCCTCTGCTATCATACTGAATGTCTGTATGTGGTATATTTATGCAGTACTCTATCTAGTGTCTGTATGTGGTATATTTATGCAGTACTCTATCTAGTGTCTGTATGTGGTATATTTATGCAGTACTCTATCTAGTGTCTGTATGTGGTATATTTATGCAGTACTCTATCTAGTGTCTGTATGTGGTATATTTATGCAGTACTCTATCTAGTTTCTGTATGTGGTATATTTATGCAGTACTCTATCTAGTGTCTGTATGTGGTATATTTATGCAGTACTCTATCTAGTGTCTGTATGTGGTATATTTATGCAGTACTCTATCTAGTGTCTGTATGTGGTATATTTATGCAGTACTCTATCTAGTGTCTGTATGTGGTATATTTATGCAGTACTCTATCTAGTGTCTGTATGTGGTATATTTATACAGTACTCTATCTAGTGTCTGTATGTGGTATATTTATGCAGTACTCTATCTAGTGTCTGTATGTGGTATATTTATGCAGTACTCTATCTAGTGTCTGTATGTGGTATATTTATGCAGTACTCTATCTAGTGTCTGTATGTGGTATATTTATGCAGTACTCTATCTAGTGTCGTAGGTTGGGCACCACTCCATCTGCTTGTCATATAGGTTGTCATAGGCACTATTATTTATGTTTACTATTATTATAATTATATATAATATATATATATTCATATTTGGAGGAAAGATATTTCATGATGGTCCATGGCCAAGTGGTTACGATCTTTGACTTTAAATCATTTGGCCCTCACAGCGGTAGGCTCAAATCTCACTGAGGGTGTCAAATTCTTTTATTTGTTGAAGCTATCCAGCTGGTTTGCGGAAGGTCGGTGGTTCTCCTAAAATACTGCTTGGAAGGGCACCCGAGATCTTCATCCATGACAGCTGGAGATAAATGGAATATCAATGGAAGCACATTCTGGATTCATTAACCAACACTGCAACCATTATAATTTGAAAACCTAATTCACACATTTTGGCATTAAGTATACATGATTTTATTGAAATTTACCTCATTCAAGCTTCAAATATCTTTAGCACATGAAATGTACACATAGGGAGGGTCAAACATCATTGTGTAAGCGACCTTTAATCCCTCACTTACTGTGCCTTCGCAATGGCAAACCTATTTAAGCTCGAAACATGCCCATTTCATGATTTTCCCGTGACGTACTCTGTCAAAGTTATCTTTCTGACTTGAATTACGGTCTGCCTCTGTGGTTGAGTGATTAAGGTCGCTGACTTGTATACCACTGTAACCTATCATCACTGATGGTCACGGGTTCGAGCCCCACTCAGGCCATGTCTCATTTATATGAAAAAGTTGACAGTTTCTTACGGAGGTTGGTGCACCCAAGTACTGGTTAACCACTGGAGCCTGCCCAGGAAAGGTGTTGTTAAGTAAACTGCCCGCCGGCTATATAGCCAGAAATGGTGCTGATGCAGGCGTAAAACCTGAAAAGTTGAAAATATGAAATAGGTCTGCTGTAAATGCTTTCTTCATGTTATGAAGCAGAGGTTGCGGTAGTTGGCATAATTATGGCCGGAAATTATTCCAAGGAAAATTATCAGTACATCCAAAATCACGACCACACATATACCCAAAACTTCCAAAATTACAACAATGCATAATTTTGCTTTGCAGTTGTTAAGTTCATTGTTATTTACATATAATTGATTGGATATATCATTGTTATTTACATATAATTGATTGGATATATCATTGTTATTTACATATAATTGATTGGATATATCATTGTTATTTACATATAATTTATTGGATATATCATTGTTATTTACATATAATTGATTGGATATATCATTGTTATTTACATATAATTTATTGGATATATCATTGTTATTTACATATAATTGATTGGATATATCATTGTTATTTACATATAATTTATTGGATATAGTTAAATGTGTGATTACCATGTGTCACCTACTTGCGTTCATTTGTAGTTGACCATCTTGCAAGCTGCTCGGATGTTGGAGGCATTCTACCCAGGTCATGTGATCAGTCGGCTAACTGTCTCCGAAGAGGAATTCTGGGAGAAGAAAACACTTGAGTTCCGAGACTGGACTGGTGGGTCATTTGTGGCAGACTTTATTCATAAATAAAATTCATAATTAAATATGCCCATTTTTAATGATGTATGCCATCATCAGCATTGGACTGTGTAGTCAGTTGTTACATTCTCTATATATCAATCTAAGATAACATCATTAAGTAAAAGTAAAGTGTTCGTTTATTATAGTGTCACCCCTATTTAAAGGGCCAGCCATTTCTGACTATGAGACAGCTCTTTTTATGAACATCAGTACTTCCCGAATCCTATACTTGTATGCCAGGCTGGTAGGCAATCGGTAACCATTAGTTAACTAGCTGGCGGCTCACCAACCGGAACATCATTACTTCCCGAATCCTATGCTTGTATGCCTGGCGCCAGGCTGGTAGGCAATCGTTAACCATTAGTTAATTAGCTGGCGGTTCACCAGCCGGGCAATTCAGAACAAACCCTGACGAGGTTGGAACCATGGACCTCCCGCTCCGTAGGCAGATGCCTTGACCACCAGGCCACGGAGACGGTATTTATTGTGTAGTGTATTTTATTGCATAGTGTATTGCATTGTGTAATGTATAGTGTATTATGCAGTGTAACGTGTAGCATGTTGTGTAGTGTATTATGCAGTGTAACGTGTAGCATGTTGTGTAGTGTATTATGCAGTGTAGCGTGTAGCATGTTGTGTAGTGTATTATGCAGTGTAACGTGTAGCATGTTGTGTAGTGTATTATGCAGTGTATTATGCAGTGTAACGTGTAGCATGTTGTGTAGTGTATTATGCAGTGTAGCATGTTGTGTAGTGTATTATGCAGTGTAACGTGTAGCATGTTGTGTAGTGTATTATGCAGTGTAGCATGTTGTGTAGTGTATTGTGCAGTGTAGCATGTTGTGTAGTGTATTATGCAGTGTAAGTGTAGCATGTTGTGTAGTGTATTATGCAGTGTAAGTGTGCATGTTGTGTAGTGTATTATGCAGTGTAATGTGTAGCATGTTGTGTAGTGTATTATGCAGTGTATGCATGTTGTGTAGTGTATTATGCAGTGTAACGTGTAGCATGTTGTGTAGTGTATTATGCAGTGTAGTGTGCATGTTGTGTAGTGTATTATGCAGTGTAAGTGTAGCATGTTGTGTAGTGTATTATGCAGTGTAGCATGTTGTGTAGTGTATTATGCAGTGTAGCATGTTGTGTAGTGTATTATGCAGTGTAGCATGTTGTGTAGTGTATTATGCAGTGTAGCATGTTGTGTAGTGTAGCATGTTGTGTAGTGTACGTGTAGCATGTTGTGTATGTATTTGCAGTGTAGTAGCATGTTGTGTAGTGTATTATGCAGTGTAGCATGTTGTGTAGTGTATTATGCAGTGTAACGTGTAGCATGTTGTGTAGTGTATTATGCAGTGTAACGTGTAGCATGTTGTGTAGTGTATTATGCAGTGTAACGTGTAGCATGTTGTGTAGTGTATTATGCAGTGTAGCATGTTGTGTAGTGATTATGCAGTGTAGCATGTTGTGTGTGTAGCATGTTGTGTAGTGTATTATGCAGTGTAGCATGTGTGTGTGTATATGCAGTGTAATGTGTAGCATGTTGTGTAGTGTATTATGCAGTGTAGCATGTTGTGTAGTGTATTATGCAGTGTAACGTGTAGCATGTTGTGTAGTGTATTATGCAGTGTAACGTGTAGCATGTTGTGTAGTGTATTATGCAGTGTAACGTGTAGCATGTTGTGTAGTGTATTATGCAGTGTAGCATGTTGTGTAGTGTATTATGCAGTGTAGCATGTTGTGTAGTGTATTATGCAGTGTAGCATGTTGTGTAGTGTATTATGCAGTGTAGCATGTTGTGTAGTGTATTATGCAGTGTAATGTGTAGCATGTTGTGTAGTGTATTATGCAGTGTAGCATGTTGTGTAGTGTATTATGCAGTGTAATGTGTAGCATGTTGTGTAGTGTATTATGCAGTGTAATGTGTAGCATGTTGTGTAGTGTATTATGCAGTGTAACGTGTAGCATGTTGTGTAGTGTATTATGCAGTGTAGCATGTTGTGTAGTGTATTATGCAGTGTAGCATGTTGTGTAGTGTATTATGCAGTGTAATGGGTAGCATGTTGTGTAGTGTATTATGCAGTGTAACGTGTAGCATGTTGTGTAGTGTATTATGCAGTGTAACGTGTAGCATGTTTGTAGTGTATTATGCAGTGTACGTGTAGCATGTTGTGTAGTGTATTATGCAGTGTAATGTGTAGCATGTTGTGTAGTGTATTATGCAGTGTAATGTGTAGCATGTTGTGTAGTGTATTATGCAGTGTAGCGTGTAGCATGTTGTGTAGTGTATTATGCAGTGTAATGTGTAGCATGTTGTGTAGTGTATTATGCAGTGTAACGTGTAGCATGTTGTGTAGTGTATTATGCAGTGTAACGTGTAGCATGTTGTGTAGTGTATTATGCAGTGTAGCATGTTGTGTAGTGTATTATGCAGTGTAACATGTAGCATGTTGTGTAGTGTATTATGCAGTGTATTGTGTAGCATGTTGTGTAGTGTATTATGCAGTGTAGCGTGTAATATGTTGTGTAGTGTATTATGCAGTGTAGCATGTTGTGTAGTGTATTATGCAGTGTAATGTGTAGCATGTTGTGTAGTGTATTATGCAGTGTAATGTGTAGCATGTTGTGTAGTGTATTATGCAGTGTATTGTGTAGCATGTTGTGTAGTGTATTATGCAGTGTAGCGTGTAGCATGTTGTGTAGTGTATTATGCAGTGTAATGTGTAGCATGTTGTGTAGTGTATTATGCAGTGTAGCGTGTAGCATGTTGTGTAGTGTATTATGCAGTGTAATGTGTAGTGTATTATGCAGTGTAATGTGTAGCATGTTGTGTAGTATGCAGTGTAGCATGTTGTGTAGTGTATTATGCAGTGTAGCGTGTAGCATGTTGTGTAGTGTATTATGCAGTGTAGCGTGTAGCATGTTGTGTAGTGTATTATGCAGTGTAACGTGTAGCATGTTGTGTAGTGTATTATGCAGTGTAGCATGTTGTGTAGTGTATTATGCAGTGTAACATGTAGCATGTTGTGTAGTGTATTATGCAGTGTAGCATGTTGTGTAGTGTATTGTGCAGTGTAGCATGTTGTGTAGTGTATTATGCAGTGTAGCATGTTGTGTAGTGTATTATGCAGTGTAGCTGTGTAGCATGTTGTGTAGTGTATTATGCAGTGTAGCATGTTGTGTAGTGTATTATGCAGTGTAGCATGTTGTGTAGTGTATTATGCAGTGTAGCATGTTGTGTAGTGTATTATGCAGTGTAACGTGTAGCATGTTGTGTAGTGTATTATGCAGTGTAACGTGTAGCATGTTGTGTAGTGTATTATGCAGTGTAGCGTGTAGCATGTTGTGTAGTGTATTGTGCAGTGTAGCATGTTGTGTAGTGTATTATGCAGTGTAGCATGTTGTGTAGTGTATTGTGCAGTGTAGCATGTTGTGTAGTGTATTATGCAGTGTAGCATGTTGTGTAGTGTATTATGCAGTGTAACGTGTAGCATGTTGTGTAGTGTATTATGCAGTGTAGCATGTTGTGTAGTGTATTATGCAGTGTAGCGTGTAGCATGTTGTGTAGTGTATTATGCAGTGTAACGTGTAGCATGTTGTGTAGTGTATTATGCAGTGTAGCATGTTGTGTAGTGTATTATGCAGTGTATCGTGTAGCATGTTGTGTAGTGTATTATGCAGTGTATGCATGTTGTGTAGTGTATTATGCAGTGTAACGTGTAGCATGTTGTGTAGTGTATTATGCAGTGTAGTGTGTTGTGTAGTGTATTATGCAGTGTAACGTGTAGCATGTTGTGTAGTGTATTATTCAGTGTATTGTGTAGCATGTTGTGTAATGTATTATGCAGTGTAGCGTGTAGCATGTTGTGTAGTGTATTGTGCAGTGTAGCGTGTAGCATGTTGTGTAGTGTATTATGCAGTGTAGCATGTTGTGTAGTGTATTATGCAGTGTAGCATGTTGTGTAGTGTATTATGCAGTGTGTGTAGCATGTTGTGTAGTGTATTATGCAGTTGTAGCATGTTGTGTAGTGTATTATGCAGTGTAACGTGTAGCATGTTGTGTAGTGTATTATGCAGTGTAACGTGTAGCATGTTGTGTAGTGTATTATGCAGTGTAGCATGTTGTGTAGTGTATTATGCAGTGTAACGTGTAGCATGTTGTGTAGTGTATTATGCAGTGTAGTGTAGCATGTTGTGTAGTGTATTGTGCAGTGTAGTGTAGCATGTTGTGTAGTGTATTATGCAGTGTAGCATGTTGTGTAGTGTATTATGCAGTGTAGCGTGTAGCATGTTGTGTAGTGTATTATGCAGTGTAACGTGTAGCATGTTGTGTAGTGTATTATGCAGTGTACGTGTAGCATGTTGTGTAGTGTATTATGCAGTGTAAGTGTAGCATGTTGTGTAGTGTATTATGCAGTGTAACGTGTAGCATGTTGTGTAGTGTATTATGCAGTGTAACATGTTGTGTAGTGTATTATGCAGTGTAGCATGTTGTGTAGTGTATTATGCAGTGTAGCATGTTGTGTAGTGTAGCGTGTAGCATGTTGTGTAGTGTAGCGTGTAGCATGTTGTGTAGTGTATTATGCAGTGTAGCATGTTGTGTAGTGTAGGTGTAGCATGTTGTGTAGTGTATTATGCAGTGTAGCATGTTGTGTAGTGTATTATGCAGTGTAGCATGTTGTGTAGTGTATTATGCAGTGTAATGTGTAGCATGTTGTGTAGTGTGTTATGCAGTGTAATGTGTAGCATGTTGTGTAGTGTATTATGCAGTGTAACGTGTAGCATGTTGTGTAGTGTATTATGCAGTGTAATGTGTAGCATGTTGTGTAGTGTATTATGCAGTGTAGCATGTTGTGTAGTGTATTATGCAGTGTAGCATGTTGTGTAGTGTATTATGCAGTGTAATGTGTAGCATGTTGTGTAGTGTATTATGCAGTGTAACGTGTAGCATGTTGTGTAGTGTATTATGCAGTGTAATGTGTAGCATGTTGTGTAATGTATTATGCAGTGTAATGTGTAGCATGTTGTGTAGTGTATTATGCAGTGTAACGTGTAGCATGTTGTGTAGTGTATTATGCAGTGTAATGTGTAGCATGTTGTGTAGTGTATTGTGCAGTGTAGCATGTTGTGTAGTGTATTATGCAGTGTAACATGTTGTGTAGTGTAGCGTGTAGCATGTTGTGTAGTGTAGCGTGTAGCATGTTGTGTAGTGTATTGTGCAGTGTAACATGTTGTGTAGTGTAGCGTGTAGCATGTTGTGTAGTGTATTATGCAGTGTAGCATGTTGTGTAGTGTATTATGCAGTGTAATGTGTAGCATGTTGTGTAGTGTATTATGCAGTGTAACGTGTAGCATGTTGTGTAGTGTATTATGCAGTGTAACGTGTAGCATGTTGTGTAGTGTATTATGCAGTGTAACGTGTAGCATGTTGTGTAGTGTAACGTGTAGCATGTTGTGTAGTGTATTATGCAGTGTAACGTGTAGCATGTTGTGTAGTGTATTATGCAGTGTAACGTGTAGCATGTTGTGTAGTGTATTATGCAGTGTAATGTGTAGCATGTTGTGTAGTGTATTATGCAGTGTAACGTGTAGCATGTTGTGTAGTGTATTATGCAGTGTAGCGTGTAGCATGTTGTGTAGTGTATTATGCAGTGTAGCATGTTGTGTAGTGTATTATGCAGTGTAACGTGTAGCATGTTGTGTAGTGTATTATGCAGTGTATTGTGTAGCATGTTGTGTAGTGTAACGTGTAGCATGTTGTGTAGTGTAACGTGTAGCATGTTGTGTAGTGTATTATGTAGTGTAACGTGTAGCATGTTGTGTAGTGTATTATGCAGTGTAGCGTGTAGCATGTTGTGTAGTGTATTATGCAGTGTAGCGTGTAGCATGTTGTGTAGTGTATTATGCAGTGTAACGTGTAGCATGTTGTGTAGTGTATTATGCAGTGTAGCATGTTGTGTAGTGTATTATGCAGTGTAACATGTAGCATGTTGTGTAGTGTATTATGCAGTGTAACGTGTAGCATGTTGTGTAGTGTATTATGCAGTGTAGCGTGTAGCATGTTGTGTAGTGTATTGTGCAGTGTAGCATGTTGTGTAGTGTATTATGCAGTGTAACGTGTAGCATGTTGTGTAGTGTAGCATGTTGTGTAGTGTATTGTGCAGTGTAACGTGTAGCATGTTGTGTAGTGTATTATGCAGTGTAACGTGTAGCATGTTGTGTAGTGTATTATGCAGTGTAGCGTGTAGTGTAGTGTATTATGCAGTGTAACGTGTAGCATGTTGTGTAGTGTATTATGCAGTGTAGCGTGTAGCATGTTGTGTAGTGTATTATGCAGTGTAGCGTGTAGCATGTTGTGTAGTGTATTATGCAGTGTAGCGTGTAGCATGTTGTGTAGTGTATTATGCAGTGTAGCATGTAGCATGTTGTGTAGTGTATTATGCAGTGTAGCGTGTAGCATGTTGTGTAGTGTAATATGCAGTGTAGCATGTTGTGTAGTGTATTATGCAGTGTATTGTGTAGCATGTTGTGTAGTGTATTATGCAGTGTAATGTGTAGCATGTTGTGTAGTGTAATATGCAGTGTAGCATGTTGTGTAGTGTATTATGCAGTGTATTGTGTAGCATGTTGTGTAGTGTATTATGCAGTGTAATGTGTAGCATGTTGTGTAGTGTATTGTGCAGTGTAACGTGTAGCATGTTGTGTAGTGTATTATGCAGTGTAGCGTGTAGCATGTTGTGTAGTGTATTATGCAGTGTAGCGTGTAGCATGTTGTGTAGTGTATTATGCAGTGTAGCGTGTAGCATGTTGTGTAGTGTATTATGCAGTGTAGCATGTTGTGTAGTGTATTATGCAGTGTAGCGTGTAGCATGTTGTGTAGTGTATTATGCAGTGTAGTGTAGCATGTTGTGTAGTGTATTATGCAGTGTAGCGTGTAGCATGTTGTGTAGTGTATTATGCAGTGTAGCGTGTGGCATGTTGTGTAGTGTATTATGCAGTGTAACGTGTAGCATGTTGTGTAGTGTATTATGCAGTGTAGCATGTTGTGTAGTGTATTATGCAGTGTAACATGTAGCATGTTGTGTAGTGTATTATGCAGTGTAACGTGTAGCATGTTGTGTAGTGTATTATGCAGTGTAGCATGTTGTGTAGTGTATTATGCAGTGTAGCGTGTAGCATGTTGTGTAGTGTATTATGCAGTTTATTGTGTAGCATGTTGTGTAGTGTATTATGCAGTGTAACGTGTAGCATGTTGTGTAGTGTAATATGCAGTGTATTGTGTAGCATGTTGTGTAGTGTATTATGCAGTGTATTGTATAGCATGTTGTGTAGTGTATTATGCAGTGTAACGTGTAGCATGTTGTGTAGTGTATTATGCAGTGTATTGTGTAGCATGTTGTGTAGTGTATTATGCAGTTTATTGTGTAGCATGTTGTGTAGTGTATTATGCAGTGTAACGTGTAGCATGTTGTGTAGTGTATTATGCAGTGTAATGTGTAGCATGTTGTGTAGTGTATTGTGCAGTGTAGCATGTTGTGTAGTGTATTATGCAGTGTAACATGTTGTGTAGTGTAGCGTGTAGCATGTTGTGTAGTGTAGCGTGTAGCATGTTGTGTAGTGTATTGTGCAGTGTAACATGTTGTGTAGTGTAGCGTGTAGCATGTTGTGTAGTGTATTATGCAGTGTAGCATGTTGTGTAGTGTATTATGCAGTGTAATGTGTAGCATGTTGTGTAGTGTATTATGCAGTGTAACGTGTAGCATGTTGTGTAGTGTATTATGCAGTGTAACGTGTAGCATGTTGTGTAGTGTATTATGCAGTGTAACGTGTAGCATGTTGTGTAGTGTAACGTGTAGCATGTTGTGTAGTGTATTATGCAGTGTAACGTGTAGCATGTTGTGTAGTGTATTATGCAGTGTAACGTGTAGCATGTTGTGTAGTGTATTATGCAGTGTAATGTGTAGCATGTTGTGTAGTGTATTATGCAGTGTAACGTGTAGCATGTTGTGTAGTGTATTATGCAGTGTAGCGTGTAGCATGTTGTGTAGTGTATTATGCAGTGTAGCATGTTGTGTAGTGTATTATGCAGTGTAACGTGTAGCATGTTGTGTAGTGTATTATGCAGTGTATTGTGTAGCATGTTGTGTAGTGTAACGTGTAGCATGTTGTGTAGTGTAACGTGTAGCATGTTGTGTAGTGTATTATGTAGTGTAACGTGTAGCATGTTGTGTAGTGTATTATGCAGTGTAGCGTGTAGCATGTTGTGTAGTGTATTATGCAGTGTAGCGTGTAGCATGTTGTGTAGTGTATTATGCAGTGTAACGTGTAGCATGTTGTGTAGTGTATTATGCAGTGTAGCATGTTGTGTAGTGTATTATGCAGTGTAACATGTAGCATGTTGTGTAGTGTATTATGCAGTGTAACGTGTAGCATGTTGTGTAGTGTATTATGCAGTGTAGCGTGTAGCATGTTGTGTAGTGTATTGTGCAGTGTAGCATGTTGTGTAGTGTATTATGCAGTGTAACGTGTAGCATGTTGTGTAGTGTAGCATGTTGTGTAGTGTATTGTGCAGTGTAACGTGTAGCATGTTGTGTAGTGTATTATGCAGTGTAACGTGTAGCATGTTGTGTAGTGTATTATGCAGTGTAGCGTGTAGTGTAGTGTATTATGCAGTGTAACGTGTAGCATGTTGTGTAGTGTATTATGCAGTGTAGCGTGTAGCATGTTGTGTAGTGTATTATGCAGTGTAGCGTGTAGCATGTTGTGTAGTGTATTATGCAGTGTAGCGTGTAGCATGTTGTGTAGTGTATTATGCAGTGTAGCATGTAGCATGTTGTGTAGTGTATTATGCAGTGTAGCGTGTAGCATGTTGTGTAGTGTAATATGCAGTGTAGCATGTTGTGTAGTGTATTATGCAGTGTATTGTGTAGCATGTTGTGTAGTGTATTA
Organism: Archivesica marissinica; assembly: GCA_014843695.1. Lineage (NCBI taxonomy): Eukaryota > Metazoa > Mollusca > Bivalvia > Venerida > Vesicomyidae > Archivesica > Archivesica marissinica. The sequence continues at coordinate 99,515,508 of CM026390.1, read as the reverse complement.
TGCAGTGTAATGTGTAGCATGTTGTGTAGTGTAATATGCAGTGTAGCATGTTGTGTAGTGTATTATGCAGTGTATTGTGTAGCATGTTGTGTAGTGTATTATGCAGTGTAATGTGTAGCATGTTGTGTAGTGTATTGTGCAGTGTAACGTGTAGCATGTTGTGTAGTGTATTATGCAGTGTAGCGTGTAGCATGTTGTGTAGTGTATTATGCAGTGTAGCGTGTAGCATGTTGTGTAGTGTATTATGCAGTGTAGCGTGTAGCATGTTGTGTAGTGTATTATGCAGTGTAGCGTGTAGCATGTTGTGTAGTGTATTATGCAGTGTAACGTGTAGCATGTTGTGTATTGTGCAGTGTAGCGTGTAGCATGTTGTGTAGTGTATTATGGTGCAGGTTGTAGGTGGCATGTTGTGTAGTGTATTATGCAGTGTAGCATGTTGTGTAGTGTATTATGCAGTGTAGCATGTTGTGTAGTGTATTATGCAGTGTAACATGTAGCATGTTGTGTAGTGTATTATGCAGTGTAACGTGTAGCATGTTGTGTAGTGTATTATGCAGTGTAGCATGTTGTGTAGTGTATTATGCAGTGTAGCGTGTAGCATGTTGTGTAGTGTATTATGCAGTTTATTGTGTAGCATGTTGTGTAGTGTATTATGCAGTGTAACGTGTAGCATGTTGTGTAGTGTAATATGCAGTGTATTGTGTAGCATGTTGTGTAGTGTATTATGCAGTGTATTGTATAGCATGTTGTGTAGTGTATTATGCAGTGTAACGTGTAGCATGTTGTGTAGTGTATTATGCAGTGTATTGTGTAGCATGTTGTGTAGTGTATTATGCAGTTTATTGTGTAGCATGTTGTGTAGTGTATTATGCAGTGTAACGTGTAGCATGTTGTGTAGTGTATTATGCAGTGTAACGTGTAGCATGTTGTGTAGTGTAATACGCAGTGTATTGTGTAGCATGTTGTGTAGTGTATTATGCAGTGTATTGTGTATCATGTTGTGTAGTGTATTATGCAGTTTATTGTATTGTGTGTTAGATAGATAGATAGATAGATAGATAGATAGATAGATAGATAGATAGATAGATAGATAGATAGATAGATAGATAGATAGATAGATAGATAGATGATATAGATAGATAGATAGATAGATAGATAGATAGATAGATAGATGATAGATAGATAGATAGATAGATAGATAGATAGATAGATAGATAGATAGATAGATATAGATAGATAGATAGATAGATAGATAGATAGTAGATAGATAGATGATAGATAGATAGATAGATAGATAGATAGATAGATAGATAGATAGATAGATAGATAGATAGATAGATAGATAGAATAGATAGATAGATAGATAGATAGATAGATAGATAGATAGATAGATAGATAGATAGATAGATAGATAGATAGATAGATAGATAGATAGATAGATAGATAGATAGATAGATAGATAGATAGTAGATAGATAGATAGATAGATAGATATAGATAGATAGATAGATAGATAGATAGATAGATAGATAGATAGATAGATAGATAGATAGTGCATAACAGAAAACAATTAGTTTACGGTAAACCCATTAAGCGTGTCCTTATTCTATATAATAGTTGTGTTAAGAACACTCAAGGTCTCCATATGTTGAGCTTGAGGTATACATACTCGAGGTAATGGTATCTTGCCGAAACGAAAAGCAAGACAACTACTAATATGTATACATGTGAATTATGCATTGTTGACTGGTATCTGACCTAATGAATTGCAATTAGTGCATTGTGTAGTGTATAGTATAGTGTGTTATGTGGTGTATTGTGTAATGTATAGTAGTGTGTGTTATGTGGTGTATTGTGTAATGTATAGTATAGTGTGTTATGTGGTGTATTGTGTAATGTATAGTATAGTGTGTTATGTGGTGTATTGTGTAATGTATAGTATAGTGTGTTATGTGGTGTATTGTGTAATGTATAGTATATTGTGTTATGTGGTCTATTGTGTAATGTATAGCATAGTGTGTTATGTGGTGTATTGTGTAATGTATAGCATAGTGTGTTATGTGGTGTATTGTGTAATGTATAGCATAGTGTATTATGTGGTGTATTGTGTAATGTATAGCATAGTGTGTTATGTGATGTATTGTGTAATGTATAGTATAGTATGTTATGTGGTGTATTGTGTAATGTATAGCATAGTGTGTTATGTGGTGTATTGTGTAATGTATAGCATAGTGTGTTATGTGGTGTATTGTGTAATGTATAGTATAGTGTGTTATGTGGTGTATTGTGTAATGTATAGCATAGTGTATTATGTGGTGTATTGTGTAATGTATAGCATAGTGTGTTATGTGGTGTATTGTGTAATGTATGGCATAGTGTGTTATGTGGTGTATTGTGTAATGTATAGCATAGTGTGTTATGTGGTGTATTGTGTAATGTATAGTATAGTGTGTTATGTGGTGTATTGTGTAATGTATAGCATAGTGTATTATGTAATGTATAGCATAGTGTGTTATGTGGTGTATTGTGTACGGTATAGCATAGTGTGTTATGTGGTGTATTGTGTAATGTATAGCATAGTGTGTTATGTGGTGTATTGTGTACGGTATAGCATAGTGTGTTATGTGGTGTATTGTGTAATGTATAGCATAGTGTGTTATGTGGTGTATTCTGTTATATCTTACATGGACGCACAATGTTTATATCTTACATGGATGCACAATGTATATATCTTACAGGTTTGACCAGTCATATATTATGTTTCCTTGTACATTACATGTTTGGCCAGTCATATATATATATTTCCTTGTGCATTACAGGTTTGGCCAGTCATATATATATATTTCCTTGTGCATTACAGGTTTGGCCAGTCATATATATATATTTCATTGTGCGTTACAGGTTTGGCCAGTCATATATTATGTTTCCTTGTGCATTACATGTTTGGCCAGTCATATATATATATTTCCTTGTGCATTACAGGTTTGGCCAGTCATATATTATGTTTCCTTGTGCATTACAGGTTTGGCCAGTCATATATTATGTTTCCTTGTGCATTACAGGTTTGGCCAGTCATATATTATGTTTCCTTGTGCATTACAGGTTTGGCCAGTCATATATTATGTTTCCTTGTACATTACAGGTTTGGCCAGTCATATATATATATTTCCTTGTGCATTACAGGTTTGGCCAGTCATATATATATATTTCTTTGTACATTACAGGTTTGGCCAGTCATATATTATGTTTCCTTGTGCATTACATGTTTGGCCAGTCATATATATATATTTCCTTGTGCATTACAGGTTTGGCCAGTCATATATTATATTTCCTTGTGCATTACAGGTTTGGCCAGTCATATATTATATTTCCTTGTGCATTACAGGTTTGGCTAGTCATATATATATATTTCCTTTTGCATTACAGGTTTGACCAGTCATATATATATATTTCTCTGTACATTACAGGTTTGGCCAGTCATATATATTTCCTTTTGCATTACAGGTTTGACCAGTCATATATATATATTTCTCTGTACATTACATGTTTGGCCAGTCATATATATATATTTCTCTGTACATTACAGGTTTGGCCAGTCATATATATATATTTCCTTTTGCATTACAGGTTTGACCAGTCATATATATATATTTCTCTGTACATTACAGGTTTGGCCAGTCATATATATATATTTCCTTGTGCATTACAGGTTTGGCCAGTCATATATATATATATTTCCTTGTGCATTACAGGTTTGGCAAGTCATATATTATATTTCCTTGTGCATTACAGGTTTTGCAAGTCATATATATATGTTTCCTTGTGCATTACATGTTTGGCCAGTCATATATATACTGAGTCAAAAAAGAAACGATACCAAACTAAAAATGACGTAAAACGGATAAAACCATAGAAAGGTTTAATATATTATTACATATCAGTACCGGGTATCTTATTGCAACGTCAGCCAACCATAATCACAGGTAAATAAACACCCGATAATCCTGGAACGCCGAATTTCCGATTTGCACGTGCTCCTCAACAAAGACAACTTCCTGCACATGTACAAATCGGAAAACCGGTTTATTGTACTGGTATTGCATTATCATCGAGGAAAAACACCTTACATACCCATTGTTACCTCTAACAAAATGCCTAGGCTAAACCGCAATCAGAGAATGCGTGCCATTGGCATGATTGACGGCGCTTTAAGTCAGCGTGACGTCGCAAATCGACTCGGGGTTACGCGGATCACGATAACACGTCTACTTCGACGTTATCGAACACATGGATCGGTGGACGACCGTCCAAGATCTGGTCGACCACGTGTGACGACGCGTGAACAGGACCGTCACATTCGGACGTCACATTTACGTGACCGGTTCCTACCTGCTACGCACACAGCTGCCGTTACTCCTGGGATGACCAACAATCGCATCAGTGCACAAACAGTCAGGAACCGGCTCGGTGAACGTGGAATTCGTGCCTATCGGCCATAGGTTGGACCCATCCTGACATGACGTCACCGTGACGTACGGCGGGAATGGACGACGGAACGGGCTCGCTGGACTCGGTTACAGTGGAATTCGGTGATGTTTAGCGATGAATCGCGGTTCTGTTTGTGTCGAGCTGATGGCAGAAAGCGGGTATATCGCAGATGCGGTGAACATTACGCCGACGCATGTGTACGTCAGGTCGATCTGTTCGGGGGCGGAAGCGTTATGGCGTGGGGCAGTATCACCTTCGGCAGTCGCACTGAACTGTTAGTGGTGGACGGGAACCTAAACGCCCAGCGGTACTGTGATGAGAACCTTGCGCCAGTTGTTGTGCCGTTCTTTAACGCCAACAGAAACGTCACACTGTTCCAACAGGACAACGCCAGGTGTCATACTGCTCGGATTTCCACCACATTATTGGAGCAGAACAATATTGAAACCCTGCCGTGGCCTACTTTGTCACCAGATTTGTCACCCATAGAACATGTGTGGGATACGTTAGACCGCCGCGTCAGACGACGTCAGCCGGTAACGTTAAACCAACTGAGGGATGTTTTGCGTCAGGAGTGGACAAATATTGACCAGCAAGAGATTCAGACACTCTTCCGTTCGATGCGACGGCGGTGCATTGCAGTGAGAGACGCAAATGGTGCCCATACTCGGTATTGACGTCTGTGTGAAAACTCCATTAGACCCCTGTCCGACGAATTACGTCATCACGCAGCAGACAGTTTCGGAGGCTCATTATGCTTTATGTGCTCCTCTTTCAAACATGTTGGACTATCATCTTATGAATTTTCAAAGAATTTTCTTAATAAATGTTGAAATTATAGACACATAAACACCAGGTATCGTTTCTTTTTTGACTCAGTATATATATTTCCTTGTGCATTACAGGTTTGGCCAGTCATATATATATATTTCCTTGTGCATTACATGTTTGGCAAGTCATATATTATATTTCCTTGTACATTACAGGTTTGACCAGTCATATATATATTTGGCCAGTCATATATTATGTTTTCTTGTACATTACAGGTTTGACCAGTCATATATATATTTGGCCAGTCATATATTATGTTTTCTTGTACATTACAGGTTTGGCAAGTCATATATTATATTTCCTTTTGCATTACAGGTTTGGCCAGTCATATATATATATTTCCTTGTGCATTACAGGTTTGGCAAGTCATATATTATATTTCCTTGTACATTACAGGTTTGACCAGTCATATATATATTTGGCCAGTCATATATTATGTTTTCTTGTACATTACAGGTTTGACCAGTCATATATATATTTGGCCAGTCATATATTATGTTTTCTTGTACATTACAGGTTTGGCAAGTCATATATTATATTTCCTTTTGCATTACAGGTTTGGCCAGTCATATATATATATTTCCTTGTGCATTACAGGTTTGGCAAGTCATATATTATATTTCCTTGTACATTACAGGTTTGACCAGTCATATATATA
>CM026390.1:99408355-99508532 GCA_014843695.1 Archivesica marissinica | reverse complement strand
TATATTGTTTATGAATCTGTAAATAGATACCCAGTCGTATACTTCACCAAATTTTTCCGACCAGAATTTATGAATATATGGTTATATGCAGGCGATCTGCTTTTTTATACTCCACTCAAACTCAATCGCTTCAACCGGTGCTTATATATTCACCGTTCTCTGAAACATTTTCTAGTCGATTTAAGTTGTTATTCTATTCAGTGTTTTGTTGTTTTACAAGTTAATAAATACTGTTGAATGAGATAGTGTCTTAAAATGTGTATAATGTAATCCGTGTCATCTTATTAAATACTCTTATAGAAAAAAATATAATCACAATGCATGAAAAATGAATAGGCAATATATCGCGATAAATATCGCGATTATTTGATAAAATATCACAATATATCGCGATATGGGTTGCTGATATCGTGACACCCCTAGTACAATCCACTTATATGTAACATTCCACTTCTATGTAACAATCTACTTCTATGTAGCAATCCACTTCTATGTAACATCCACTTCTATGTAACAATCTACTTATATGTAACAATCCACTTATATGTAACAATCACTTATATGTAACAATCCACTTATATGTAACAATCCACTTCTATGTAACAATCCACTTCTATGTAACAATCTACTTCTATGTATCAATCCACTTATATGTAACAATCCAGTTCTATGTAACAATCTACTTCTATGTAACAATCCACTTATACATGTATGTATCATTCCACTTCTATGTATCAATCCACTTATATGTAACAATCCAGTTCTATGTAACAATCTACTTATATGTAACAATCCACTTATATGTAACAATACACTTATATGTAACAATCCAGTTCTATGTAACAATCTACTTCTATGTAACAATCCACTTATACATGTATGTATCATTCCACTTCTATGTATCAATACACTTATAAGTAACAATCCAGTTCTATGTAACAATCTACTTCTATGTAACAATCTACTTCTATGTATCAATCCACTTATATGTAACAATCCAGTTCTATGTAACAATCTACTTCTATGTAACAATCCACTTATACATGTATGTATCATTCCACTTCTATGTATCAATCCACTTATATGTAACAATCCAGTTCTATGTAACAATCTACTTATATGTAACAATCCACTTATATGTAACAATACACTTATATGTAACAATCCAGTTCTATGTAACAATCTACTTCTATGTAACAATCCACTTATACATGTATGTATCATTCCACTTCTATGTATCAATACACTTATAAGTAACAATCCAGTTCTATGTAACAATCTACTTCTATGTAACAATCTACTTCTATGTATCAATCCACTTATATGTAACAATCCAGTTCTATGTAACAATCTACTTCTATGTAACAATCCACTTATACATGTATGTATCATTCCACTTCTATGTATCAATACACTTATATGTAACAATCCAGTTCTATGTAACAATCTACTTCTATGTAACAATCCACTTATACATGTATGTATCAATCCACTTCTGTGTATCATTCCACTTCTATGCAACATTCTACTTCTATGTCACCAGAGCCCCACACTGGTCTAAAAAAACTGTAGCCAAATCAATTGATGGGAGGGTACACGATGGGTTTCCCCTGTCGGGTTTGATTTTTTGGTAATTCTGTAAATTCCTAGCTCTTGGTAATTCTTTTATCAGTTTTCATTAGTATCTGTATATTTAGCAGTTTCCCATGGCAGAAATGTGAAAAACTTGGAGCCAAAGAATAGTTGCCAAAGAATAGTTCAGTCATATATTTGAAGACATGGGCATTTTGCAAGTGTTGTATATGTTCATATAAGTAGAAATGACATAAAACTTCAAGTATGTTACAAGTCACATGTTAGGGATTTTGCTAGAGCGGAAAGCCTCATAAGCCTCAACAGGCAGATCTCTGTAACATAAAAACTTGTCAACTCTTTTCACCAATATGTACTGCCTTACTGCCTCTTTGATCAATCACCGTAAGATCATGGGTCTAACCCCAAAATACCGCCTCCCACACCCTGCATCGTTTATGACCCACCCTAGAATAAACCCTACATGTGCTTGTAACAAAAACTGCAAAAACATTTTTATTATTTGTTGGGTGGGGACCAGAAAATAGGACTGCTAGCACTGGTGCAGAAATATGGAGTCAGATTCTGCAGCTTATCTTGTTTAATCTTTAAGATGTAATCCAGTTGCACAAACATGCAATAACAGAAGAAACATGTGCACATATAGTTGAAATTGAAAGTGTGTACTGTCCATAATCGCCTATAAGACAAGTTTTTTTACCACCAGATTATGGCCTCAAAGTGGCTTCCCGTCTTATAAGTGAGGGCTCAAAACAAAACTAAATTTTAAAAATGTGTTTAATGGTATCCATAATTACGTTTTAGAAAAGAAAGCACTCTGACACTGAACATTTCTTCAACTTGCACTGACCAACATGCAATTGATACTGGTGTCCAGGACGGGGTCGTCTTATAGGCGAGTATGGACCAAATGTCATCAGTATAGGTCACTGTAACTAGCTGATTTTGTCTTGAAACTGTGCCTGCAGACATAACCTGCCTGCACACAGAAAATCAATACTGTGTTAAAAGTGGAGGCTGGAATGCATGCAAATCTGTTTGCTTACATCTAATCCAATTGACAACAGTTAAGATTATGTATTGCACATTTACAGAGGCTTGAATCTACCAGGCTTGAATTTTGTGGCATATTAATTAACAAATGATTGATCAGTTTCTAATCAAAACAACACTCCTAGTGTATAATCGCCAATTAACAATTTTGTGGAAATTGTGGTAAACTTGCACAATAAGTTGATTATCTGTGACCAATAACTTCATGCAATATAATTATGATATTCGGTTGCTGAATTGAGAACTGATCAATCAATTGTTGTTCACATGTATATTGACTGATATTTATCATGTTTCTGGCTTGTCATATCATACAAGCATTACCGAGTATCGATTTTTCACACCTTTTCAGAATTCACTAGATAAGATTTAGAAAACCAGTCATAATAGTCATAAATATCACCTGGAAAGAATCTTTATTTTGAAATTTGCTTGATTTGAGCTTTTTCGCCAACTGGATTTTAGTTTTGCCATTTGTGTTACATTCCACTTCCATGTAACTTTCCACTTCCATGTAACTTTCCACTTCCATGTAACTTTCCACTTCCATGTAACTTTCCACTTCTATGTAACTTTCCACTTCCATGTAACTTTCACTTCCATGTAACTTTCCACTTCTATGTAACTTTCCACTTCCATGTAACTTTCTACTTCCATGTAACTTTCCACTTCCATGTAACTTTCTACTTCTATGTAACTTTCTACTTCCATGTAACTTTCTACTTCCATGTAACTTTCTACTTCTATGTAACTTTCTACTTCTATGTAACAATCCACTTCCATGTAACTTTCTACTTCCATGTAACTTTCCACTTCCATGTAACTTTCTACTTCTATGTAACTTTCTACTTCTATGCAACTTTCTACTTCTATGTAACAATCCACTTCCATGTAACTTTCTACTTCTATGTAACAATCCACTTCCATGTAACTTTCTACTTCCATGTAACTTTCTACTTCTATGAACTTTCTACTTCTATGTACAATCCACTTCCAATCCACTTCCATGTAACTTTCTACTTCTATGTAACTTTCTACTTCTATGTAACTTTCTACTTCTATGTAGCAATCCACTTCCAATCCACTTCCATGTAACTTTCTACTTCTATGTAACAATCCACTTCCATGTAACTTTCTACTTCTATGTAACAATCCACTTCTATGTAACTTTCTACTTCTATGTAACTTTCTACTTCTATGTAACTTTCTACTTCTATGTAGCAATCCACTTCCAATCCACTTCCATGTAACTTTCTACTTCTATGTAACTTTCTACTTCTATGTAACTTTCTACTTCTATGTAGCAATCCACTTCCAATCCACTTCCATGTAACTTTCTACTTCTATGTAACAATCCACTTCCATGTAACTTTCTACTTCTATGTAACAATCCACTTCTATGTAACTTTCTACTTCTATGTAACTTTCTACTTCTATGTAACTTTCTACTTCTATGTAGCAATCCACTTCCAATCCACTTCCATGTAACTTTCTACTTCTATGTAGCAATCCACTTCCATGTAACTTTCTACTTCTATGTAACAATCCACTTCCATGTAGCAATCCACTTCCATGTAACTTTCTACTTCTATGTAACAATCCACTTCCATGTAGCAATCCACTTCCATGTAACTTTCCACTTCTATGTAACAATCCACTTCCATGTAACTTTCTACTTCTATGTAACAATCCACTTCCATGTAACTTTCTACTTCTATGTAACAATCCACTTCCATGTAACTTTCTACTTCTATGTAACAATCGACTTCTATGTAGCAATCTACTTCTATGTATCAATCTACTTCTATGTAACAATCCACTTCTACGTAACATTCTACTTCTACATAACATTCTACTTCTATGTAACAATCCACTTCTATGTAACAATCCACTTCTACATAACATTCTACTTCTATGTAACAATCCACTTCTATGTAGCAATCCACTTCTACATAACAATATGTAACAATCCACTTCTATGTAGCAATCCACTTCTATGTAACATTCTACTTCTATGTAGCAATCCACTTCTATGTAGCAATCCACTTCTACATTATCATAACATTCTACTTCTATGTAACAATCCACTTCTATGTAGCAATCCACTTCTATGTAACAATCCACTTCTATGTAGCAATCCACTTCTACATTATCATAACATTCTACTTCTATGTAACAATCCACTTCTATGTAGCAATCCACTTCTATGTAACATTCTACTTCTATGTAGCAATCCACTTCTATGTAACAATCTACTTCTATGTAACATTCTACTTCTATGTAACAATCCACTTCTATGTAGCAATCCACTTCTATGTAGCAATCCACTTCTATGTAACAATCCACTTCCATGTAACTTTCTACTTCTATGTAGCAATCCACTTCTACGTAACAATCCACTTCTACGTAACAATATGTAACAATCCACTTATATGTAACAATCCAGTTCTATGTAACAATCTACTTCTATGTAGCAATCCACTTCTATGTAACATTCTACTTCTATGTAGCAATCCACTTCTATGTAACAATCTACTTCTATGTAACAATCCACTTCTATGTAACATTCTACTTCTATGTAGCAATCCACTTCTATGTAACAATCTACTTCTATGTAACAATCCACTTCTATGTAACAATCCACTTCTATGTAGCAATCCACTTCTATGTAACAATCCACTTCTACGTAACTTTCTACTTCTATGTAACAATCCACTTCTATGTAACTTTCTACTTCTATGTAACTTTCCACTTCTATGTAACTTTCTACTTCTATGTACAATCCACTTTCCACTTCATGTAACTTTCTACTTCTATGTACAACCACTTCTTGTAACTTTCTACTTCTATGTAACAATCCACTTCCATGTACAATCCACTTCCATGTAACTTTCTACTTCTATGTAACAATCCACTTCCATGTAACTTTCTACTTCTATGTAACAATCCACTTCCATGTAACTTTCTACTTCTATGTAACAATCCACTTCCATGTAACTTTCTACTTCTATGTAACAATCCACTTCCATGTAACTTTCTACTTCTATGTAACAATCCACTTCCATGTAACTTTCTACTTCTATGTAACAATCCACTTCCATGTAACTTTCTACTTCTATGTAACAATCCACTTCCATGTAACTTTCTACTTCTATGTAACAATCCACTTCCATGTAACTTTCTACTTCTATGTAACAATCCACTTCCATGTAACTTTCTACTTCTATGTAACAATCTTTTTGTCAATCGACTTCTATGTAGCAATCTACTTCTATGTAGCAATCTACTTCTATGTAACAATCCACTTCTACGTAACATTCTACTTCTACATAACATTCTACTTCTATGTAACAATCCACTTCTATGTAGCAATCCACTTCTACATAACAATATGTAACAATCCACTTCTATGTAGCAATCCACTTCTATGTAACATTCTACTTCTATGTAGCAATCCACTTCTATGTAGCAATCCACTTCTACATTATCATAACATTCTACTTCTATGTAACAATCCACTTCTATGTAGCAATCCACTTCTATGTAACATTCTACTTCTATGTAGCAATCCACTTCTATGTAACAATCCACTTCTATGTAGCAATCCACTTCTATGTAGCAATCCACTTCTATGTAACAATCCACTTCCATGTAACTTTCTACTTCTATGTAGCAATCCACTTCTATGTAGCAATCCACTTCTATGTAACATTCTACTTCTATGTAGCAATCCACTTCTATGTAACAATCTACTTCTATGTAACATTCTACTTCTATGTAACAATCCACTTCTATGTAGCAATCCACTTCTATGTAGCAATCCACTTCTATGTAACAATCCACTTCCATGTAACTTTCTACTTCTATGTAGCAATCCACTTCTACGTAACAATCCACTTCTACGTAACAATATGTAACAATCCACTTATATGTAACAATCCAGTTCTATGTAACAATCTACTTCTATGTAGCAATCCACTTCTATGTAACATTCTACTTCTATGTAGCAATCCACTTCTATGTAACAATCTACTTCTATGTAACAATCCACTTCTATGTAACAATCCACTTCTATGTAGCAATCCACTTCTATGTAACAATCCACTTCTATGTAACAATCCACTTCTATGTAACAATCCACTTCTACGTAACTTTCTACTTCTACGTAACTTTCTACTTCTATGTAACAATCCACCTCTATATTTACAATGTAGCAGGGTTTCCCTTGGATGAAATTTTTCAAAGTTGTTCAAATGGTGACCCAAGGTCAAGTGGGGGGAGGGGGGGGGGTTTAAATAATATTTTTGAGCAAATATAGTCATGTCATAAATAAAATCAAAGATATCGACGAGGCGATCACTCTAATGCAAGTTTCATCAAAATCAAATGATTTCATCACCAAGATGGCTGTCAAAAGTTCAACCTTTTATGAGAGATTTCAAATGTCTTCTCATGACCTGATCAGTCAATGTTCAAGAAACTGTACTTGTATGATCCTTAAGTGAAGCCTTTTTAATGTTGTTAAAATAAAGTTCCCCTGAAATCCAAGATGGCCACCATCTAAGAATAGCACACATTCTAATAAAATCTTCTCACGAACTGCCAGCCGGATTTTGACAAATCTTGGTTGGAATAATAGATGACAATGCTCTTTCAAATTTGTTCAAATGGTGACCCCGGGATAAAAATGGGAGTGGGCCAATGGTACCCAAATTTCACAGTTCTAGTACATGGGTGTAATCATTTCAGATTTGTTAAAATGGAGATCCGTCCAAAAAATAACACAAAGTCTTCAAAAATCTCGCGAACCACCAGTCTGATTTGGGGAACATTTGGTATGAATGATCTATGTACAATGCTCTTTTAAAGATGTTAAAATGGTGACCTCGGGCTAAAAATGTAGTCAGGTGACCAATACAGGGCCATTATGGCCCTCTTGTTGTTTTGTTTTTGTAATATCGCCTTAACAATGAAATTGAAATTTCAGGACGATGGCATCGTCTTCCGAGAGTTCAGTCTTCATTATGCAAGAACCAGAGGTAAATATTGAACACTCGTAATGTAAGATTGGGGTTGCAGGCATTTTTAATGTAACCATGCTCTATCATCCGCTATTGTTTTTCGTTTTTTCTTATGTAGCCTGATAGTATACAAGGGGAGAGGTTTATGGTATACAAGGGAGAAGTTTATAGTATACAAGGGAGAAGTTTATAGTATACAAGGGAGAGGTTTATAGTATACAAGGGAGAAGTTTATAGTATACAAGGGAGAGGTTTATGGTATACAAGAGAGAAGTTTATGGTATACAAGAGAGAAGTTTATAGTATACAAGGGAGAGGTTTATGGTATACAAGGGAGAAGTTTATTGTATTCAAGAGAGAGGTTTATGGTATACAAGGGAGAAGTTTATAGTATACAATGGAGAAGTTTATAGTATACAAGGGGAGACTTTTACAGTATACAAGGGGAGAAGTTTACAGAATACAAGGGGAGCAGTTTATTGTATACAAGGGGAGAAGTTAATAGTATACAAGGGGAGGAGTTTACAGTATACAAGGGGGAAGTTTACAGTATACAAGGGGAGAGGTTTACAGTATACAAGGGAGAGGTTTATGGTATACAAGGCAGAAGTTTATAGTATACAAGAGAGAGGTTTATGGTATACAAGGGAGAAGTTTATAGTATACAATGGAGAAGTTTATAGTATACAAGGGGAGACTTTTACAGTATACAAGGGGAGAAGTTTATAGTATACAAGGGGAGAAGTTTACAGTATACAAGGGGAGAAGTTTACAGAATACAAGGGGAGAAGTTTATTGTATACAAGGGGAGAAGTTTATAGTATACAAGGGAAGAAGTTTACAGTATACAAGGGGAGAAGTTTACAGTATACAAGGGAAGAAGTTTACAGTATACAAGAGAGAAGTTTATAGTATACAAGGGAGAGGTTTATGGTATACAAGGGAGAAGTTTATTGTATTCAAGAGAGAGGTTTATGGTATACAAGGGAGAAGTTTATAGTATACAATGGAGAAGTTTATAGTATACAAGGGGAGAAGTTTACAGTATACAAGGGGAGAAGTTTACAGAATACAAGGGGAGCAATTTATTGTATACAAGGGGAGAAGTTTACAGTATACAAGGGGAGAAGTTTACAGAATACAAGGGGAGCAATTTATTGTATACAAGGGGAGAAGTTAATAGTATACAAGGGGAGAAGTTTACAGTATACAAGGGGGACGTTTACAGTATACAAGGGGAGAGGTTTACAGTATACAAGGGAGAGGTTTATGGTATACAAGGGAGAAGTTTATAGTATACAAGAGAGAGGTTTATGGTATACAAGGGAGAAGTTTATAGTATACAATGGAGAAGTTTATAGTATACAAGGGGAGACTTTTACAGTATACAAGGGGAGAAGTTTATAGTATACAAGGGGAGAAGTTTACAGTATACAAGGGGAGAAGTTTACAGTATACAAGGGGAGAAGTTTACAGAATACAAGGGGAGAAGTTTATTGTATACAAGGGGAGAAGTTTATAGTATACAAGGGAAGAAGTTTACAGTATACAAGGGGAGAAGTTTACAGTATACAAGGGAAGAAGTTTACAGTATACAAGGGAAGAAGTTTACAGTATACAAGGGGAGAAGTTTACAGTATACAAGGGGAGAAGTTTATTGTATACAAGGGGAGAAGTTTACAGTATACAAGGGGAGAAGTTTATTGTATACAAGGGGAGAGGTTTATTGTATACAAGAGGATAAGTTTACGGTATACAAGGGGAGAAGTTTACAGTATACAAGTGGAGAAGTGTACAGTATACAAGGGGAGAAATTTACAGTATACAAGGGGAGAAGTTTACAGTATACAAGGGGAGAAGTTTACAGTATACAAGGGGAGAATCTTATGGTATACAGGGGAGAAGTTTACGGTATACAAGGGGAGAAGTTTACGGTATACAATGGGAGAAGTTTACGGTATACAAGGGGAGAAGTTTACGGTATACAATGGGAGAAGTTTACAGTATACAAGGGGAGAAGTTTAAGGTATAATAGGGGAGACGTTTACAGTATACAAGGGGAGACGTTTACATTATACAAGGGGAGAAGTTTGAGATATACAAGGGGAGAAATTTACAGTATACAAAGGGAGAAGTTTACAGTATACAATTGGAAATGTTTATGGTACTCAAGGGGAGAAGTTTAAGGTATACAAGGGAGAAGTTCAAAGGATATGAAGGGAGTAGTTTACGTTATACAAGGGAGAAATTTTTAAAGGTATTCAAGGGAGAAGTTCAAGGTATATGAAGGAGAAGTTTATAGTATAGAAGTGTATGGTATACAAGGGGAGAAGTGTATGGTATACAGGTTGAGAAGTTTACATTATACAAGTGGAGAAGTTTACAGTATATAAGTGGAGAAGTTTACAGTATACAAGTGTGGAAGTTTACAGTATACAAGTGGAGAAGTGTATGGTATACAAGGGAGAAATTTTTAAAGGTATTCAAGGGAGAAGTTCAAGGTATATGAAGGAGAAGTTTATAGTATAGAAGTGTATGGTATACAGGTGGAGAAGTTTACATTATACAAGTGGAGAAGTTTACAGTATATAAGTGGAGAAGTTTACAGTATACAAGTGGAGAAGTTTACAGTATATAAGTGGAGAAGTGTACAGTATACAAGTGGAGAAGTTTACAGTATATAAGTGGAGAAGTTTACATTATACAAGTGGAGAAGTTTACAGTATATAAGTGGAGAAGTGTACAGTATACAATTGGAGAAGTGTACAGTATACAAGTGGAGAAGTTTACAGTATATAAGTGGAGAAGTGTACAGTATACAATTGGAGAAGTGTACAGTATATAAGTGGAGAAGTTTACAGTATACAAGTGGAGAAGTGTATGGTATACAAGTGGAGAAGTTTACAGTATACAAGTGTAGAAGTGTATGGTATACAAGGGGAGAAGTTTACAGTATACAAGTGGAGAAGTGTATGGTATACAAGTGGAGAAGTTTACAGTATACAAGTGTAGAAGTTTACAGTATACAAGTGGAGAAGTGTATGGTATACAAGGGGAGAAGTTTACAGTATACACATGGAGAAGTGTATGGTATACAAGGGGAGAAGTGTATGGTATACACGGGGAGACGTTTACATTATACAAGGGGAGAAGTTTGAGATATACAAGGGGAGAAATTTACAGTATACAAAGGGAGAAGTTTAAGGTATACAATTGGAAATGTTTATGGTACACAAGGGGAGAAGTTTAAGGTATACAAGGGAGAAGTTCAAAGGATATGAAGGGAGAAGTTTACGTTATACAAGGGAGAAATTTTTAAAGGTATTCAAGGGAGAAGTTCAAGGTATATGAAGGAGAAGTTTATAGTATAGAAGTGTATGGTATACAAGGGGAGAAGTGTATGGTATACAGGTTGAGAAGTTTACATTATACAAGTGGAGAAGTTTACAGTATATAAGTGGAGAAGTTTACATTATACAAGTGGAGAAGTTTACAGTATACAAGTGGAGAAGTTTACAGTATACAAGTGGAGAAGTTTACATTATATAAGTGGAGAAGTTTACAGTATACAAGTGGAGAAGTGTATGGTATACAAGGGGAGAAGTGTATGGTATACAAGGGGAGAAGTTTACAGTATACAAGTGGAGAAGTGTACAGTATACAAGTGGAGAAGTGTACAGTATACAATTGGAGAAGTGTACAGTATACAAGTGGAGAAGTTTACAGTATACAAGTGGAGAAGTGTACAGTATACAAGTGGAGAAGTGTATGGTATACAAGGGGAGAAGTATATGGTATACAAGGGGAGAAGTGTACAGTATACAAGTGGAGAAGTGTATGGTATACAAGTGGAGAAGTGTATGGTATACAAGGGGAGAAGTGTACAGTATACAAGTGGAGAAGTGTATGGTATACAAGGGGAGAAGTGCACAGTATACAAGTGGAGAAGTGTACAGTATACAAGTGGAGAAGTGTACAGTATACAAGTGGAGAAGTGTATGGTATACAAGGGGAGGAGTTTTAAGGTGATACATGTACTTGTATACTTGAAACCTCTTTTATCCGCTGGGAGCCAGTTCTCAGTAACAAGTGGGTCGAATTTTATGATAATTTTATGACAATTAACGTACATTTTGTATATATGTATCACCATAAGGTGGTGATGATGCACATGTACATTTAGTAGGATCGACCCAGGACACCACAATTATTGACCGTTAATTTAATAAAAATCCACCAATTTGTTTTTCCAGAGTCTGATACAAATTCATCAAATTTGCTTGTTGCACTTGGATTACAGTTGTTTTGGCATGTTGACTTGAATGAATGAATGAATGAATGCCTTAAAATGCATGTTCTCTGAAAGTATGATGGATATGTCAAATCCAATAACTCTCTTTTAGATATTATCAGAATTATCCCCATTTCATACCAACATGTATTAAAACACCATAAAGATGTACAACAATACATGTAGATGACTTGTGTGGAATGTTAGCAGACTCAGTGAGCAACTGTTCATAGTTTATACTAATTTATTATAGCTTGATTGCGAAACAAGTTCTTACAACTTATATTAATCACTCTCGAGACCTCATTCCTGATGGAATCCATCGCCACGAGGGAGGGAGAAGAGACAACATGGAATTTAAATGCCTTGCCTAAGGGCACAATCGTAACGGCTCCAGTGGGGCTCGAAGTCCGGACCTTTCGCACCTGAAGCGAACGTGCTTCCGCTGCGCTATCACGACTTCCACGAGCTGTTCATGACTTGTCAAATAGTATAATGTAACCAAGTCAGATCTCCGAACAGTCAGTTCAGTCAGTTGACTTTCGGGAAGGGCTGTAACTAATGTTTGCTGGAACTTTTGACCCGTTTGCTTTTCTTGAAATTGTCATGTCTTGTATTATATATATATATACACTCCGACAAAAGTTAAGCACCACCTGACTTGTTTCAATAATATCTTTTCTAATAATGAACTTATTTCAAATCGGTTTGCTGTTTTCGTTACATGTACACACATACTTATTTACCTGTTTTTTTTATGTGCATATGACAGGGTGTGTAATTAATGTGCCAAGTGAACTTTTCAACATTTGTGTTTGCGAACGAAAGTTGTTTTTTTGTTGTTGAGCTTTAAGTTTCATTTTCTATTGGTTTGGTATGGTGCGGCGAAAGTTAACCATACCAGAAAGGTGGCAAGCTGTTGGCATGCATAACGGTGGTTTTAGCCATAGAAGGGTGGCAAGCTGTTGGCATGCAAAACGGTGGTTTTAGCCATAGAAGGGTGGCAGACCACTTCAGGGTTGACCATTCCATCATTGTATGACTGATGCAGCGTTTTCGTCAAACGGGGAATGTTACTCACCATCCACGTGCCTGTAGACCTCGCAAAATGACGCCAAGAGAACTACGGCTCATATCCCCATCAGGGAATGCGAGCGCGACGACCCATAAAACGTCCACAGTTGACATTACGTCATCGCCATGCTCGATTTGACTGGTCACATGATCATTTGTGGTGGACTATTCGCACATGGAGACGGGTCCACTGGTCTGATAAGTTTGTTTTTTGTTTCGCCATACCGACGGTCGTGCAAGGGTCTGGCGCCAACGTAACACTTCATTTCAGGACAACCACATTTTGGGCACAGCTGCTTTTGGGGTGGAGGTGTAACTGTATGGGGTTGTTTTTCCTTTGACTGTATGTTGAACTTTACGTTCTTGTTGGTAATCTGACAGGCCAACAATACCATGACAATGTGCTCGCTCCACGCGTAGTTCCCCATTTCGACAATCATGCGTTGGCTGACAGGCCAATGTTCATGGACGACAACGCTAGGCCACATAGAGCCCAGACATGTACAACATTATTTACAGCAAGAGGCTGTTCAGATAATTCCATGGCCTGCGATGTCGTCCGACATGAACCCAATAGAGCGTGTATGGGACTTTATTGGCCGAAAAATTAACCAACGCAATCCAAAATGTCAAAATATTGACGAATTAAGAACTGCTATCTTACAGGAGTGGCAACAGTTCCCCCAAGAATGGCTTAGGCGTCTTGTGTGGTGCATGACTAGGCGTGTTACAGAACTTCACAATAAACACAATGGATTATGTCTTACACATACGCACAATTATGCCTTTAAAAGTTCTTAAAATCTGAAGACTCTGCATTTTTGTCTCATCCATCCAGACTCTTCCATCAAAGACAAACTGGTTTTACGTTTTTCCACTGCCTGTTTTGAATCCCATTTTTGCCATGTCATAATCACATCTTTCAGGATGATACATACTTCGTAGATTGGTAATTTTAGAGCCCTTGGTGTAGTCTTTTAAGAAGTGTAAGAAAAATGGTGATATCTATTTGATTGCTTTAACAGTATTAATATAAAAAAAAATATCGATAATAATATAGGGTGGTGCTTAACTTTTTTGTTGGAGTGTATATATTAGGGATGGCAACGAATAGCGATTTTGCTATTGGAATAATCAGTCTGGAAGGTATTCGAATATTCAATTTAGAATTCTATCAAAAACTCAAACTCTTATAAAAATTGCCAAATTAACATAATTTCTGTTTTGCATGTAAACGTCATCTTCTTCCTGTAAGTCCATGCAAATATGACCACGACTCATTCAGTTATTGTTATCGACCACTGTACGTGGACGTTTTCACAAATGAAGCTATTGTCACTTGAACTGCTTTCCGTTGAATGGTGTTTCTTTTTCAAATGATTATTCAGATTGATATTGTACCCGAATATGTTAAATCCTATATGCACATGTGTCAGTTATCAGCTTGCTTGTTCTTACCATTCATGTACAGTCAAACCTGTCAAGGATTTTACACAACTGTCGGCTTATTTAAAGTTGGCCGTTTTATGCCAACATAGATTAGACTGTACATGTATGTATGTTTTATGCCAACACAGATTAGACTGTACATGTATGTATGTTTTATGCCAACACAGATTAGAACGTACATGCATGTATGTTTTATGCCAACACAGATTAGAATGTACATGCATGTATGTTTTATGCCAACATAGATTAGACTGTACATGTATGTATGTTTTATGCCAACATAGATTAGAATGTACATGCATGTATGTTTTATGCCAACACAGATTAGACTGTACATGTATGTATGTTTTATGCCAACACAGATTAGACTGTACATGTATATATGTTATATGCCAACATAGATTAGAATGTACATGCATGTATGTTTTATGCCAACATATATTAGAATGTACATGTATATATGTTATATGCCAACACAGATTAGACTGTACATGTATGTATGTTTTATGCCAACACAGATTAGACTGTACATGTATGTATGTTTTATGCCGACACAGATTAGAATGTACATGTATGTATGTTTTATGCCAACATAGATTAGAATGTACATGTATGTATGTTTTATGCCAACATAGATTAGAATGTACATGCATGTATGTTTTATGCCAACATAGATTAGAATGTACATGTATGTATGTTTTATGCCATCATAGATTAGAATGTACATGTATGTATGTTTTATGCCAACATAGATTAGATTGTATGTATACACATGTTCATATTATTTGTTGTTTTTACAGAGAGAGTCGCTGCAGTTCCATGTGTCTCCCGGCAAGGACTCTCAGGACCTTACAGATGTCATGGTTCATATTAAGCAGGTATTTTAAATCGTTCCCATCTCATCAACAGTCTAGTATATAGAAGGAGCTGGAGCCGCAGTTTATCAGTCTGTCTGGTGGACGAGATTATAGCTTAGTACCCCATCTGATTGCAGTGTGACCGAGACTATCGTGGCATTGTTTATGTCAAGAGATTGTGTATGAGACTGTCATGGCATGGTTTATGTCTGGGAGTTTGTATGAGACTGTCGTGGCTAGGTTTATGTCTGGGAGTTTGTATGAGACTGCCGTGGCTTGGTTTATGTCTGGGAGCATGTATGAGACAGCCGTGGCTTGGTTTATGTCTGGGAGTTTGTATGAGACTGCCGTGGCTTGGTTTATGTCTGGGAGCATGTATGAGACTGCCGTGGCTTGGTTTATGTCTGGGAGTTTGTATGAGACTGCCGTGGCTTAGTTTATGTCTGGGAGCATGTATGAGACTGCCGTGGCTTGGTTTATGTCTGGGAGTTTGTATGAGACTGCCGTGGCTTGTTTTATGTCTGGGAGCTTGTATGATACTGCCGTGGCTTGGTTTATGTCTGAGAGCATGTATGATACTGTCATGGCTTGGTTTATGTCTGAGAGCTTGTATGATACTGCCGTGGCTTGGTTTATGTCTGAGAGCATGTATGATACTGTTGTGGCTTGGTTTATGTCTGGGAGTTTTTATGAAACTGTTGTGGCTTGGTTTATGTCTGGGAGCTTATATGAGACTGTTGTGGCTTGGTTTATGTCTGAGAGCTTGTATGAGACTGTCGTGGCTAGGTTTATGTCTGGGAGCTTGTATGAGACTGTTGTGGCTTGGTTTATATCTGGGAGCTTGTATGAGACTGTTGTGGCTTGGTTTATGTCTGGGAGCATGTATGAGACTGTTGTGGCTTGGTTTATATCTGTGAGCTTGTATGGTACTGTTGTGGCTTGGTTTATATCTGGGAGCTTGTATGGTACTGTTGTGGCTTGGTTTATATCTGGGAGCTTGTATGGTACTGTTGTGGCTTGGTTTATATCTGGGAGCTTGTATGGTACTGTTGTGGCTTGGTTTATATCTGGGAGCTTGTATGGTACTGTTGTGGCTTGGTTTATATCTGAGAGCATGTATGAGACTGTCATGGCTTAGTTTATGTCTGGGTGTGTGTATGAGATTGTCATGTCTTAGTTTATGTCTGGGTGTGTGTATGAGAATGTCATGGCTTAGTTTATGTCTGGATGCGTGTATGAGATTGTCATGGCTTAGTTTATGTCTGGATGCGTGTATGAGATTGTCATGGCTTAGTTTATGTATGGGTGTGTGTATGAGATTGTCATGGCTTAGTTTATGTCGTGATGCATGTATGAGATTGTCATGGCTTAGTTTATGTCTGGATGCGTGTATGAGATTGTCATGGCTTAGTTTATGTATGGGTGTGTGTATGAGATTGTCATGGCTTAGTTTATGTCTGGATGCGTGTATGAGATTGTCATGGCTTAGTTTATGTCTGGGTGTGTGTATGAGATTGTCATGGCTTAGTTTATGCCGTGATGCGTGTATGAGATTGTCATGGCTTAGTTTATGTCTGGATGCGTGTATGAGATTGTCATGGCTTAGTTTATGTCTGGATGCGTGTATGAGATTGTCATGGCTTAGTTTATGTCTGGGTGTGTGTATGAGATTGTCATGGCTTAGTTTATGTCTGGGTGTGTGTATGAGATTGTCATGGCTTAGTATATGTCTGGGTGTGTGTATGAGAATGTCATGGCTTAGTTTATGTCTGGGTGTGTGTATGAAATTGTCATGTCTTAGTTTATGTCTGGGTGTGTGTATGAGATTGTCATGGCTTAGTTTATGTCTGGGTGTGTGTATGAGATTGTCATGGCTTAGTTTATGTCTGGGTGTGTGCATTATACTGTTAATCAACATGCTTGTTTACCAAACAAATGATGTATAACAGAACTGCACCTTTATTATTTCCTTGATTTTCCTCACAATCTTGAGTGTAAGAATCTCTTGCGATGTCCATATAGTGGTATCATGAAAACCCACTCCCCCCACCTGTAGCTATCTCACCATGCCCCCATGTTGCTATCACTTCACCCCCCATCTCTCTCCCCATGCCCCACACCACCCCACCCTGTGTCTATCACTTCACCCACCATCTCTCTCCCCATGCCCCACCCTGTATCTATCACTTCACTCCCGTCTCTCTCCCCATGCCCCACCCCACCATGCATCTATCACTTCACCCCCATCTCTCTCCCCATGCCCCACCCCACCCCCATCTCTCTCCCCATGCCCCACCCCACCCCCATCTCTCTCCCCATGCCCCACCCCACCCTGTGTCTATCACTTCAACCCCATCTCTCTCCCCATGCCTCCACCTGTATCTCTCACTTCACACCCATCTCTCTCCCCATGCCCCACCCTGTATCTATCACTTCACTCCCGTCTCTCTCCCCATGCCCCACACCACCCCACCCTGTGTCTATCACTTCACCCCCATCTCTCTCCCCATGCCCCACACCACCCCACCCTGTGTCTATCACTTCACCCTCATCTCTCTCCCCATGTATCCCTGTGTACATCACTTCAACACCATCTCACACCATGCATCCCTGTGTACATCACTTCAACCCCATCTCACACCGTGCATCCCTGTGTACATCACTTCACCCCCATCTCATACCATGCATCCCTGTGTACATCACTTCACCCCCATCTCACACCATGCATCCCTGTGTACATCACTTCAACACCATCTCACACCATGCATCCCTGTGTACATCACTTCACCCCCATCTCACACCATGCATCCCAGTGTACATCACTTCACCCCCATCTCACACCGTGCATCCCAGTGTACATCACTTCACCCCCATCTCACACCATGCATCCCAGTGTACATCACTTCACCCCCATCTCACACCATGCATCCCTGTGTACATCACTTCACCCCACCTCACTCCATGCATCCCAGTGTACATCACTTCAACCCCATCTCACACCATGCATCCCTGTGTACATCACTTCAACCCCATCTCACTCCATGCATCCCAGTGTACATCACTTCAACCCCATCTCACACCATGCATCCCTGTGTACATCACTTCAACCCTATCTCACTCCATGCATCCCAGTGTACATCACTTCAACCCCATCTCACACCATGCATCCCTGTGTACATCACTTCAACCCCATCTCACTCCATGCATCCCAGTGTACATCACTTCACCCCCATCTCACACCATGCACCCCTGTGTACATCACTTCAACCCCATCTCACACCATGCATCCCAGTGTACATCACTTCATCCCTATCTCAATCCATGTATCCCAGTGTACATCACTTCATCCCTATCTCACTCCATGCATCCCAGTGTACATCACTTCAACACCATCTCAAACCATGCATCCCTGTGTACATCACTTCACCCCCATCTCACACCATGCATCCCTGTGTACATCACTTCACCCCATCTCACTCCATGCATCCCAGTGTACATCACTTCAACCCCATCTCACACCATGCATCCCTGTGTACATCACTTCAACCCCATCTCACTCCATGCATCCCAGTGTACATCACTTCAACCCCATCTCACACCATGCATCCCTGTGTACATCACTTCAACCCTATCTCACTCCATGCATCCCAGTGTACATCACTTCAACCCCATCTCACACCATGCATCCCTGTGTACATCACTTCAACCCCATCTCACTCCATGCATCCCAGTGTACATCACTTCACCCCCATCTCACACCATGCACCCCTGTGTACATCACTTCAACCCCATCTCACACCATGCATCCCAGTGTACATCACTTCATCCCTATCTCAATCCATGTATCCCAGTGTACATCACTTCATCCCTATCTCACTCCATGCATCCCAGTGTACATCACTTCAACACCATCTCAAACCATGCATCCCTGTGTACATCACTTCATCCCTATCTCACTCCATTCATCCCAGTGTACATCACTTCAACCCTATCTCACTCCATGCATCCCTGTGTACATCACGTCAACACCATCTCACACCATGCATCCCTGTGTACATCACTTCAACCTCATCTCAAACCATGCATCCCAGTGTACATCACTTCAACACCATCTCACACCATGCACCCCTGTGTACATCACTTCAATACCATCTCCCACCATGCATCCCTGTGTACATCACTTCAACCCCATCTCACCTCATGCACCCCTGTGTACATCACTTCATCCCCATCTCACACCATGCATCCCTGTGTACATCACTTCATCCCCATCTCACACCATGCATCCCTGTGTACATCACTTCATCCCTATCTCACACCATGCATCCGTTACATCACTTCCCCATCTCACACCGTGCATCCCTGTGTACATCACTTCAACCCTATCTCACTCCATGCATGTGTACATCACTTCAACACCATCTCACACCATGCATCCATCCCTGTGTACATCACTTCATCCCTATCTCACTCCATGCATCCAAGTGTACATCAATTCATCCCTATCTCACTCCATGCATCCCTGTGTACATCACTTCATCCCCATCTCACACCATGCACCCCTGTGTACATCACTTCAACCTCATCTCAAACCATGCATCCCTGTGTACATCACTTCAACCTCATCTCAAACCATGCATCCCAGTGTACATCACTTCAACCCCATCTCACACATGCACCCCTGTGTACATCACTTCAACACCATCTCACACATGCACCCCTGTGTACATCACTTCAACACCATCTCACACCATGCATCCCTGTGTACATCACTTCAACACCATCTCACACATGCACCCCTGTGTACATCACTTCAACACCATCTCACACCATGCATCCCTGTGTACATCACTTCACCATCTCACACCATGCATCCCTGTGTACATCACTTCATCCCTATCTCACACCATGCATCCCTGTGTACATCACTTCAACCCCATCTCACACCATGCATCCCAGTGTACTCATCAACACCATCTCACATGCATCCATACATCACTTCACCCCCATCTCACACCATGCATCCCAGTGTACATCACTTCAACACCATCTCACACCATGCATCCCTGTGTACATCACTTCAACCCCATCTCACACCATGCATCCCTGTGTACATCACTTCACCATCTCACACCATGCATCCCTGTGTACATCACTTCACCATCTCACACCATGCATCCCTGTGTACATCACTTCAACACCATCTCACACCATGCACCCCTGTGTACATCACTTCAACACCATCTCACACCATGCATCCCTGTGTACATCACTTCACCATCTCACACCATGCACTCCTGTGTACATCATTTCACCATCTCACACCATGCACCCCTGTGTACATCACTTCAACACCATCTCACACCATGCACCCCTGTGTACATCACTTCAACACCATATCACACCATGCATCCCTGTGTACATCACCTCATCCCCATCTCACACCATGCATCCCAGTATACATCACTTCATCTTGTTTCACTCACCATATCATCAGTGACTATTATTTACTATATAAATTATGTACTAAAATATATTTTATTTCTCCTAAACATTCTTTTGAAGGACAACAGTTTTGCTTATTTCAAATGTTAATACCATTTATTATTGTCAATTTTGGATGGCTATGTACAGGATGTAGTACAATTCTTGGAAGATATCACATACAATGTTCATTTGCTTTGTATTTGAATGTACTTTTATTTAATTGTGAGAGATATTCCCACCTGTTTCTGATGTGCCGTAGATTTAATAATTTGAGAAACAGTTTTTCATTTTATACAATTTACAATACTTTCTATATAAAGTAAATACTTATTTTGATAAATGAACTGGTCCAAATGTAATTTTCTTATTAATTTATTGGTCGAAAAATATTTCGCCGATGTAAATGTTCTGATAGTTTATATGTAACATGTTTGTATGCTCTTCTATATTGGAGGATAAATAAAGAATATGCACCAGTCCATGTCAGTTACTTGGTGTTGAATGGGTTATTACATATATAAATTCTAACAATCCTTTTGATCTAAATTGTGTAGATTAAAAATATCCAGGAAATGTTCATAATATATATATTAGAACAAAATGTTACTAATTCATAAAACACAACTAGTACTGAACATTTCATGAATTGCGAGAGGCAGTGGAAATTGATATTGAGATGAGAAATAACACCTTCTACAAGGTAGATCATATAATATTTACACTCATCATTCCTCCAGCATTCCAATAGAACAGGGTGAGATAGATTAACAGTATACAGTGGTATGGAGAAGTGGGACAGATCAACATTATCCTATTATTTATCTTATTATGATACTTTATGACAGAAATTAGGTTGTAAAATAAGATGGCAGAATGATGGAGTGTGTAACTGGGTTAAGCATTCTATCAAATACTGTATATACAGGACATATACAGGGTATATACAGTTATTAGCTCACCTGAGCAAAAATCATGTGAGCTATTGTTGCCACAATCTGTCTGTCTGTCCGTCATCGTCCATGAACAGTTTCAAAAGTCCTCGCCTCAGTAACCAATTGGTCTATAGTCACCATTAAGTTCATGGTCATGGTACTTGGGTCTGTGGGTGAATAGAAATTGTTAAAATGACGTCATTACGTAATCCAAAATGGCCGCCTTCTAAAAATGGCATACATTCTTTAAAAAAAATTCTTCTCATGAACCGCCAACCAGATTTTGACAAACATCGTGGTAGGAATGATCGATGCTCTTTCAAAGTTGTTAAAATGGTGACCCCGGGATAAAAAATGAATGTGGCTCAGCGAAGGGGGTGGCGAAGGGGGTGGGGTAATGTTTTATTTTTGAGCGAATAATTATGATTGTGTCATATATCAAATCGAAGGCATCGCCGAAGCAATCACTATTGCAATTCTCAGGGATGTTGATATCATCCAAGATAGCCGCCGAAAGGTCAAACGATCATCCATCCTTTTTTGAGATATTTCAAGCGTTTTCTTCTCACGAATCGTTCATCACAAACTTATCAGCCAATTGTCAAGAAACTCTACCTGTATGGTCGTTACCTTGCCAAAGGTTTTAAAGTTCTCCTGAAGTCCAAGATGTCCTCTGTCCAAAAATAGCACAAATTCTAAACAAATCTTCCCACAAACCACCTGCCAGATTTCGTGGAAACTTGATAGAAATGATTGATGTACAATGCTCTTTCACAGTTTATTTGTTATGTCATATATGCTTGTAAAAAGTACTGTAAAGTGAACATATGGCTAGATCATAATTATATTTTTTAATTATATACCGTCTCCATGGCCTAGTGGTTAAGGCGTCTGCATACGGAGCGGGAGGTCGAAGGTTCGAATCTCGTCAGGGGTTCATTCTGATATGGCCGGTTGGTGAGCCAACGGGTAGTTAAATAATGGTTACCGATTGCCTACCAGCCTGTCGCCTGGAGTATAGGATGCGGGAAGTACTGATGTTCATAAAAAAGACGTGTCTCATAAGTCAGAAATGGCTGGCCCTTTAAATAAGGATGACACTAATAAACAAACACTTTACTTTTTATATTTTGATTATATTATATATTTTGTATAATTATTTTATTATTGTGTCTTTGTTGAATGGGAATTTTCTGGAAAATTACATCATCGTTAGTGAGTACCGTCCTCTAGTACCGTCCTCATACCGGGCTCTCATTATTCTCCGTTGCTTTTACTCGACCGGCAGGAGTTTTTAAACTAAGGCTTAAAACTCCTGTCAATGCAGATGACCGTCAATGTCTCCTGAATGTCTTCAACGACTGAAAACGGCCCACTGTGAGTCCTCGCCAAATTTTTAACACTGTGACGACGGGTGAGCTCACACGGCTCTGTGTGACAGCTGCTTTACATACATGCATCTGGTGAGCAACTCTGGACCATTAAGTCGTAGGCAATCAAATAGCAGCCTCTACAATAGCAATTATAACTGAATAGACATAATTCTATAGCTGCCATCATGAACAGGCAGGCACAGGAGTTATTTTTTATCAAGAAGAACTTGGTTAGCATGGACATAGAATTGACTCACTGCAGCAGAACAAAGAGCTACTCAAACATTGATGGATGAGAATCAGTTGTGCTGCAGACAAGCTTGCAATGGTTTACTCTGAATAAAAGCACATAGAGAAAAGAAATGTAATACAAATATGAAGTAATTTTGTAATTAAATTAAATGGTATAATACAATCAATCATTATAGGTCGCACTTTTGATCTTAAGAAATGTTTATGTCTAGTTTGATCGATCTTTATTAGAATCCAATAAATATACGTCCCATTTCCATCCGCTGAAGCAGACCTGATGTGAATCCAATAACATATTCTGGTAGAATTCACAATTAGAATCCGATTAAATTAGTTCAAACTAAGTCTAGCTGTCTAGTGTGACCAGAACCGAGCAATCATGATTGAAATAAAGGCCCATATTTCAGCATTTAGGTTGATCACAATCTAGTATTACCAGTCTGGTAAACATATATGTTTATCACAATCTAGTATTACCAGTCCAGTAACTTTTGGGTTGTCACAATCTGGTATAACCAAGCTGTTAAGCATGTAGGTTGATCACAATCTGGTATGACAATCCAGTAAACATATATGTTTATCACAATCTAGTATGACAGCCCGGTAAATAGATATGTTTATCACAGTATCCAGTAACTTTTGGGTTGATCAGTATGACCAGTCCAGTAAACATTTGGGTTTTCACGATCTGGTATAACCAGGCTGTTAAATATGTAGGTTGATCATAAACTTGTATAACCAGCCTGGTAAACATTTATGTTGAAGACAATATAGGTTTGACAAGCATGGTAAACATTTATGTTGAGGACATTATAGGTTTGACAAGCACGGTAAACATTTATGTTGAAGACAATATAGGTTTGACAAGCACGGTAAGCATTTATGTTGAGGACAATATAGGTTTGACAAGCACGGTAAACATTTATGTTGAGGACAATATAGGTTTGACAAGCACGGTAAACATTTATGTTGAGGACAATATAGTTTGACAAGCACAGTAAACATTTATGTAGAAGACAATATATGTTTGACAAGCACTGTAAGCATTTATGTTGAGGACAATATAGTTTGACAAGCATGGTAAACATTTATGTTGAGGATAAACATTTATGTTGAGGATAATATAGGTTTGACAAGCACGGTAAACATTTATGTTGAGGACAATATAGTTTGACAAGCACAGTAAACATTTATGTTGAGGACAATATAGGTTTGACAAGCACGGTAAACATTTATGTTGAGGACAATATAGGTTTGACAAGCACGGTAAACATTTATGTTGAGGACAATATAGTTTGACAAGCACGGTAAGCATTTATGTTCGAACAAAGTAACAGTACTGTTGATTGAAAAACTGTAAAACACTATAATTTCACGATTTTGAAAATTTTCTATTCATTCGTGGTAGTTTTTGAATTTGCGCACCTGTGATGTATCGCGAAAAAATAAAATCTGGCAGTAGATATGGTTTAATTCGGTTATCTCTGTATAACCCTTCCATAATCCGAAATAATTATATTAGTGCACTGTGGTCTATGGCAGTTGTTTAAAACTTGCAAGATAATCTGTGTGAAAGCTAATGTAACCTATATTGCAAGATAAGTTTATAACAATACCAATGAATAACGGTAATAATTTGTGGCTATGAGTGGTAGATCAATGCAAATAATTTTCAATCAGTTCATTCTTATTATGTCAACACCAGCATAATGTATGATTAACAGTAAACATATTTCAATGGATGTTTAACCACAAGCTCACTTCACTGGTGTGCAAATCAACCTGTTCCCACTTGCTTGTGTTATTGGGTTTCCCGCATAATTGTCTGTTTCTGTTTTATTGACTTCCGAGATTCATTGACCCGTATGACGGAGCCAGCCTTGATTAGTATGCATAATATAACCTCAATATAAAAATATGTTTAAATGCCTGAACATTTATAGTCCATTATTCACATATTTATTTCACAACTTGAACATAACAATAAAGGTGACTTTTGATGTATATCGCTAATTGTAACTTTCAGAATTTTCATAAAATGTACATATTTTCGGATATATCAACATATTTCTGTACCCCACCTGTTTTCAAAATTGTTTGCAAATGACGTCATTGCTGTCAGTAGCAGGTACTTGGATTATATGGTAGACGCTAGCCTGGGAACAGGCGTCGCTATATTTTGCCTCGTCAGTCAAATAAATATACTTTAACACCGAGACTATTAATTGGGCCGTATTGAGTTTCTGATCATATCAACGCCTGGGGAACAGTGGGGGATTGTCCGTGTAATTATTGACTCACATTAATCCTATTAATAGGCCTATTAATATGTGACTTAATTAATGACGTACTTGAATCGAAAGCGAGGCACTGCAATGTTGATAAACTTTATTATTGGCCGCCATTGTTTACGGGTCAACGGAACGATAAATAGTTTTAAAAAGTACAATGTGCGTCTGATTTGACATATTTACTCAATATTTATGTCGTCCTTAGTTCAATTACGCCGAATCGATCCATTACCATCTAAATGTAATATTTAAAATCTGCCATCTCGTCGATATAACACAGAAACGGGACATTATATGTTTGCAATGTAAATGAGTCTACAGGAGCATTCGTGTATATTCGGAAATGATCGTGTATAATCGTGACTGTTCGGCGATTTCCGATAGAATTCCGTTTCTATATTTAGCGATATTATCTTGTAGAGAAGAGTTGTCGTTCTTCAAATCTACACCCTCATAAAAGTGGGTGTAAATAGATGATGGCGCTACGATCGGAAATCCAGTTTCCCCAGGCTGTCATTTTGAAGTTAAAGTTAAAAAGTGAAAAATCGACAGACTGGAACCCAGAAGATGTTATTCAATCTGAGTTTAGTCAAGCATATTGAATGCAAGATTGATCACTTTTCATAGTTATATTATTTCATCTGCTATTCAAACCTTAGTCAGCCGAATACCGGTACATCCATGGAAGCTCTACATCCGAACACAGTATTACGAGCAACATGAATTCGCGATCAACTTAGATCAACTTAGATCGTGAAAATTAGCCAAATATAAATTAATGCTCGCGAATAAATAGTGTTCTACAGTAATTTAAATATTGTATATAAATACCAGAGTAAATAATAGAAATGTTTTGTATTAATACATTGACTGTTATATGTCAGCCACTGACATCCCAAAGCTTATACCAAATGTGTGAGAGTGGTGTCACAGGCTGATATTGAATTTTAGATTTGGAAGATTTGGTCCTAGCCATCATCGATGGACATACCAGCATTGCAGGCCAGTTATTTAGCTTTGAATAACCTATGAAAGCTACATGTACCAGACATACCCGTATCCATACCAGCATTGCAGGCCAGTTATTTAGTTTTGAATAACCTATGAAAGCTACATGTACCAGACATACCCGTATCCATACCAGCATTGCAGGCCAGTTAATTAGTTTTGAATAACCTATGAAAGCTACATGTACCAGACATACCCGTATCCATACCAGCATTGCAGGCCAGTTAATTAGTTTTGAATAACCTATGAAAGCTACATGTACCAGACATACCCGTATCCATACCAGCATTGCAGGCCAGTTATTTAGTTTTGAATAACCTACGTGTACCAGACATACCCGTATCCATACCAGCATTGCAGGCCAGTTATTTAGTTTTGAATAACCTACGTGTACCAGACATACCCGTATCCATACCAGCATTGCAGGCCAGTTATTTAGTTTTGAATAACCTACGTGTACCAGACATACCCGTATGTATCCATACCAGCATTGCAGGCCAGTTATTTAGTTTTGAATAACCTACGTGTACCAGACATACCCGTATCCATACCAGCATTGCAGGCCAGTTATTTAGTTTTGAATAACCTACATGTACCAGACATACCCGTATGTATCCATACCAGCATTGCAGGCCAGTTATTTAGTTTTGAATAACCTACGTGTACCAGACATACCCGTATCCATACCAGCATTGCAGGCCAGTTATTTAGTTTTGAATAACCTACATGTACCAGACATACCCGTATGTATCCATACCAGCATTGCAGGCCAGTTATTTAGTTTTGAATAACCTACGTGTACCAGACATACCCGTATGTATCCATACCAGCATTGCAGGCCAGTTATTTAGTTTTGAATAACCTACGTGTACCAGACATACCCGTATCCATACCAGCATTGCAGGCCAGTTATTTAGTTTTGAATAACCTACATGTACCAGACATACCCGTATGTATCCATACCAGCATTGCAGGCCAGTTATTTAGTTTTGAATAACCTACGTGTACCAGACATACCCGTATCCATA
The DNA here is from genome assembly GCA_014843695.1 of Archivesica marissinica. NCBI lineage: Eukaryota > Metazoa > Mollusca > Bivalvia > Venerida > Vesicomyidae > Archivesica > Archivesica marissinica. The sequence goes on along the minus strand of CM026390.1, from coordinate 99,480,823 downwards.
CCAGCATTGCAGGCCAGTTATTTAGTTTTGAATAACCTACATGTACCAATGTCCCCAGCAGCATTGCACACTATTCATTAGTGGTGAATTACATCTGAAAGATTCAATTTAATATAATAGTTGTAAGTATGCTTATGATGTACAGAATCAACAATCTGTTCTGCCATAGGCTTCCACACTGATCAATCTCACTGATCAATCTCTTCCCAACATTATACAATCAGAATAGTCCCATTTCTAGGAGGAATTTGTTTTCAATTTCATCTGAGTTCAAATGTGCAGACAGAACTGATATCAATTTTGTGTGGCATACCCTTGTAAAACCTGTCCATTTAACTTGAAGACTTGCTTAGAGATCTGTGTGACTTTTCTATTGATTTTGTGATGTATTGTTGCCATGAGAAACTGCACATTACTACTGCAGCAGATGCACAGCGATCTTCTCTATTCACGCTGATTCAGTGCTGCCTCATAATATATGATCAGCTGTTCAGGAATTGTTTATCCATTAACCCTGCCACAATGTCCAAGTCCATGCATTAACCATGTCACAATGTCCAAGTCCATGCATTAACCCTGTCACAATGTCCAAGTCCATGCATTAACCATGTCACAATGTCCAAGTCCATGCATTAACCATGTCACAATGTCCAAGTCCATGCATTAACCATGTCACAATGTCCAAGTCCATGCATTAACCATGTCACAATGTCCAAGTCCATGCATTAACCCTGCCACAATGTCCAAGTCCATGCATTAACCCATGTCACAATGTCCAAGTCCATGCATTAACCCTGTCACAATGTCCAAGTCTATTCATTAACCATGTCACAATGTCCAAGTCCATGCATTAACCCTGTCACAATGTCCAAGTCCATTCATTAACCATGTCACAATGTCCAAGTCCATGCATTAACCATGTCACAATGTCCAAGTCCATTCATTAACCATGTCACAATGTCCAAGTCCATGCATTAACCCTGTCACAATGTCCAAGTCCATTCATTAACCCTGTCACAATGTCGTCCATGCATTAACCATGTCACAATGTCCAAGTCCATGCATTAACCATGTCACAATGTCCCAAGTCCATGCATTAACCATGTCACAATGTCCAAGTCCATGCATTAACCCTGTCACAATGTCCAAGTCCATGCATTAACCCTGCCACAATGTCCAAGTCCATGCATTAACCCTGTCACAATGTCCAAGTCCATGCATTAACCCTGCCACAATGTCCAAGTCCATGCATTAACCATGTCACAATGTCCAAGTCCATGCATTAACCATGTCACAATGTCCAAGTCCATGCATTAACCCTGTCACAATGTCGTCCATGCATTAACCCTGCCACAATGTCCAAGTCCATGCATTAACCCTGCCACAATGTCCAAGTCCATGCATTAACCCTGTCACAATGTCCAAGTCCATGCATTAACCCTGCCACAATGTCCAAGTCCATCCATTAACTCTGTCACAATGTCCAAGTCCATGCATTAACCATGTCACAATGTCCAAGTCCATGCATTAACCCTGTCACAATGTCCAAGTCCATGCATTAACCATGTCACAATGTCCAAGTCCATGCATTAACCCTGTCACAATGTCCAAGTCCATGCATTAACCCTGTCACAATGTCCAAGTCCATGCATTAACCCTGTCACAATGTCCAAGTCCATGCATTAACCATGTCACAATGTCCAAGTCCATGCATTAACCCTGTCACAATGTCGTCCATGCATTAACCCTGCCACAATGTCCAAGTCCATGCATTAACCCTGTCACAATGTCCAAGTCCATGCATTAACCCTGCCACAATGTCCAAGTCCATGCATTAACCCTGTCACAATGTCCAAGTCCATGCATTAACCCTGCCACAATGTCCAAGTCCATGCATTAACCCTGTCACAATGTCCAAGTCCATGCATTAACCCTGCCACAATGTCCAAGTCCATGCATTAACCATGTCACAATGTCCAAGTCCATGCATTAACCATGTCACAATGTCCAAGTCCATGCATTAACCCTGTCACAATGTCGTCCATGCATTAACCCTGCCACAATGTCCAAGTCCATGCATTAACCCTGCCACAATGTCCAAGTCCATGCATTAACCCTGTCACAATGTCCAAGTCCATGCATTAACCCTGCCACAATGTCCAAGTCCATCCATTAACTCTGTCACAATGTCCAAGTCCATGCATTAACCATGTCACAATGTCCAAGTCCATGCATTAACCCTGTCACAATGTCCAAGTCCATGCATTAACCATGTCACAATGTCCAAGTCCATGCATTAACCCTGCCACAATGTCCAAGTCCATGCATTAACCCTGTCACAATGTCCAAGTCCATGCATTAACCCTGTCACAATGTCCAAGTCCATGCATTAACCATGTCACAATGTCCAAGTCCATGCATTAACCCTGTCACAATGTCCAAGTTCATGCATTAACCATGTCACAATGTCCAAGTCCATGCATTAACCATGTCACAATGTCCAAGTCCATGCATTAACCATGTCACAATGTCCAAGTCCATGCATTAACCATGTCACAATGTCCAAGTCCATGCATTAACCCTGCCACAATGTCCAAGTCCATGCATTAACCCATGTCACAATGTCCAAGTCCATGCATTAACCCTGTCACAATGTCCAAGTCTATTCATTAACCATGTCACAATGTCCAAGTCCATGCATTAACCCTGTCACAATGTCCAAGTCCATTCATTAACCATGTCACAATGTCCAAGTCCATGCATTAACCATGTCACAATGTCCAAGTCCATTCATTAACCATGTCACAATGTCCAAGTCCATGCATTAACCCTGTCACAATGTCCAAGTCCATTCATTAACCCTGTCACAATGTCGTCCATGCATTAACCATGTCACAATGTCCAAGTCCATGCATTAACCATGTCACAATGTCCAAGTCCATGCATTAACCATGTCACAATGTCCAAGTCCATGCATTAACCCTGTCACAATGTCCAAGTCCATGCATTAACCCTGCCACAATGTCCAAGTCCATGCATTAACCCTGTCACAATGTCCAAGTCCATGCATTAACCCTGCCACAATGTCCAAGTCCATGCATTAACCATGTCACAATGTCCAAGTCCATGCATTAACCATGTCACATGTCACCTAGTTTTGAATAACCTACGTGTACCAGACATACCCGTATCCATACCAGCATTGCAGGCCAGTTATTTAGTTTTGAATAACCTACATGTACCAGACATACCCGTATGTATCCATACCAGCATTGCAGGCCAGTTATTTAGTTTTGAATAACCTACGTGTACCAGACATACCCGTATCCATACCAGCATTGCAGGCCAGTTATTTAGTTTTGAATAACCTACATGTACCAATGTCCCCAGCAGCATTGCACACTATTCATTAGTGGTGAATTACATCTGAAAGATTCAATTTAATATAATAGTTGTAAGTATGCTTATGATGTACAGAATCAACAATCTGTTCTGCCATAGGCTTCCACACTGATCAATCTCACTGATCAATCTCTTCCCAACATTATACAATCAGAATAGTCCCATTTCTAGGAGGAATTTGTTTTCAATTTCATCTGAGTTCAAATGTGCAGACAGAACTGATATCAATTTTGTGTGGCATACCCTTGTAAAACCTGTCCATTTAACTTGAAGACTTGCTTAGAGATCTGTGTGACTTTTCTATTGATTTTGTGATGTATTGTTGCCATGAGAAACTGCACATTACTACTGCAGCAGATGCACAGCGATCTTCTCTATTCACGCTGATTCAGTGCTGCCTCATAATATATGATCAGCTGTTCAGGAATTGTTTATCCATTAACCCTGCCACAATGTCCAAGTCCATGCATTAACCATGTCACAATGTCCAAGTCCATGCATTAACCCTGTCACAATGTCCAAGTCCATGCATTAACCATGTCACAATGTCCAAGTCCATGCATTAACCATGTCACAATGTCCAAGTCCATGCATTAACCATGTCACAATGTCCAAGTCCATGCATTAACCATGTCACAATGTCCAAGTCCATGCATTAACCCTGCCACAATGTCCAAGTCCATGCATTAACCCATGTCACAATGTCCAAGTCCATGCATTAACCCTGTCACAATGTCCAAGTCTATTCATTAACCATGTCACAATGTCCAAGTCCATGCATTAACCCTGTCACAATGTCCAAGTCCATTCATTAACCATGTCACAATGTCCAAGTCCATGCATTAACCATGTCACAATGTCCAAGTCCATTCATTAACCATGTCACAATGTCCAAGTCCATGCATTAACCCTGTCACAATGTCCAAGTCCATTCATTAACCCTGTCACAATGTCGTCCATGCATTAACCATGTCACAATGTCCAAGTCCATGCATTAACCATGTCACAATGTCCCAAGTCCATGCATTAACCATGTCACAATGTCCAAGTCCATGCATTAACCCTGTCACAATGTCCAAGTCCATGCATTAACCCTGCCACAATGTCCAAGTCCATGCATTAACCCTGTCACAATGTCCAAGTCCATGCATTAACCCTGCCACAATGTCCAAGTCCATGCATTAACCATGTCACAATGTCCAAGTCCATGCATTAACCATGTCACAATGTCCAAGTCCATGCATTAACCCTGTCACAATGTCGTCCATGCATTAACCCTGCCACAATGTCCAAGTCCATGCATTAACCCTGCCACAATGTCCAAGTCCATGCATTAACCCTGTCACAATGTCCAAGTCCATGCATTAACCCTGCCACAATGTCCAAGTCCATCCATTAACCCTGTCACAATGTCCAAGTCCATGCATTAACCCTGCCACAATGTCCAAGTCCATGCATTAACCCTGTCACAATGTCCAAGTCCATGCATTAACCCTGCCACAATGTCCAAGTCCATGCATTAACCCTGTCACAATGTCCAAGTCCATGCATTAACCCTGCCACAATGTCCAAGTCCATGCATTAACCCTGTCACAATGTCCAAGTCCATGCATTAACCCTGCCACAATGTCCAAGTCCATGCATTAACCCTGTCACAATGTCCAAGTCCATGCATTAACCCTGCCACAATGTCCAAGTCCATGCATTAACCCTGTCACAATGTCCAAGTCCATGCATTAACCCTGCCACAATGTCCAAGTCCATGCATTAACCCTGTCACAATGTCCAAGTCCATGCATTAACCCTGCCACAATGTCCAAGTCCATGCATTAACCCTGTCACAATGTCCAAGTCCATGCATTAACCCTGCCACAATGTCCAAGTCCATGCATTAACCATGTCACAATGTCCAAGTCCATGCATTAACCATGTCACAATGTCCAAGTCCATGCATTAACCCTGTCACAATGTCGTCCATGCATTAACCCTGCCACAATGTCCAAGTCCATGCATTAACCCTGCCACAATGTCCAAGTCCATGCATTAACCCTGTCACAATGTCCAAGTCCATGCATTAACCCTGCCACAATGTCCAAGTCCATCCATTAACTCTGTCACAATGTCCAAGTCCATGCATTAACCATGTCACAATGTCCAAGTCCATGCATTAACCCTGTCACAATGTCCAAGTCCATGCATTAACCATGTCACAATGTCCAAGTCCATGCATTAACCCTGCCACAATGTCCAAGTCCATGCATTAACCCTGTCACAATGTCCAAGTCCATGCATTAACCCTGTCACAATGTCCAAGTCCATGCATTAACCATGTCACAATGTCCAAGTCCATGCATTAACCCTGTCACAATGTCCAAGTTCATGCATTAACCATGTCACAATGTCCAAGTCCATGCATTAACCATGTCACAATGTCCAAGTCCATGCATTAACCATGTCACAATGTCCAAGTCCATGCATTAACCATGTCACAATGTCCAAGTCCATGCATTAACCCTGCCACAATGTCCAAGTCCATGCATTAACCCATGTCACAATGTCCAAGTCCATGCATTAACCCTGTCACAATGTCCAAGTCTATTCATTAACCATGTCACAATGTCCAAGTCCATGCATTAACCCTGTCACAATGTCCAAGTCCATTCATTAACCATGTCACAATGTCCAAGTCCATGCATTAACCATGTCACAATGTCCAAGTCCATTCATTAACCATGTCACAATGTCCAAGTCCATGCATTAACCCTGTCACAATGTCCAAGTCCATTCATTAACCCTGTCACAATGTCGTCCATGCATTAACCATGTCACAATGTCCAAGTCCATGCATTAACCATGTCACAATGTCCAAGTCCATGCATTAACCATGTCACAATGTCCAAGTCCATGCATTAACCCTGTCACAATGTCCAAGTCCATGCATTAACCCTGCCACAATGTCCAAGTCCATGCATTAACCCTGTCACAATGTCCAAGTCCATGCATTAACCCTGCCACAATGTCCAAGTCCATGCATTAACCATGTCACAATGTCCAAGTCCATGCATTAACCATGTCACATGTCACCTAGTTTTGAATAACCTACGTGTACCAGACATACCCGTATCCATACCAGCATTGCAGGCCAGTTATTTAGTTTTGAATAACCTACATGTACCAGACATACCCGTATGTATCCATACCAGCATTGCAGGCCAGTTATTTAGTTTTGAATAACCTACGTGTACCAGACATACCCGTATCCATACCAGCATTGCAGGCCAGTTATTTAGTTTTGAATAACCTACATGTACCAATGTCCCCAGCAGCATTGCACACTATTCATTAGTGGTGAATTACATCTGAAAGATTCAATTTAATATAATAGTTGTAAGTATGCTTATGATGTACAGAATCAACAATCTGTTCTGCCATAGGCTTCCACACTGATCAATCTCACTGATCAATCTCTTCCCAACATTATACAATCAGAATAGTCCCATTTCTAGGAGGAATTTGTTTTCAATTTCATCTGAGTTCAAATGTGCAGACAGAACTGATATCAATTTTGTGTGGCATACCCTTGTAAAACCTGTCCATTTAACTTGAAGACTTGCTTAGAGATCTGTGTGACTTTTCTATTGATTTTGTGATGTATTGTTGCCATGAGGGTTAATGCATGGACACTGCTAAACACTGAAGATCATGCCTCTCACCGTTAATCACTGAAGATCATACCTCTCACCTCTAAACACTGAAGATCATACCTCTCACCTCTAAACACTGAAGATCACACCTCTCCCCTCTAAACACTAAAGATCATACCTCTCCCCTCTAAACACTGCAAATCATACCTCTCAACACTGAAGATCATGCCTCTCACCGTTAATCACTGAAGATCATACCTCTCACCTCTAAACACTGAAGATCATACCTCTCACCTCTAAACACTGAAGATCATACCTCTCCCCTCTAAACACTGAAGATCATACCTCTCCCCTCTAAACACTGAAGATCATACCTCTCCCCTCTAAACACTGAAGATCACACCTCTCCCCTCTAAACACTAAAGATCATACCTCTCCCCTCTAAAGACTGAAGATCATACCTCTCCCCTCTAAACACTGAAGATCATACCTCTCCCCTCTAAACACTGAAGATCACACCTCTCCCCTCTAAACACTAAAGATCATACCTCTCCCCTCTAAACACTGCAACTCATACCTCTCACCTCTAAACACTGAAGATCATGCCTCTCACCGTTAATCACTGAAGATCATACCTCTCACCTCTAAACACTGAAGATCATACCTCTCACCTCTAAAGACTGAAGATCATACCTCTCCCCTCTAAACACTGCAAATCATACCTCTCCCCTCTAAACACTAAAGATCATACCTCTCCCCTCTAAACACTAAAGATCATACCTCTCCCCTCTAAACACTAAAGATCATACCTCTCACCTCTAAACACTGAAGATCATGCCTCTCACCGTTAATCACTGAAGATCATACCTCTCACCTCTAAACACTGAAGATCATACCTCTCCCCTCTAAACACTAAAGATCATACCTCTCCCCTCTAAACACTAAAGATCATACCTCTCACCTCTAAACACTGAAGATCATGCCTCTCACCGTTAATCACTGAAGATCATACCTCTCACCTCTAAACACTGAATATCATACCTCTCACCTCTAAAGACTGAAGATCATACCTCTCCCCTCTAAACACTAAAGATCATACCTCTCCCCTCTAAACACTAAAGATCATACCTCACACCTCTAAACACTGAAAATCATACCTCTCACCTCTAAACACTGAAGATCATACCTCTGACCTCTAATCACTGAATATCATACATTGCACACAAGGAGATCTGTCTAGAATGCAGGCTGGTACAGGTGCCACTCAATGACTGTCTTAGGTCTTACATCACCAGGGAAAGTGACACTCAATGACTGTCAACATGCAAGGGGTGGAAGCTCAGAGAAACTGCCACTCAATGACTGTCAACATGCACTGTGTGGAAGCTCAGGGAAACTGCCACTCAATGACTGTCAACATGCAATGTGTGTCTTCCTTCACCATGGAAACTGTCCATCATAATGTACAAACAAAACTTGCAAAGCACAATTAAGTTACACAGTACAATTTATCATTAGAACATGTTGAAATTGAGAGTTCATATTTCTATGCATTTCAGGTGGCAGAATCTCTGTTGTATCATTGGAAAACATTCCCCATAGTTCTACCACCTTCACTTACAAACCTTGGACAAGAAAAGGTAATACTAATGAACATTGCAACCAGATGATGTACAATTTCATCAGTTTAGTGTCGTGACCCATTACTGTTGTTGATTTTAATCACTTGTCCCTCACCGCTGTAGATTTTAATCTGACCGGGGGTGTTGAATACTTTCAAGTGAGGAAGTTATCCATCTGACTAGTTGAAGTTCAGTGGTTCTACCTGGGTGCCGTTGTTCTACCTGGGTGCCCGTTCATGCCTGAAATACTTGGAGGGGCATTACCCAGTGTCGTCCTCCGCCAATAATGGCTGGAGAATAAATACTTTTAATTGAATTTTTTATATTAACTGATGATAAGTAAATTCGATCATACACTGAAACAAACAAATACATGTATCATTTTATTATTGAAAATGTGTGTCTAATGGTTATATAACTTACACACATTTGTTAGAAAAACTCAAGGTATGTATTGTGAACAAATGGCTAATAACTGTGATGTCATTTTTTGTTCCATGATTAGGAAAATGATGCTATAGCTGTGATTGGCCGGGTTTATTCATTAAATCGAGCGTGTTTCAGAGTTTATGAATGTTCATTACTTCAATACATCCAATCTGTCTCAGCATTTATGATTGTTCATTGCATCCAATCTGTTTCAGGGTTTATGATTGTTCATTGCATCCAATCTGTTTCAGGGTTTATGAATGTTCATTATATGCAATCTGTTTCTGGGTTTATGAATGTTCATTATATGCAATCTGTTTCAGGGTTTATGAATGTTCATTATATGCAATCTGTTTCAGGGTTTATGAATGTTCATTATATGCAATCTGTTTCAGGGTTTATGAATGTTCATTATATGCAATCTGTTTCAGGGTTTATGAATGTTCATTATATGCAATCTGTTTCAGGGTTTATGAATGTTCATTATATGCAATCTGTTTCAGGGTTTATGAATGTTCATTATATGCAATCTGTTTCAGGGTTTATGAATGTTCATTATATGCAATCTGTTTCAGGGTTTGATAAACTACAGAGATTTGTTTGTTGCTCCTACATTTGATGAACTAGAGCAAGTTGCCACCGATCCATTTGGCAATTTGAAGAAGCTGTCGGAAGCACAATTGATAAATGTTTGGCATAAAGGGTAATTCACATTGTTTTGATGCACATTTTGTTATATGAATAGATATTATGTTAGATATTTTTTGCTTGTTTATTTTAAACTTTATTTATTTTACGATTGCGAAGCAAGTTTTAACAACTTATATTAATCACTCTCGTTGGCGCGGATGAAAGCGTAAATGTGGTCACTTGTGTGAGAGGAAACCGGAGTACCTGGAGAAAACCCACCTGTCTGATCTGGCGACCACCGTGTTTGTTTCAGGATTTGAAAGCTGTATGCTTGACCCTTTGCAGTGAGCATTAGCCCAACCTTTCTCCATCCACATTTCTTTAGCATTCATTATGCACACTTACTTCGAGTACATTATGCAACATTGCTCTTCAAAGGAATACTAACATAGCATAGCTGCAATTGCTTAGATTTGCCTACATGCCAATAGCTCCACCCCACCTAATGCAACAATATCATTGCAGTCCACTAACTGTTAGTCTAGTGTTAGATATGTTTAAAGTGTCACTTCAGTGAGGAGACGTATTGTCCACTCCTGTGAGGAGATGTATTGTCCACTCCAGTGAGGAGACGTATTGTCCACTCCAGTGAGGAGACGTATTGTCCACTCCAGTGAGGAGATGTATTGTCCACTCCAGTGAGGAGGCGTATTGTCCACTACAGTGAGGAGACATATTGTCCACTCCAGTGAGGAGATGTATTGTCCACTCCAGTGAGGAGACGTATTGTCCACTCCAGTGAGGAGACATATTGTCCACTCCAGTGAGGAGACGTATTGTCCACTCCAGTGAGGATTGTCCACTCTAGTGAGGAGACGTATTGTCCACTCCAGTGAGGAGACGTATTGTCCACTCCAGTGAGGATTGTCCACTCTAGTGAGGAGACGTATTGTCCACTCCAGTGAGGAGACGTATTGTCCACTACAGTGAGGAGACGTATTGTCCCACTCCAGTGAGGATTGTCCACTCTAGTGAGGAGACGTATTGTCCACTCCAATGAGGATTGTCCACTCTAGTGAGGAGACGTATTGTCCACTCCAGTGAGGAGACGTATTGTCCACTCCAGTGAGGAGACGTATTGTCCACTCCAGTGAGGATTGTCCACTCTAGTGAGGAGACGTATTTTCCACTCCAGTGAGGAGACGTATTGTCCACTCCAGTGAGGAGACGTATTGTCCACTCCAGTGAGGATTGTCCACTCTAGTGAGGAGACGTATTGTTTTTTGTTTAAACATAATTTATTGCCAAATATATACAGCAAAAGGTTTGGGCCACAAGTGCTATACACATTATAAAACGGCCCTCCCCAATACAATTCATTTACAGTATTGTCCACTCCGGTGAGGTGACGTATTGTCCACTCCGGTGAGGTGACGTATTGTCAACTCCGGTGAGGTGACGTATTGTCCACTACAGTGAGGTGACGTATTGTCCACTCCAGTGAGGAGATGTATTGTCCACTGCAGTGAGGATTGTCCACTCTAGTGAGGAGATGTATTGTCCACTCCGGTGAGGTGACGTATTGTCCACTCTGGTGAGGTGACGTATTGTCCACTCCAGTGAGGATTGTCCAGTCTAGTGAGGAGATGTATTGTCCACTCCGGTGAGGTGACATATTGTCCACTCCAGTGAGGATTGTCCACTCTAGTGAGGAGACGTATTGTCCACTCCAGTGAGGAGACGTATTGTCCACTCTAGTGAGCAGACGTATTTTCCACTACAGTGAGGAGACATCTTTTCCACTCCAGTGAGGAGACGTATTGTCCACTCCAGTGAGGATTGTCCACTCTAGTGAGGAGACGTAGTGTCCACTCCGGTGAGGTGACGTATTGTCCACTCCAGTGAGGTGACGTATTGTCCACTCCAGTGAGGTGACGTATTGTCCACTCCAGTGAGGAGATGTATTGTCCACTCCAGTGAGGAGATGTATTGTCCACTCTAGTGAGGAGACGTATTGTCCACTCCAGTGAGGAGACGTATTGTCCACTCCGGTGAGGTGACGTATTGTCCCCTACAGTGAGGTGACGTATTGTCCACTCCAGTGAGGAGATGTATTGTCCACTACAGTGAGGAGACGTATCGTCCACTCCGGTGAGGTGACGTATTGTCCACTACAGTGAGGTGACGTATTGTCCACTCTAGTGAGGAGACGTATTGTCCACTCCAGTGAGGAGACGTATTGTCCACTACAGTGAGGAGACGTTTTGTCCACTCTAGTGAGGAGATGTATTTTCCACTACAGTGAGGAGACGTATTGTCCACTCCAGTGAGGAGACGTATTGTCCACTCCAGTGAGGATTGTCCACTCTAGTGAGGAGAAGTATTGTCCACTCCAGTGAGGAGACGTATTGTCCACTCCAGTGAGGAGACGTATTGTCCACTCCGGTGAGGTGACGTATTGTCCACTACAGTGAGGTGACGTATTGTCCACTACAGTGAGGAGACGTATTGTCCACTACAATGAGGAGACGTATTGTCCACTACAGTGAGGATGCATATTGTCCACTCCAGTGAGGAGACATATTGTCTGGTGAGGAGACATATTGTCCACTACAGTGAGCAGACGTATTGTTCACTACAGTGAGGAGACGTATTGTCCACTACAGTGAGGAGACGTATTGTCCACTACAGTGAGGAGGCATATTGTCCACTATAGTGAGGAGACGTATTGTCCACTACAGTGAGGAGACGTATTGTCTGGTGAGGAGATGTATTGTCCACTCCGGTGAGGAGACGTATTGTCCACTACAGTGAGGAGGCATATTGTCCACTACAGTGAGGAGACTTATTGTCCACTCCAGTGAGGAGACGTATTGTTCACTCCAGTGAGGAGACGTATTGTCCACTACAGTGAGGAGACGTATTGTCCACTGAGGAGACGTATTGTCCACTCCAGTGAGGAGACGTATTGTCCACTCCAGTGAGGAGACGTATTGTCCACTACAGTGAGGAGACGTATTGTCCACTGAGGAGACGTATTGTCCACTCCAGTGAGGAGACGTATTGTCCACTCCAGTGAGGAGACATATTGTCCACTCCAGTGAGGTGATGTATTGTCCACTACAATGAGGAGACGTATTGTCTGGTGAGGAGACGTATTGTCCACTACAGTGAGGAGACGTATTGTCCATTCCAGTGAGGAGACATATTGTCCACTCCTGTGAGGAGATGTATTGTCCACTCTGGTGAGGAGACGTATTGTCCACTCCTGTGAGGAGACGTATTGTCCACTCCAGTGAGGAGACATATTGTCCACTCCAGTGAGGAGACGTATTGTCCACTCCAGTGAGGAGATGTATTGTCCACTACAATGAGGAGACGTATTGTCTGGTGAGGAGACGTATTGTCCACTACAGTGAGGAGACGTATTGTCCATTCCAGTGAGGAGACGTATTGTCCACTCCTGTGAGGAGATGTATTGTCCACTCTGGTGAGGAGACGTATTGTCCACTCCTGTGAGGAGACGTATTGTCCACTCCTGTGAGGAGACGTATTGTCCACTCAGGTGATGAGACGTATTGTCCACTCCTGTGAGGAGACGTATTGTCCACTAGTGAGGAGACGTATTGTCCACTCCAGTGAGGAGACATATTGTCCACTCCAGTGAGGAGACGTATTGTCCAGTGAGGAGACGTATTGTCCACTCCAGTGAGGAGACATATTGTCCACTACAGTGAGGAGACGTATTGTCCACTGAGGAGACGTATTGTCCACTCTAGTGAGGAGACGTATTGTCCACTGAGGAGACGTATTGTCCACTCCAGTGAGGAGACGTATTGTCCACTCCAGTGAGGAGACGTATTGTCCACTCCAGTGAGGGGATGTATTATCCACTACAGTGAGGAGACGTATTGTCCACTACAGTGAGGAGACGTATTGTCCGGTGAGGAGACATATTGTCCACTCCAGTGAGGAGATGCATTATCCACTCCAGTGAGGAGACGTATTGTCCACTCCAGTGAGGAGACATATTGTCCACTCCAGTGAGGAGACGTATTGTCCACTCCAGTGAGGAGATGTATTGTCCACTACAGTGAGGAGACGTATTGTCCACTAAAGTGAGGAGATGTATTGTCTGGTGAGGAGACGTATTGTCCACTCCGATGAGGAGACGTATTGTCCACTACAGTGAGGAGACGTATTGTCCACTACAGTGAGGAGATGTATTGTCCACTACAGTGAGGAGACGTATTGTCTGGTGAGGAGACGTATTGTCCACTCCGGTGAGGAGACGTATTGTCCACTACAGTGAGGAGACGTATTGTCCGGTGAGGAGATGTATTGTCCACTCCGATGAGGAGACGTATTGTCCACTACAGTGAGGAGACATATTGTCCACTACAGTGAGGAGATGTATTGTCCACTACAGTGAGGAGGCGTATTGTCCACTACAGTGAGGAGATGTATTGTCCACTACAGTGAGGAGACGTATTGTCCAATACAGTGAGGAGACGTATTGTCCACTACAGTGAGGATTGTAGCTTTGAATCCCACTGAGAGTGCCGAAATCTTTCATGCGAAATACTGCTCAGAGGTTCATCCGGTTAACAGCTGGAGAGTCACCATATAACCTAAGCTGTTGGTGCGACTCTATAAACGCCTAAAACATACAAATCTATTGATTGTTTTTCATGGAAGATACATAACTAGCATCTCTAGTCATCAATATGTACCTAATTTGTTTATAAAATTGGTAAGTTTTTCGGATATACCATATTTGAATTTCTGCAACATAAAGTGAGATATACATATACAGGGCCCGTGGTTTCGTAGGTAGTGGTGTCTCAATAAACAGTTAGTATTCTGTAATTTTATTTACACAACACCTATATACACATTCTATAAATATCCAGAATATATCAACATGTACAGTGATCTGTGAATAACCCACCAGTACACAACTATTCCAGTAGTTGTACAGTACCTATCCAAGTACTATCCTCTATACATGTTCAGTGCATAATATATAATCGCGTTATTCCACCGTACACCTTGCCCACGCTGCTTCTGTCACATGTTCCAGCCCAGTACTCTATGCAAATGCAAATGATTTGTTTCATGGTTTAAATTTGGTAACAAAATATTCAATCGTACTGGGTTTCGCTACCATGACATCGTTCGCTATAGTGTTTCCGATAGCATGTTTTTACCAATAATTACCAATAATCCTAATGTCCGGGCAGGAGGAGATAATGTATACAGTTGTGGAAGAGGATAAACCAATTAATTAACCTTTTAATAGCCGGGACACATGTGCTAGGCATCAGGACACTCGGATAGCTGTGTCAAACCTTTGTGAGCTCGTTTTAAAAGTCATTACATATATTGTGTAATAACTTATAGTTAGTTCAATATTGTACTGTATTGCCAGAGAGTTTGAGGTGCCCAGTGTGAACTTCCCCGGCCAGGTACACAGATGGAGGCTGTCGCAGCTGTTACAGAAAGGATCTAGCATTGCTCACAATTCACTTCTAGATGTAAGTTAATAGAACAGATCTAGCATTGCTCACAATTTGCTTCTAGATGTAAGTTAATAGATCTAGCATTGCTTACAATTCACTTCAAGATGTAAGTTAATAGAACAGATCTAGCATTGCTCACAATTTGCTTCTAGATGTAAGTTAATAGAACAGATCTAGCATTGCTCACAATTTGCTTCTAGATGTAAGTTAATAGAACAGATCTAGCATTGCTCACAATTTGCTTCTAGATGTAAGTTAATAGAACAGATCTAGCATTGCTCACAATTCACTTCTAGATGTAAGTTAATAGAACAGATCTAGCATTGCTCACAATTTGCTTCTAGATGTAAGTTAATAGAACAGATCTAGTCCGCCTCCGTGGTCGAGTGGTTAAGGTCGCTGACTTGTATACCACTGTAACCTATCATCACTGATGGTCACGGGTTCGAGCCCCGCTCAGGCCGTGTCTCATTTATATGAAAAAGTTGGCAGTTTCTTACGGAGGTTGGTGCACCCAAGTACTGGTTAACCGCTGGAGCCTGCCCAGGAAAGGTGTTGTTAAGTAAACTGCCCGCCGGCGATATAGCCCAAAATGGTGCTGATGCAGGCGTAAAACCCGAAATATAACATAACATAAGAACAGATCTAGCATTGCTTACAATTCACTTCTAGATGTAAGTTAATAGAACAGATCTAGCATTGCTTACAATTCACTTCTAGATGTAAGTTAATAGAACAGATCTAGCATTGCTCACAATTTGCTTCTAGATGTAAGTTAATAGAACAGATCTAACATCGATCACAATTTGTTGCTCTATGTAAGTTAATAGAACAGATCTAACATCGATCACAATTTGTTGCTCTATGTAAGTTAATAGAACAGATCTAACATCGATCACAATTTGTTGCTCTATGTAAGTTAATAGAACAGATCTAACATCGATCACAATTTGTTGCTCTATTTAAGTTAATAGAACAGATCTAACATCGATCACAATTTGTTACTCTATGTAAGTTAATAGAACAGATCTAACATCGATCACAATTTGTTACTCTATGTAAGTTAATAGAACAGATCTAACATCGATCACAATTTGTTACTCTATGTAAGTTAATAGAACAGATCTAACATCAATCACAATTTGTTACTCTATGTAAGTTAATAGAACAGATCTAACATCGATCACAATTTGTTACTCTATGTAAGTTAATAGAACAGATCTAACATCGATCACAATTTGTTACTCTATGTAAGTTAATAGAACAGATCTAACATCGATCACAATTTGTTACTCTATGTAAGTTAATAGAACAGATCTAACATCGATCACAATTTGTTGCTCTATGTAAGTTAATAGAACAGATCTAACATCGATCACAATTTGTTACTCTATGTAAGTTAATAGAACAGATCTAACATCGATCACAATTTGTTACTAGATTTAAGTTAATAGAACAGATCTAACATCGATCACAATTTGCTACTAGATGTAAGTTACAGGACTCGCTACTAGATGTAAGTTACAGGACTCGCTACTAGATGTAAGTTACAGGACTTGCTACTAGATGTAAGTTACAGGACTCGCTACTAGATGTAAGTTACAGGACTCGCTACTAGATGTAAGTTACAGGACTCGCTACTAGATGTAAGTTACAGGACTCGCTACTAGATGCAAGTTTAGAAAGTATCTAACATAACCAACCCACAGTTGTTGATGATTGTAAGCAGTTGCATTAATTAATTACATTCTATAGAATATATATGTATGCTTCAGGATTCTGCGTTAGCTCTACGTCTATTGATCATCACGGCAAGAAATAGAATTGTCTCCCCTGTCTTCAGTTTATCAGAGTCGGTGAAAAGTTGGGGAAGGGGACTATGGAAAATGCTAGGTAAGTCTTGTTATAACGGTGTCTCATAATTAAAACTTTGAAGAACCATTGTCATTAAATAAGAGTGATGTTCTCACAGTGATGTACATTCTCACAGTGATGTACATTCTCACAGTGATGTACATTCTCACAGTGATGTTCTCACAGTGATGTACATTCTCACAGTACATTCTCACAGTGATGTTCATTCTCACAGTGATGTACATTGTCACAGTGATGTACATTCTCACAGTCATGTACATTGTCACAGTGATGTTCTCACAGTGATGTTCTCACAGTGATGTACATTCTCACAGTACATTCTCACAGTGATGTTCATTCTCACAGTCATGTACATTCTCACAGTCATGTACATTCTCACAGTCATGTACATTGTCACAGTGATGTACATTCTCACAGTCATGTACATTGTCACAGTGATGTTCTCACAGTGATGTTCTCACAGTGATGTACATTCTCACAGTACATTCTCACAGTGACATTCTCACAGTGATGTACATTCTCACAGTCATGTACATTCTCACAGTGATGTACATTCTCACAGTCATGTACATTCTCACAGTTCATTCTCACAGTGATGTACATTCTCACAGTCATGTACATTCTCACAGTCATGTACATTCTCACAGTCATGTACATTCTCACAGTTCATTCTCACAGTCATGTACATTCTCACAGTACATTCTCACAGTGATGTACATTCTCACAGTCATGTACATTCTCACAGTCATGTACATTCTCACAGTTCATTCTCACAGTTCATTCTCACAGTCATGTACATTCTCACAGTCATGTACATTCTCACAGTGATGTACATTCTCACAGTCATGTACATTCTCACAGTCATGTACATTCTCACAGTTCATTCTCACAGTTCATTCTCACAGTCATGTACATTCTCACAGTGATGTACATTCTCACAGTCATGTACATTCTCACAGTTCATTATCACAGTTCATTCTCACAGTCATGTACATTCTCTCAGTGATGTACATTCTCACAGTGATGTACATTCTCACAGTGATGTACATTCTCACAGTCATGTACATTCTCACAGTCATGTACATTCTCACAGTTCATTCTCACAGTTCATTCTCACAGTCATGTACATTCTCTCAGTGATGTACATTCTCACAGTCATGTACATTCTCACAGTGATGTACATTCTCACAGTCATGTACATTCTCACAGTGATGTACATTCTCACAGTCATGTACATTCTCACAGTCATGTACATTCTCACAGTCATGTACATTCTCACAGTCATGTACATTCTCACAGTTCATTCTCACAGTTCATTCTCACAGTCATGTACATTCTCACAGTCATGTACATTCTCACATGTATTAATGGTCATACTGTGCATTTTAACCATATTTTGTTGAAATTTATTAAATAACACCATTTAAGGACGCGATCGTGCACTTTCTCACTTCTCCCAAACATTCTGACCTAGAATGAACCCTGAAGGACACCCGTTCTGTTTAGTTTTATGTCTGCATCCCTGCAATGTGGTGGACAATTCAGTTTCACATCTTATTTCATAATAAGACTTTGTGGTATGGAATAAGCTCGCCATCAATATTCTTGTAGCACTAACCTACTAACCAGATATAGCTTGCAAACTTCAGGAGAATTCTTATGCATGTTGTATGGAATATTGTTTACACTAAGCCATGGATCATTTACAGATCTGTTATTTGGAATGCCGTCTACGAGTTCTGGGGACGTAGAACATAAGATACTGCAAGAACATCAAAGATATCTCATTGCAGAACTTGATGTGAAGGTAATCAATCAAAGAAAATGGAGTACATGTATATTGTTTTGCAGATGTTAATTTAATAATATTTTATTGCAACGTTTTCCATAATGATGAATACAGTTTACAAATCACAATAACATTACTGTCACATTAATAACATACATAAATCCTGATAATATCCATCCATATACATGACATTTTCAAAGTGCAAAAGGATTGGATTACAAGTTTTGAAAACATTAGCAACAGCCCTTTGCAAAATGTCAAATTTGCCGATGTATGCAGATGTTGATCTGTCCATCTGTCTGACTGTGGTGATGGCGCTGTCAACAATTATATATGTGCGATAGTAAAAAAAACTGCAATATAAATGCTTTGATGACTTGCATACTGTTTCTAGTGATTGTTCCCGAGCCCCGACTCCCAACAGTGACATTGAATTGTGGCCAACAATATTTTGATTGCAGAAATTATTAATGGTTCAAAAAAACTCCCAACATTATCATCAAAATGAGTGCTTTGAAACTTTGCATTCATATATGAGGACTAATTCTGTACACAACAGTAAGTCCCCACCTTGCCAATGTCCTTGAATATTTGGCAATTTGTTGGAAAGCATAATAGACATTTTATTTATTTTTCTGAACTATAACATATACAGTCAATCACTCAGATACAGTCGATCACTCGTAGCGGGACACATTTGAAGTGGTGGTTTTGTTTAAATAACTCTGCACTAATTGTCATCATATTGAGTTGACGTGTCATGCTCTAAACTTTAATTGTCATCATATTGAGTTGACGTGTCGTGCTCTAAACTTTAATTGTCATCATATTGAGTTGACGTGTCGTGCTCAAAACTTTAATTGTCATCATATTGAGTTGACGTGTCATGCTCAAAACTTTAATTGTCATCATATTGAGTTGACGTGTCGTGCTCTAAATTTTAATTGTCATATTGAGTTGACGTGTCGTGCTCAAAACTAGATTAGTTAAAGCGATACTATATGTATGTATGTTCCATTAATGTCAAACCCCTTGAGGGGACCTAGACATGTTTTCCTGGGCAGGCTTAGCCGACCTAAGTGGTTAACCAGTACTAAGCAATGTGTGTGAGGTGCCTTGCTTGCTCAATGACACTACATACGTGGCCTGACTGAGTATCGAGCCCGGGACCGTTCGATTCCAAATCCGACGCTCTACCACTGGACCACGGACGCCACACAATATATTGTATGGAATAAAAATATAATAAACTAAACATTCTTCTATTATCATTTGAATAATTATTTTCTGTCAGTAAACAGTGTTTTTTCGCAATATAACAAAGTGAAAATGAAAGTAGAACTTTCCTGAATCGGTTCACGACTCCCTGCATACATTTGGAATGCATCGCTCTATATCGGCAATCATAACACCCGTTATTGCATCACGCATGCGCATTAAGCATTGTTTACATATGTTGTTCATAAACAATTTGCATATACGACAGTGCTATATTTATTTGATTTTTATCCCCGTTTTTGATTGGATTTATTTTAACACACTCATTGGAAGTCATATTCTTTAAATATCTAGTGCTTATAACCAAAACACAATCTTTATTCTGATATAATGTCGCTCTATCCTTGTGTGTTTTACATTTATTTATCGTCGCTACCGGTTGCCCATATGAGCGACGCCTCCTGAAGAGATTAGTCATTTTAGATGTTTGGAGGATAGTGCAATGATACAGACAGAGACACATTCCAGAGTCCCCTCTGGTTCTTTTAAGTGCACGGTGTAAAGGACCGACCCAAGACCTCGGTTTAGTGTCCCTTCTGAAAGACTTGTTCATTTTATTAGGGTCAGACAGGGAATCGAACCTGCGATCCCTGGTTTAACAGTCCAATGTGTTAACCACTGGACTACAATCCAATACAAGATATCTTGTAAATTTGTCTAATGTTGTTAAAACTTGTGACCCAAACCATTTGTATTTTCATGCTATGTATTGTATAAATAAATATAAAAAAATACAAAAAAATACAAGATATTGTTTTTATACTTGTACACACCGAGATGTTACATATATATTGTTTATAATTGTAGCCCAGCTATACACGGGGATTTGGCAAGTTCTGTCAGTTTGTAAAGGACACAAGTAGATTCAGTACCAGAGAGAGAAAGAAGGAGGTTTGTTATCTATGTTACATCTACATGGTTGGTCTGTACTTCTCATGGAGGCTTTGTAAATAACATGGTTGGTCTGTACTTCTCATGGAGGCTTTGTAAATAACATGGTTGGTCTGTACTTCTCATGGAGGCTTTGTAAATAACATGGTTGGTCTGTACTTCTCATGGAGGCTTTGTAAATAACATGGTTGGTCTGTACTTCTCATGGAGGCTTTGTAAATAACATGGTTGGTCTGTACTTCTCATGGAGGCTTTGTAAATAACATGGTTGGTCTGTACTTCTCATGGAGGCTTTGTAAATAACATGGTTGGTCTGTACTTCTCATGGAGGCTTTGTAAATAACATGGTTGGTCTGTACTTCTCATGGAGGCTTTGTAAATAACATGGTTGGTCTGTACTTCTCATGGAGGCTTTGTAAATAACATGGTTGGTCTGTACTTCTCATGGAGGCTTTGTAAATAACATGGTTGGTCTGTACTTCTCATGGAGGCTTTGTAAATAACATGGTTGGTCTGTACTTCTCATCGAGGCTTTGTAAATAACATGGTTGGTCTGTACTTCTCATCGAGGCTTTGTAAATAACATGGTTGGTCTGTACTTCTCATTGAGGCTTTGTAAATAACATGGCACATATTTATTGATCATCATATCATTGTGTCATGCAAATGCCAATAGCTGTTAAGTTCATGATGATAAATCACATGTTTCATTGTGTGTTCTATTGGAACAGTTTTGTTGTGTGTTCTATTAGAACAGTTGCATTGTGTGTTCTATTGGAACAGTTTCATTGTGTGTTCTATTGGAACAGTTTCATTGTGTGTTATTGGAACAGTTTTGTTGTGTGTTCTATTGGAACAGTTTCATTGTGTGTTCTATTAGAACAGTTTCATTGTGTGTTCTATTGGAATAGTTTCATTGTGTGTTCTATTAGAACAGTTTCATTGTGTGTTCTATTGGAACAGTTTCATTGTGTGTTCTATTGGAACAGTTTCATTGTGTGTTCTATTAGAACAGTTTCATTGTGTGTTCTATTAGAACAGTTTCATTGTGTGTTCTATTGGAACAGTTTCATTGTGTGTTCTATTGGAACAGTTTCATTGTGTGTTCTATTGGAACAGTTTCATTGTGTGTTCTATTGGAACAGTTTCATTGTGTGTTCTATTAGAACAGTTTCATTGTGTGTTCTATTGGAACAGTTTCATTGTGTTCTATTGGAACAGTTTCATTGTGTGTTCTATTGGAACAGTTTCATTGTGTGTTCTATTGGAACAGTTTCATTGTGTGTTCTATTGGAACAGTTTCATTGTGTGTTCTATTAGAACAGTTTCATTGTGTGTTCTATTGGAACAGTTTCATTGTGTGTTCTATTAGAACAGTTTCATTGTGTGTTCTATTAGAACAGTTTCATTGTGTGTTCTATTTAGAACAGTTTCATTGTGTGTTCTATTGGAACAGTTTCATTGTGTGTTCTATTGGAACAGTTTCATTGTGTGTTCTATTGGAACAGTTTCATTGTGTGTTCTATTAGAACAGTTTCAGTGTGTGTTCTATTAGAACAGTTTCATTGTGTGTTCTATTTAGAACAGTTTCATTGTGCGTTCTATTAGAACAGTTTCATTGTGCGTTCTATTGGAACAGTTTCATTGTGCATTCTATTGGAACAGTTTCATTGTGTGTTCTATTAGAACAGTTTCATTGTGTGTTCTATTAGAACAGTTTCATTGTGTGTTCTATTGGAACAGTTTCATTGTGTGTTCTATTGGAACAGTTTCATTGTGTGTTCTATTGGAACAGTTTCATTGTGTGTTCTATTGGAACAGTTTCATTGTGTGTTCTATTGGAACAGTTTCATTGTGTGTTCTATTAGAACAGTTTCATTGTGTGTTCTATTGGAACAGTTTCATTGTGTGTTCTATTGGAACAGTTTCATTGTGTGTTCTATTGGAACAGTTTCATTGTGTGTTCTATTGGAACAGTTTCATTGTGTGTTCTATTGGAACAGTTTCATTGTGTGTTCTATTGGAACAGTTTCATTGTGTGTTCTATTAGAACAGTTTCATTGTGTGTTCTATTGGAACAGTTTCATTGTGTGTTCTATTAGAACAGTTTTATTGTGTGTTCTATTTAGAACAGTTTCATTGTGTGTTCTATTGTAACAGTTTCATTGTGTGTTCTATTGGAACAGTTTCATTGTGTGTTCTATTTAGAACAGTTTCATTGTGTGTTCTATTGGAACAGTTTCATTGTGTGTTCTATTGGAACAGTTTCATTGTGTGTTCTATTGGAACAGTTTCATTGTGTGTTCTATTGGAACAGTTTCATTGTGTGTTCTATTAGAACAGTTTCAGTGTGTGTTCTATTAGAACAGCTTCAGTGTGTGTTCTATTAGAACAGTTTCATTGTGTGTTCTATTTAGAACAGTTTCATTGTGTGTTCTATTAGAACAGTTTCATTGTGTGTTCTATTAGAACAGTTTCATTGTGTGTTCTATTAGAACAGTTTCATTGTGTGTTCTATTAGAACAGTTTCATTGTGTGTTCTATTTAGAACAGTTTCATTGTGTGTTCTATTTAGAACAGTTTCATTGTGTGTTCTATTTACAGGGGACACCATCTTACTTTGTGTCTCGATAAGCATTGTATTTTGTTTTTAGTTTATACAATTTATTTGAACACGATTGCGAAACAAGTTATTACAACCATTCCTGGGAGAGAGAAGAGGCAGTGTGGAATTTAAATGTCTTGCCTAGGGGCAAAATCATAATGGCTCCAGTGGGGCTCAAACTCCGGGTCTTTCACAACTGAATGAACGTGCTACCACGGCGCTATCACGATCTCCACTTTCTATTTTGTTTTTCTGTTTCTAGGGTCCATACTTGCGACCACCAGCTGTACCCTACGTATACCAGACACCTAAAGGCATGGACATTGATCTGAGATTGTTCAACAAAGGTAGGAATGATAGAGAATCATAATGCAGTTGCATAGTCTGTGTACCCATCACATTGTTGTAGTAAACCTGTTATAGTTCACGGCGTATCTATGCTTCTTTAATAATGTGAAGGAAGTGTTTTAGCAAAGTTGCTGAGTATTTAAGTAATAGAATCAACATGTGTTTAGTTTATAACGTTACTTGGGTATACAATACATTTGTGCACATTAAAGTCTGTGTGGGGGGCCAAAGCCTCGCCATATACTTCAAACAGAACAAATGTATTTCTATATTCTGTATACCCCAATAAACGAAACAAAGGTTGATTTCATTCCGTATATTTACATTGCATTTCATAAGGGTTAAAAGACAGTAAATGACCATAGGTGGTACAAAATGTGTATACATTCGAACTTCGTTGCCTCGAACTCGACAGGGCCTGTGAATAATGGTTCGAGTCATGGATGGTTCGAGTCAAGGATAGTCAGTCTGGATTGACCCAAGAGATTTAGAAATTACGTGTATTAGGAGCTTACTGTTGTATACTGGTTTATGCAATACATCCAATATGTCCTTCTCTCATGGTTTCATGCGAATCTGTCTGTTGTCTGCTTTGCTGGATTGTCGTCTGCTGTGCCGTATTATGTTTATTAAAGTTGGGTTTGAGCAACGACTTGTATAAGGAGCTCATCTTTAACTCAATAAGTGTGTAATGTTTGTTCTGTACATAATTACGTTTAATACGAATTTAAAAAATGGATAAAAAAGCCGCCGTGAGTAAAAGTAATTAATGATAGAATAGAAATTGCCAATTTCACGATGTGTAAATTACGCGCGTGTACCGATGAAAAGAGATGTCAATGAAATCAGAGAAAGGTGAGGAAACTTTTGTGTATATTTTCTGAGACATGCTAACCTGGGCACTCACCCGATTGTGTTTGACCCAAAGGTGTTGTATTGAAGTAGTAATTGATTTCGTGGGACCAGTGATCGAGTGCCAGTCATCTGTGTTCGAATCATCGAAGGTAGAACAATATGCATTATATAGAAATTATTGCCGGGACCAGACGACGTGTTGGAATCATCGAAGGTAGAACAATATGCATTATATAGAGATTATTGCCGGGACCTGACGACGTGTTCGAATTATCGACGGTAGAACAATATGCATTATATAGAGATTATTGCCGGGACCAGACAATGTGTTCGAGCAAACGGAGGTGTTCTAGTTAACCGAGTTCGAGGCAACGAAGTTCCACTGTATGTTATATTTCCATGTATATTTCGCTTCGATTAACATAACTGCGACGTTACTAATGCACCGTGTTGTATAATTGACAACGCAGTAGAAACGTGTGTCATTTGTGACGTCAAACAACTTAAACCAATCAGAAACATAGTGTGCATAATAACAATGTAAATATTTCAAATACAAAATTGATATTAATGTGTACATTTATCTTATAGATCTGATAAACAATTGTTTGCCAGTACTCAGCAACATCTTGGAGCGGGAAGCCAAGGGTTGGTATGTCAGCTTCCGACAGAAAATGATTGTTAGCCTCAAAGGTCAAGGCCTTTCAAATGAAGAAATTTCAAAGGTACAGGCAACATTATAGCTTCATTGAATAGTTCTTGTAGATAGCTAAAAGGTACAGGCAACATTACAGCTTCAGTGGATAGTTCTTGTAGATAGCTAAAAGGTACAGGCAACATTATAGCTTCATTGGATAGTTCTTGTAGATAGCTAAAAGGTACAGGCAACATTACAGCTTCATTGGATAGTTCTTGTAGATAGCTAAAAGGTACAGGCAACATTACAGCTTCAGTGGATAGTTCTTGTAGATAGCTAAAAGGTACAGGCAACATTACAGCCTCAGTGGATAGTTATTGTAGATAGCTAAAAGGTACAGGCAACAGTACAGCCTCAGTGGATAGTTCTTGTAGATAGCTAAAAGGTACAGGCAACAGTACAGCTTCAATGGATAGTTCTTGTAGATAGCTAAAAGGTACAGGCAACATTACAGCTTCAGTGGATAGTTCTTGTAGATAGCTAAAAGGTACAGGCAACATTACAGCTCCAGTGGATAGTTCTTGTTGATAGCGAAAAGGTACAGGCAACATTATAGCTTCAGTGGATAGTTCTTGTTGATAGCTAAAAGGTACAGGCAACATTATAGCTCCAGTGGATAGTTCTTGTTGATAGCGAAAAGGTACAGGCAACATTATAGCTTCAGTGGATAGTTCTTGTTGATAGCTAAAAGGTACAGGCAACAGTACAGCTTCAATGGATAGTTCTTGTTGATAGCTAAAAGGTAAGGTAAGGCAACATTATAGCTTCAGTGGATAGTTCTTGTTGATAGCTAAAAGGTACAGGCAACATTATAGCTTCAGTGGATAGTTCTTGTTGATAGCTAAAAGGTGCAGGCAACATTACAGCTTCAGTGGATAGTTCTTGTAGATAGCTAAACTGTACAGGCAACATTACAGCTTCATAGAATAGTTATTGTAGATAGCTAAAAGGTACAGGCAACATTACAGCTTCATTGAATAGTTCTTGTAGATAGCTAAAAGGTACAGGCAACATTACAGCTTCATTGAATAGTTCTTGTAGATAGCTAAAAGGTACAGGCAACATTATAGCTTCATAGAATAGTTCCTGTAGATAGCTAAAAGGTACAGGCAACATTATAGCTTCATTGAATAGTTCTTGTAGATAGCTAAAAGGTAAGGCAACATTATAGCTTCATTGAATAGTTCTTGTAGATAGCTAAAAGGTACAGGCAACAGTACAGCTTCATTGAATAGTTCTTGTAGATAGCAAGTTTTAGCATCCCTTGCCAAAGCCATGTACACCAGATGCTCAATGTGTTTGTTCAGGAAATGTTTTGAGAACTATCTTAAAAATAATTCTTGAAAATAACAAAAGCATCAGTTCACATTTCAATGGATTGATTTTTAGCATTGTCGGTTTTGCTGTGCGACTCAAACACGGCATTCATTTAATTATATTATGCCTCCATGATTATGCATATTTGATAGGTCAATCAAACGCTTTAAAGTCTCTGTATTCGTTTGTTTCTTCAGTTGGAAATATAATACTATAATTCATATGCGTCCGCCTCCATGGTCGAGTGGTTAAGGTCGCTGACTTGTATACCACTGTAACCTATCATCACTGATGGTCACGGGTTCGAGCCCCGCTCAGACCGTGTCTCATTTATATGAAAAAGTTGGCAGTTTCTTACGGAGGTTGGTGCACCCAAGTACTGGTTAACCGCTGGAGCCTGCCCAGGAAAGGTGTTGTTAGGTAAACTGCCCGCCGGCGATATAGCCCGAAATGGTGCTGATGCAGGCGTAAAACCCGAAATATAAATAAATAAATATAATTCATATGAAAATTTATCCTAGTGTTAACTTTAGTAAACCACCATTTACAGAGTTGGTGATTTTGTTAAAAAAATAGCAATAATTGGAGGTCATTTCACAAAAGCATGTTTGTTTGTGGCCATATTTTCCAAATTTTACTTTTTACCGTAATAATTTATTAATAGACAATGAAAAAGACAATAATCACACTATCTAACCATCCGATCCTTTTACTATGAGTGAGACATATTCTCTATTATGATATATGCATCTATGAGGTCCATACATCAAATGTCAAGGTCACACTTATAAATAACTGTATTATATGTACTGGAAAGAATTTCAATAAACTCAAAGTCTTCTTCCGTGGTCGAGTGGTTAAGATCGATGACTTGTATACCACTGTAACCTATCATCACTGATGGTCACGGGTTCGAGCCCTGCTCAGGTCGTGTCTCATTTATATGAAAAAGTTGGCAGTTTCTTACGGAGGTTGGTGCATCCAAGTACTGGTTAACCGTTGGAGCCTGCCCAGGAAAGGTGTTGTTAGGTAAACTGCCCGCCGGCGATATAGCCCGAAATGGTGCTGATGCAGGCGTAAAACCCGAAATATAAAAAATATATAACATTACTGCTGGAGCCTGCCAAGGAAAGGTGTTAGGTAAACTGCCCGTCGCTCAAATGGGCAACTGGTATCGATGTTAAATAAACTTAAAATAAAAAAATATTTTTAAAAAATTGTTTAGGACAATGTATTCAACAGACCAATACCACAAATGTCATGGTCACACTTCAGGATCAAAGGTCAATTAAGTATTTTGTTTTTCACAATAATCAGTTGACTACCTCGGAAGGGAATTTCATCAATCAGCACAATATCTTTTGTTTTCACTGATTTTTGTTCACAATTATGCAAACTTAGTTTGATACCTTGTTTAAATAATGGGCACTCTAGTCTACTTCTAGAATTTCTATGTATGTAAAATGATTGCTTAGTTTAAACTTTATTTATTTTACAACGATTGCGAAGCAAGTTTTAACAACTTATATTAATCACTCTCGTTGGTGCGGATGAAAGCGTATATGTGGTCATTCGTGCGGGAGGAAACCGGAGTACCCGGAGAAAACCCACCTGTCCGATCTGGCGACCCCCGTACCATCTCACATACTTCCCGGATTGCTTCACTTATGATATGTTTAACTTCATTTATGATACGTTTAGCTTCATTTATGATACGTTTAACTTCATTTATGATATGTTTAACTTCATTTATGATACATTTAACTTCATTTATGATACATTTAACTTCATTTATGATACCTTAACTTCATTTATGATACCTTAACTTCATTTATGATACATTTAACTTCATTTAGGATACGTTTAACTTCATTTATAATACATTTAACTTCATTTATAATACGTTTAACTTCATTTATGATACGTTTAACTTCATTTATGATACGTTTAGCTTCATTTATGATACGTTTAACTTCATTTATGATACGTTTAGCTTCATTTATGATACGTTTAGCTTCATTTATGATACGTTTAGCTTCATTTATGATACGTTTAACTTCATTTATGATACGTTTAGCTTCATTTATGATACGTTTAGCTTCATTTATGATACGTTTAACTTCATTTATGATACGTTTAGCTTCATTTATGATACGTTTAGCTTCATTTATGATACGTTTAACTTCATTTATGATACGTTTAGCTTCATTTATGATACGTTTAGCTTCATTTATGATACGTTTAGCTTCATTTATGATACGTTTAGCTTCATTTATGATACGTTTAACTTCATTTATGATACGTTTAGCTTCATTTATGATACGTTTAGCTTCATTTATGATACGTTTAGCTGGATGTATCTTCTCAAGGTATTGTTGTAGTTTTGTTATATTCTTTATATCACTTGTGTATTTCAGAGAGTAAATGATTCGGTGAGAGAGGAATACCTACAGAGAGTATACAGAGCAATCCTCAATAACGCTGAACTGGAGAGCTTAGAACAGGGAATTGGTAAACCATACTTGTAACACAACCATAAATCATCTTTTGGGGCAGGGTTATGGTCGCTCACTTCATTCCACTCACCGTTATAGGTTCGAACCCCATCGAGGGCGTTGAATTCTTTCATGTGAGAAAGTTATCCAGCTGGCTTACAGAAGGTGGTTGGTAATTCTACCCATGTGTCGTCGTCCACCAATAACAGCTGGAGAGAATTACCATCAGCTGTCCGTCCGTGTGGCTTTAAAACAACTTCAAACAGCAAAATCCAATCAATCACAAAGCACTTTCATGGTTTTAACCCAATCACAAATCATGTCCATGACTTACAACATAACTACAAATTGAGGCTATCAATACAAATCCATGGATTAGTCTGAAAATTAGACCATAATTACATACCAGACAATGACTTGGATCATATGTCTGTGCAAATCATGGCTTACTCCATCACACACAACCATCAAGTGCTCAGTCAGAAAATCAAATTAACAGCTTCGACTGTGACTCAGTGCAAATGAGGTTGGTGACTTAGACCTCCACTCAGTGACAACCAGGTTCATGGTTTAGACCACCCCTCAGTGACAACCAGGTGAACCTAGATCACCACTCTGTGACAACCAGGTTCATGGTTTAGATCACCACTCAGTGACAACCAGGTTCATGGTTTAGACCACCACTCAGTGACTACCAGGTTCATGGTTTAGACCACCACTCAGTGACAACCAGGTTCATGGTTTAGACCACCACTCTGTGACAACCAGGTTCATGGTTTAGACCACCACTCTGTGACAACCAGGTTCATGGTTTAGACCACCCCTCGGTGACAACCAGGTGAACCTAGATCACCACTCAGTGACTACCAGGTTCATGGTTTAGACCACCACTCAGTGACTACCAGGTTCATGGTTTAGACCACCACTCTGTGACAACCAGGTTCATGGTTTAGACCACCCCTCGGTGACAACCAGGTTCATGGTTTAGACCACCACTCTGTGACAACCAGGTTCATGGTTTAGACCACCCCTCGGTGATAACCAGGTTCATGGTTTAGACCACCCCTCTGTGACAACCAGGTTCATGGTTTAGACCACCCCTCGGTGATAACCAGGTGAACCTAGATCACCACTCAGTGACTACCAGGTTCATGGTTTAGACCACCACTCAGTGACTACCAGGTTCATGGTTTAGACCACCACTCTGTGACAACCAGGTTCATGGTTTAGACCACCACTCTGTGACAACCAGGTTCATGGTTTAGACCACCCCTCGGTGATAACCAGGTTCATGGTTTAGACCACCACTCAGTGACTACCAGGTTCATGGTTTAGACCACCCCTCGGTGACAACCAGGTTCATGGTTTAGACCACCACTCAGTGACTACCAGGTTCATGGTTTAGACCACCCCTTGGTGACAACCAGGTTCATGGTTTAGACCACCCATCGGTGACAACCAGGTGAACCTAGACCACCACTCAGTGACAACCAGATTCATGGTTTAGACCACTTCTTGGTGACAACCAGATTCATGGTTTAGACCACCTCTTGGTGACAACCAGGTTCATGGTTTAAACCACCATTCAGTCACAACCAGGTTCCCATACAGATAAAAATAAAATGATCCAATTGCTGTTTCCCAGATAATTTACGTTGACCATATAAAACGGAAGTAAACAACTACTCTTTCTAAATTGAATAGTTTTTATAAGTGATACATGTTCACATGAAAAAACCGGAATGTTTGTAACAGGATGGACCGGCAAAGCTTGATCACAATACTCAGCTAGACACAATCAACACTCAGTACAATAGTTATAAGTTTAATAACAATGAAGAATTATTTATATAATGATGATGATGATGATGATGATGAAAATAAACAATGGATGATACTATGACAATGCACTAGAAATATGCACTCTTAACAAACACCACCTCACTTCAATCTATACCGTTCCTTTAACGTTCACTAACGTTAAGCATTGCACCACTGTTCGTGTGATTGACCGATACACTATTGTATACTTAGGCGTAAACACAAATAAAGAAAAATACGTTCCGTGATGATTGGTCAAGACAAATCCAATCCTTGACTACGATGTTCCCGTTCTGGCTCCTAGTAGTGTTGGATTCCTTGAGCTCTCTCAAGGGCACCAAGAACATCGTAGTGAGGGTTGTGGCGACACACGCTCCAATAACCAACACAATCTCGCCTCCGGGGATATACCACATCCGGGACCAACACAGTCACGATAGCTCCGGGAACTCACTTCCGGGCACCGATAAATCACGTTCCACACCGGGAATACACGTCCGGGGGATGAATTACGTTCCACGCCGGGAATACACGTCCGGGGGATGAAGCTTAAATATATATAACAGATGGAAAATACTATGTAAGTTCCTATACAGTCACGTGCTATAAATGCATAATAGAACCACATCCACATACAGCAATGGCGTTCCATAATTCCATATTGTAACAAATAATCTTTCCAACAACTTATAGTTGCTTACAATAGGACTGCATTATTATTAATCCGTAAGCATAACATCCAATAACATGTTACGGCTATGGCATACCATATAATATATTTCTCAACAAAATTATTTCCCACAATGGTTCGATACTACATAATCTGACCCGCTAATCACAACTTGCGAAAACGGTCACTTGCTGTCCTAACAATAGTTATATTTACGACATTGTACAAAATGTTCAATTGCTATAAAGACAATTTTAACAAATGTTTCACATACCTCGCATCCGAGCAAAAAATAAAAAGATCCTTCGTCCTGTCCAAGTCAAATGTGTGTGTGTCGATATAATCAGAACGTCATTCATATATACACCCCAGAATACCAACCACTAGATATTTTCCCGAGATGCATGCATAATTCGTGAATTTAATATCACGCTATCTTGCTTTAGTAATACTTCATCGAGGCCTGACCTAGGGGTTTATAACGTTTTGTCAATCAGACAAAAGTTACAGGAATAATAACTATGTCATTTCTGACCCGAATTGGATAAACTTTACATTTGTGTTTATGTTTTCTAATGCAGAAAACAATACCCTAAGGTTTAAAAGAAAACTCTAGCAATTTCGGCATAAACACGAAATTTACAAAAGATGATGCTATATCTTAGCATACAAACATTGATAAAAAGAGGCCCGTCTCTCAACTTTGTGACAATGTTTAGAAGTCTCTTAATACAAGTTCTTTGTTTTCAGGTGCTGTGTTAGTTTGCCAAGCAAAGACTGTGATAACTATGAAGAAAGCAACTTCCAATCTTAATGAGAAGATGCAACACCATAAGACAGAGGTAAATGCTTGTCGCTTTATGAAATTAACAGTGCTTGGTTGCATATTCATGTGGTGGGCGAGTGCATATGGGGACATACATAGACTCTTGTTTCAATAGAGTTAAATGCAGGCCACAGTAACATGGAGTCAGCAATATGTCGCACCAGAATGTATGATTTAAACATATTTTATTGCTTTCGAATAACATACATATACACAAAATGCACAATATACAACAAATGAAATGTAACGAATATTATATTAGTGAAACTGTTATAATTTATAAGAAGCAAATGGGTTGGGTCACAAGTTTTACCAACATTAGTGACGACCCTCCCCTTAGATCAAACATATGTAACAGAATGGGCAGACTTTTTCTACGATTCTTAAGAAGTAGCGTGCATAGTTTTGGAAATTTTAAATCAATTGATTTATTAATAACAATGTAAAAAATGTAAAGAAGAAAAACGGAAAGTCCAAAGAAAAGAAAGAAAATATTTTCATAAAAAACAAAGATATGATTTTGTTGCTCGCATGTCCACGCCCTTAACCTAACTAAGATAATATACTAGTACGTTCCATTGCTCTTGGAATAGACAGTAATTAGGTAACTAACTACACATCCTCTAGTTAACAGCAAAACGTTTAGTTTGTTTGATATAATTTTGTACATGTGTAAAGGTAGTTTCGTTCTCGTTATCTGGTAGGTTTCTGAATCCGTAAAGTTTGTATGCAAAGAATGTATGCAGTGTAATAGCAGGAACCTAGATATAAAGGGATTTGAAACGTTCCATATAGACCACAGAAACATCCGATTTTATTCTGGTCCGCCTCCGTGGTCGAGTGGTTAAGGTCGCTGACTTGTATACCACTGTAACCTATCATCACTGATGGTCACAGGTTCGAGCCCCGCTCAGGCCGTGTCTCATTTATATGAAAAAGTTGGCAGTTTCTTACGGAGGTTGGTGCACCCAAGTACTGGTTAACCGCTGGAGCCTGCCCAGGAAAGGTGTTGTTAGGTAAACTGCCCGCCGGCGATATAGCCCAAAATGGTGCTGATGCAGGTGTAAAACCCAAAATATAACATATAACTGATTTTATTCTGCCCTAGATTACAGGATTTCTTGTATAGGTAAACTAGCGGCTTTTATCTATCCGTTGGTGTATATAAGGCTTTAAAAGCACATTGGCTTTCAATATTGGCTTACTTAGAGATTTCAGCATTCATTGTTTCAGCATTCAGAATAAATGATGCTGAATATTGTTTGTCACGTAGATCAGCCTTCAAAAGACTGCCGTTAGTCACAACAATATTAATAATTAAACTGGAATTGTGGAAGAGGTGATAGCGCAGTAGATGCACGTTCGCTTCAGGTGCGAAAGGTCTGGAGTTCGAGCCTCGCTGAAGCCGTTACAATTGTGCCCTTAGGCAAGGCATTTAAATTCCACGTTGCCTCTTCTCTCTCCCTCGTGGTGATGGATTCCATCAGGAATGACGTCTCGAGAGTGATTAATACAAGTTGTAATAACTTGTTTCGCAATCGAGCTAAAATAAATTTGTATAAACTAACAATAATTAAAAATGTAATAATTAAACATTGGAGAGTTTCGCGACACAATAAAGCTGACTGGTTCATCATCACACCACTACAGCAAAAATACCACTAAAAATCTGCCATTTTTTATTTATTTACAAAATCGAGCATACAAATTGTTTTGATAGCTTTCGTAAATCAGATTGAACCGTGTGAAAAAATATATTTCAATAAAGAACATCACTTACCCCATAATTTGGCTTCGATATTTCAATCTAAGTAACTGTTGGTATCTAATATAAATTATTATTATATTTCGGGTTTTACGCCTGCATCAGCACCATTTTGGGCTATATCACCGGCGGGCAGTTTACCTAACAACACCTTTCCTGGGCAGGCTCCAGCGGTTAACCAGTACTTGGGTGCACCAACCTCCGTAAGAAACTGCCAACTTTTTCATATAAATGAAACACGGTCTGAGCGGGGCTCGAACCCGTGACCATCAGTGATGATAGGTTACAGTGGTATACAAGTCAGCGACCTTAACCACTCGACCACGGAGTCAGACGTATCTAATATAAAGCATGATCCTTTTGATTTAGTTCATGTATAGCTAGTAACTTTTTATATTTCACCAAGTCGATAAAATCTCGACGGCCAAGAATTAACGAAATTACCCCACCTTGACATGATCTTGTCAATGAATGAGATCCAGGTAACAGGTAGCTAGTATATATTGATATTATGTTGCACGCTGTGTGTATTAATCACCAGTGGAAAAGACTGAAACAGTTACTGCAATATTTTGAATATTTTAGTTGTTGAGACATTTAGAGAAGATTTATCCAGTGAAATCTAGAATCTCGCCATGGATTAATGAACAAACTCTAGCGTTTGAGGTAAGTTATCAACTCTTGCATAGGTTGTTAATACAATATACCTCTTAAATACAGTCTACATCCGCGATGTCAAAGTCGGTTATGTCGAATTTTCCGGTTATCTCGAAGTCGGATCAATGTCCCGTTTCAGACTCTATCATATTACATATAACTGGCTCTGTTTATATCGAATTTCGTTAAATCAAAGTATTTTGTTCGGTCCGACGGTATTCGACATAACGGATGTAGACTGTACATAGTAAATAGTACCAACATACAGTCTTTTCATTTGTATTTCCCACCTTTCACTTCTTTTGATACCACATGAATGTCAAGGTCGCCTGTACATATGCATACATGTAGCTTGAAGGTCAAGGTCTTGTGTACAGATGGACAACGTGTAGCTTGAAGGTCAAGGTCTCGTGTACAGATGAACAATGTTATAGTGGTCTCTGTATGTGTATGTTACAGCTACATCCCATCTATAGAATGCATGATGTGTATTTCAAACAGTGGATCACCATAACACATTATGCACAATAGACAGGCTAGAATTAAGATGTTGTATGTGTGTGTTTTACGTTTATTTATTGTCCTACCGGTTGCCCATATGAGTGATGCCTCCTGAAGATATTAGTCATTTTAGATTTTGGAGGATAGTGCAATGATACAGACAGAGACCCATTCCAGAGTCTCCACCTGAAAGACTGTTAATTTTATTAGGGTCAGACAGGGGATGGAACCTGCGATCCCTGGATTCCAGCGTGTTACCACCGGACAACAGATCCATTTACATGTTGTAAGACAGGCAACACATTAT
This sequence comes from Archivesica marissinica, assembly GCA_014843695.1. Classification (NCBI taxonomy): domain Eukaryota; kingdom Metazoa; phylum Mollusca; class Bivalvia; order Venerida; family Vesicomyidae; genus Archivesica; species Archivesica marissinica. The sequence continues at coordinate 99,444,877 of CM026390.1, read as the reverse complement.
TTGTAGTGTTGGTTACAGTGGATATTAACCCATTCAACCCCAAGTATCTCACATGGACTGGTGCATGCTATTTTTAGACCAATAAATTAATAAGATTACCTTTGGACTAGTTCATTTATCAAAATGGGTAATTTTATCTAAAAATAGTAATAATTATTACTGGCAAAAAAGTGCAGATCCTGATGAGACGGCTCGTCACGAGCCGGCTCATCTGGATCTACACTTTTCATAAGCCTATTTAGAGGCCTGTGGTGTTGAAAGGGTTAAATGGCCTAGGGTGATTGCTCTCCTTATTTTCTAGCGTGAGTTTATAGAACAGAACCTGTGGTCAGATGAAGCTATCGTGCTGTGTGAAGATGAAGATCTACAACAGGCTGTATATTTCCTGAGGCGGGACCTCAACTTCATCAAAGAGGTATTAGCTTGTCACAATTGACATTTAACCCACTCTGTAGCATGCATCCAGGGAGCTGAGCTGTACCTATCAAGAATTAATTGTTCATTAGTAGGTGATAATACAGTCTACATCTGGTATGTCGAATTCTGTCGGAATAAACAAAATACATTGACATAACCAAAGTTAGACATAACCGATATTGGGTTAATAAGGTGTTATATTTGAGGTTATGGTGTCATATTTGAGGTTATTGTGTTATATTTGAGGTTATGGTGTTATATTTGAGGTTATGGTGTCATGTTTGAGGTTATGGTGTTATATTTGAGGTTATGGTGTCAAGTTTGAGGTTATTGTGTTATATTTGAGGTTATGGTGTCATGTTTGAGGTTATGGTGTCATGTTTGATGTTATGGTGTCATGTTTGAGGTTATGGTGTTATATTTGAGAGTATGGTGTTATATTTGAGGTTATGGTGTTATATTTGAGATTATGGTGTTATATTTGAGGTTATGGTGTCAAGTTTGAGATTATGGTGTTATATTTGAGGTTATGGTGTCATATTTGAGATTATGGTGTTATATTTGAGGTTATGGTGTTATATTTGAGGTTATGGTGTTATATTTGAGGTTATGGTGTCATGTTTGAGGTTATGGTGTTATATTTGAGGTTATGGTGTCATGTTTGAGATTATGGTGTTATATTTGAGGTTATGGTGTAATGTTTGAGGTTATGGTGTTATATTTGAGGTTATGGTGTAATGTTTGAGGTTATGGTGTTATATTTGAGTTATGGTGTTATATTGGAGGTGATGGTGTAATGTTTGAGATTATGGTGTTATATTTGAGTTATGGTGTTATATTGGAGGTTATGGTGTAATGTTTGAGATTATGGTGTCATGTTTGAGGTTATGGTGTTATATTTGAGGTTATGGTGTAATGTTTGAGATTATGGTGTTATATTTGAGGTTATGGTGTTATATTTGAGGTTATGGTGTAATGTTTGAGGTTATGGTGTACTGTTTGAGGTTATGGAGTAATGTTTGAGATTATGGTGTTATATTTGAGGTTATGGTGTTATATTTGAGGTTATGGTGTAATGTTTGAGGTTATGGTGTTATATTTGAGGTTATGGTGTTATATTGGAGATTATGGTGTTATATTTGAGGTTATGGTGTAATGTTTGAGGTTATGGTGTTATATTGGAGATTATGGTGTTATATTCGAGGTTATGGTGTAATGTTTGAGGTTATGGTGTTATATTTGAGGTTATTGTGTAATGTTTGAGATTATGGTGTTATATTTGAGGTTATGGTGTTATATTTGAGGTTATGGTGTACTGTTTGAGGTTATGATGTCATGTTTGAGGTTATGGTGTCATGTTTAAGGTTATGGTGTTATATTTGAGGTTATGGTGTAATGTTTGAGATTATGGTGTTATATTTGAGGTTATGATGTCATGTTTGAGGTTATGATGTCATGTTTGAGGTTATGATGTTATGTTTGAGGTTATGGTGGTATGTTTGAGGTTATGGTGGTATGTTTGAGGTTATGGTGTTATATTTGAGGTTATGGTGGTATGTTTGAGGTTATGGTGGTATGTTTGAGGTTATGGTGTTATATTTGAGGTTATGGTGGTATGTTTGAGGTTATGGTGTTATATTTGAGGTTATGATGTCATGTTTGAGGTTATGATGTCATGTTTGATGTTATGATGTCATGTTTGAGGTTATGATGTCATGTTTGATGTTATGGTGGTATGTTTGAGGTTATGGTGTCATGTTTGAGGTTATGGTGTTATATTTGAGGTTATGGTGTCAAGTTTGAGATTATGGTGTTATATTTGAGGTTATGGTGTCAAGTTTGAGGTTGTGTTATATTTGAGGTTATGGTGTCAAATATGAGATTATGGTGTTATAATTGAGGTTATGGTGTCATGTTTGAGGTTATTGTGTTTTTATGAGGTTATGGTGTCAAGTTTGAGGTTATGGTGTCATGTTTGAGGTTATGGTGTCATGTTTGAGATTATTGTGTTATATTTGAGGTTATGGTGTCAAGTTTGAGATTATTGTGTTATATTTGAGGTTATGGTGTCAAATATGAGATTATGGTGTTATAATTGAGGTTATGGTGTCATGTTTGAGGTTATTGTGTTTTTATGAGGTTATGGTGTCAAGTTTGAGGTTATGGTGTCATGTTTGAGGTTATGGTGTCATGTTTGAGGTTATTGTGTTATATTTGAGGTTATGGTGTCAAGTTTGAGATTATGGTGTTATATTTGAGGTTATGGTGTTATATTTGAGATTATGGTGTTATATTTGAGGTTATGGTGTAATGTTTGAGATTATGGTGTTATATTTGAGGTTATGGTGTAATGTTTGAGGTTATGGTGTTATATTTGAGGTTATGGTGTAATGTTTGAGATTATGGTGTTATATTTGAGGTTATGGTGTTATATTTGAGGTTATGGTGTAATGTTTGAGGTTATGGTGTTATATTTGAGGTTATGGTGTTATATTGGAGATTATGGTGTTATATTTGAGGTTATGGTGTAATGTTTGAGGTTATGGTGTAATGTTTGAGATTATGGTGTTATATTTGAGGTTATGGTGTCATGTTTGAGGTTATGATGTCATGTTTGAGGTTATGATGTTATGTTTGAGGTTATGATGTTATGTTTGAGGTTATGGTGGTATGTTTGAGGTTATGGTGGTATGTTTGAGGTTATGATGTCATGTTTGAGGTTATGATGTCATGTTTGAGGTTATGATGTTATGTTTGAGGTTATGGTGGTATGTTTGAGGTTATGGTGGTATGTTTGAAGTTATGGTGTCATATTTGAGGTTATGGTGGTATGTTTGAGGTTATGGTGTTATATTTGAGGTTATGGTGGTATGTTTGAGGTTATGGTGGTATGTTTGAGGTTATGGTGTTATATTTGAGGTTATGGTGGTATGTTTGAGGTTATGGTGTTATATTTGAGGTTATGGTGGTATGTTTGAGGTTATGGTGTTATATTTGAGGTTATGGTGGTATGTTTGAGGTTATGGTGGTATGTTTGAGGTTATGGTGTTATATTTGAGGTTATGGTGGTATGTTTGAGGTTATGGTGTTATATTTGAGGTTATGATGTCATGTTTGAGGTTATGATGTCATGTTTGAGGTTATGATGTCATGTTTGATGTTATGATGTCATGTTTGAGGTTATGATGTCATGTTTGATGTTATGGTGGTATGTTTGAGGTTATGGTGTCATGTTTGAGGTTATGGTGTTATATTTGAGGTTATGGTGTCAAGTTTGAGATTATGGTGTTATATTTGAGGTTATGGTGTCAAGTTTGAGGTTATTGTGTTATATTTGAGGTTATGGTGTCAAATATGAGATTATGGTGTTATAATTGAGGTTATGGTGTCATGTTTGAGGTTATTGTGTTTTTATGAGGTTATGGTGTCAAGTTTGAGGTTATGGTGTCATGTTTGAGGTTATGGTGTCATGTTTGAGATTATTGTGTTATATTTGAGGTTATGGTGTCAAGTTTGAGATTATGGTGTTATATTTGAGGTTATGGTGTAATGTTTGAGGTTATGGTGTTATATTTGAGTTATGGTGTTATATTGGAGGTTATGGTGTAATGTTTGAGATTATGGTGTTATATTTGAGTTATGGTGTTATATTGGAGGTTATGGTGTAATGTTTGAGATTATGGTGTTATATTTGAGTTATGGTGTTATATTCGAGGTTATGGTGTAATGTTTGAGGTTATGATGTTATATTTGAGGTTATGGTGTAATGTTTGAGATTATGGTGTTATATTTGAGGTTATGGTGTTATATTTGAGGTTATGGTGTACTGTTTGAGGTTATGATGTCATGTTTGAGGTTATGGTGTCATGTTTAAGGTTATGGTGTTATATTTGAGGTTATGGTGTAATGTTTGAGATTATGGTGTTATATTTGAGGTTATGATGTCATGTTTGAGGTTATGATGTCATGTTTGAGGTTATGATGTCATGTTTGAGGTTATGATGTTATGTTTGAGGTTATGGTGGTATGTTTGAGGTTATGGTGGTATATTTTGAGGTTATGGTGTCATATTTGAGGTTATGGTGGTATGTTTGAGGTTATGGTGTTATATTTGAGGTTATGGTGGTATGTTTGAGGTTATGGTGGTATGTTTGAGGTTATGGTGTTATATTTGAGGTTATGGTAGTATGTTTGAGGTTATGGTGTTATATTTGAGGTTATGATGTCATGTTTGAGGTTATGATGTCATGTTTGATGTTATGATGTCATGTTTGATGTTATGGTGGTATGTTTGAGGTTATGGTGTTATATTTGAGGTTATGATGTCATGTTTGAGGTTATGATGCCATGTTATGATGTCATGTTTGAGGTTATGATGTCATGTTTGATGTTATGGTGGTATGTTTGAGGTTATGGTGTTATATTTGAGGTTATGGTGGTATGTTTGAGGTTATGGTGGTATGTTTGAGGTTATGGTGTTATATTTGAGGTTATGGTGGTATGTTTGAAGTTATGATGTCATGTTTGAGGTTATGATGTCATGTTTGAGGTTATGATGTCATGTTTGATGTTATGGTGGTATGTTTGAGGTTATGGTGTTATATTTGAGGTTATGGTGGTATGTTTCAGAGAGAAAAGATCCTGCTGAATGAATTGAGACAGGTGCGAATCCCAAACCGGACATTCACATTTTCTGTGCGTATCTGGCACCCGCAAAACTGGGTGACAGTGCGTGCTGCTGAAGATGAGGAAATAGTGGTTACTACTGTGATAGCAGAACATGGCCGGGAATCACAGTATCAGTTATCACGAGTGAGTACAATCATTGCTTTGCTTTATAGATTTGATATGATTCATTCATGGTTGCTTTGAAACAATCATTTTATCATCAAAATTAATTCAAACGATAATGGTCCGCCCCCGTGGTCGAGTGGTTAAGGTCGCTGACTTGTATACCACTGTAACCTATCATCACTGATGGTCACGGCTTCAAGCCCCGCTCAGGCAGTGTCTCATTTATATGAAAAAGTTTGCAGTTTCTTACGGAGGTTGGTGCACCCAAGTACTGGTTAACCGCTGGAGCCTGCCCAGGAAAGGTGTTAGGTAAAACTGCCCGCCGGTGATATAGCCCAAAATGGTGCTGATGCAGGCTTAAAACCCGAAATATAACATAACAATAACTCAAACGATAATGTCCATTCATGATGAAACTACAAACTGTAAGGTGTCATCAATGTCTGTTTGCATGCATCACCCACAATAGCACAAGAAGGAGAGGACAACCATAAGCTGTATAGCTCTCTGTCCAATTCCTTATTTCAATTATTGTAAATAATCATGTACATGATAGAAAATGAATATGTTTAATCCAACAATAGGACAATCGTACAGGACAACATGTCTGCTGTACATATCTGCTATCATCATATTTTACAGGGTGGGTTGCAGTACTATGTGAACAAATACAGTAAGCACAAGACGAGCACACGCTACCCGCTGTGGAGATGGCATAATTACATACATAGAACGTGGGCATGGAGCTGGAACTCCATATTCTTCTTTGGGGTAGGTACTCTAACACTGAGCAATGATGATAAGTCAAGCAGTGCAGCATAGTCGAGTGCAGCATAGTCAAGTGCAGCATAGTCAAGCAGTGCAGCATAGTCAAATAGTGCAGCATAGTCAAGCAGTGCAGCATAGTCGAGTGCAGCATAGTCGAGTGCAGCATAGTCAAGTGCAGCATACGAGTGCAGCATAGTCAAGTGCAGCATAGTCGTGGTTGAGTGCAGCATACTCGAGTGCAGCATAGTCAAGTGCAGCATAGTCAAGCAGTGCAGCATAGTCAAGTACAGCATAGTCAAGTGCAGCATAGTCGAGTGCAGCATAGTCAAGTGCAGCATAGTCGAGTGCAGCATAGTCAAGTGCAGCATAGTCGAGTGCAGCATAGTCAAGTGCAGCATAGTCGAGTGCAGCATAGTCGAGTGCAGCATAGTCAAGTGCAGCATAGTCGAGTGCAGCATAGTCGAGTGCAGCATAGTCAAGTGCAGCATAGTCGAGTGCAGCATACTCGAGTGCAGCATAGTCAAGTGCAGCATAGTCAAGCAGTGCAGCATAGTCAAGTACAGCATAGTCAAGTGCAGCATAGTCGAGTGCAGCATAGTCAAGTGCAGCATAGTCGAGTGCAGCATAGTCAAGTGCAGCATAGTCGAGCAGTGCAGCATAGTCGAGTGCAGCATAGTCAAGTACAGCATAGTCGAGCAGTGTAGCATAGTCGAGTGCAGCATAGTCAAGTGCAGCATAGTCAAGCAGTGCAGCATAGTCAAGTAGTGCAGCATAGTCAAGTAGTGCAGCATAGTCGAGTAGTGCAGCATAGTCAAATAGTGCAGCATAGTCAAGCAGTGCAGCATAGTCGAGCAGTGCAGCATAGTCAAGTAGTGCAGCATAGTCAAATAGTGCAGCATAGACAAGCAGTGCAGCATAGTCAAGTAGTGCAGCATAGTTGAGCAGTGCAGCATAGTCAAGTAGTGCAGCATAGTCGAGCAGTGCAGCATAGTCGAGTAGTGCAGCATAGTTAGTGCAGCATAGTCAAATAGTGCAGCATAGTCAAGCAGTGCAGCATAGTCAAGTAGTGCAGCATAGTCAAGTAGTGCAGCATAGTCGAGCAGTGCAGCATAGTCAAGTAGTGCAGCATAGTCGAGCAGTGCAGCATAGTCAAGTAGTGCAGCATAGTCGAGCAGTGCAGCATAGTCAAGTAGTGCAGCATAGTCGAGTAGTGCAGCATAGTCAAGTGCAGCATAGTCAAGTAGTGCAGCATAGTCAAGTGCAGCATAGTCAAGCAGAGCAGCATAGTCGAGCAGTGCAGCATAGTCGAGCAGTGCAGCATAGTCGAGTAGTGCAGCATAGTCGAGTAGTGCAGCATAGTCAAGCAGTGCAGCATAGTCAAGTAGTGCAGCATAGTCAAGCAGTGCAGCATAGTCGAGTAGTGCAGCATAGTCGAGCAGTGCAGCATAGTCGAGTAGTGCAGCATAGTCAAGTGCAGCATAGTCAAGTGTTGCATAGTCGAGCAGTGCAGCATAGTCGAGCAGTGCAGCATAGTCGAGTAGTGCAGCATAGTCGAGTAGTGCAGCATAGTCAAGTGCAGCATAGTCAAGCAGTGCAGCATAGTCAAGTGCAGCATAGTCAAGCAGTGCAGCATAGTCAAGTGCAGCATAGTCGAGCAGTGCAGCATAGTCAAGCAGTGCAGCATAGTCAAGTGCAGCATAGTCGAGCAGTGCAGCATAGTCGAGCAGTGCAGCATAGTCAAGCAGTGCAGCATAGTTGAGTAGTGCAGCATAGTCAAGTAGTGCAGCATAGTCAAATAGTGCAGCATAGTCAAGCAGTGCAGCATAGTCAAGTAGTGCAGCATAGTCAAGTAGTGCAGCATAGTCAAGTAGTGCAGCATAGTCAAGTAGTGCAGCATAGTCAAGTGCAGCATAGTCGAGCAGTGCAGCATAGTCAAGTAGTGCAGCATAGTCAAGTAGTGCAGCATAGTCAAGTAGTGCAGCATAGTCAAATAGTGCAGCATAGTCAAGCAGTGCAGCATAGTCAAGTAGTGCAGCATAGTCAAGTAGTGCAGCATAGTCAAGTAGTGCAGCATAGTCGAGTAGTGCAGCATAGTCGAGCAGTGCAGCATAGTCAAGCAGTGCAGCATAGTCAAGTAGTGCAGCATAGTCAAGCAGTGCAGCATAGTCAAGTGCAGCATAGTCAAGTAGTGCAGCATAGTCAAGTAGTGCAGCATAGTCAAGTAGTGCAGCATAGTCAAGTGCAGCATAGTCAAGTAGTGCAGCATAGTCAAGCAGTGCAGCATAGTCGAGTAGTGCAGCATAGTCAAGCAGTGCAGCATAGTCAAGCAGTGCAGCATAGTCAAATAGTGCAGCATAGTCAAGCAGTGCAGCATAGTCAAGTAGTGCAGCATAGTCAAGTAGTGCAGCATAGTCGAGCAGTGCAGCATAGTCAAGCAGTGCAGCATAGTCCAGCAGTGCAGCATAGTCCAGCAGTGCAGCATAGTCAAGTAGTGCAGCATAGTCGAGCAGTGCAGCATAGTCAAGCAGTGCAGCATAGTCCAGCAGTGCAGCATAGTCAAGCAGTGCAGCATAGTCAAATAGTGCAGCATAGTCGAGCAGTGCAGCATAGTCAAGCAGTGCAGCATAGTCGAGCAGTGCAGCATAGTCCAGCAGTGCAGCACAATCCGTGGAATTCATCAATAAGAAATAATATTTTACTCTATTCTGATTTTAAAATGTTCACAATTACCGTAATCGTCTATATATAAGACTCAAGTTATTTAATCCAAAATAATATCCAAAAGTCTGCTGCATCTTATACTCTTAACTACTCGTTACCACTGCGGTCTGGTAGACTATGGAGTGTTTGCCTTCTTGGCGATGGCGGCTAAATGGGCATTCCAGGATAGATTTTCTGATATGTGGGCTCCCAAGTACTTGCCATGAGAAGAGATGCATCTGAGTTTAGGTATGAATGCTTCTTATAGATCCATTGTGAACCTTGTACTAGCAGGTTTAACGTCAATCCTTTGGTAGCTAGTCAGTGTTGGACATTGGCAATCCTATACCGGGAAGTAACGTGTGTTTACTTTGCTTTGTTTCAGGTTGTTGTTCCATTTTGTAGCCCACTCAGTCTCCGGGCATTGTTTAGTGTTCACGCATTCACACCGGACAAAGAAATCTCACAAGAAGATGTAAGGTTATAGGAAACATTATTACCGTATCAGATGTACCATTACAGAGTGTTAGCTTGTTAAGCTGTTTCCTTATCTTAGATTAATCTAGACACAATGTTTACCATTTTATATTTGTAGACATTGCTTTACATATATACCTGAAAGTTATCGCATTGCTCTAGTGCATTGAGATGCATATCCTGTGCGAAGAAACGTTCATCAGATCCATGATGGCCGACTTGTCACTATACAGTCAAGTTCAGAACTAATTAGGTCACCCTCTATAAGTAATGGGTCCGCCTCCGTGGTCGAGTGGTTAATGTCGCTGACTTGTATATCACTGTAACCTATCATCACTGATGGTCATGGGTTCAAGCCCCGCTCAGGCCGTTTCTCATTTATATAAAATAGTTGGCAGTTTCTTACGGAGGTTGGTGCACCCAAGTACTGGTTAACCGCTGGAGCCTGCCCAGGAAAGGTGTTGTTAGGTAAACTGCCCGCCGGCGATATAGCCCGAAATGGTGCTGATGCAGGCGTAAAACTTGAAATATAACATATCTATAAGTAATGAAATATATATCTATCTATCTACATAGATGAGTACCAGCTCTAGTTGTGCAATATCATCTTCACTTTCTTCTCTTCGTTTTTCAAGCAGTTATGGACCTTTCAAAATGATAAGAAGAAAGTGTTTGCACACTTTCTGCTAAACCCTTGTCCTGATTTCAACATAGATCACTGCCCACTTCGGCACTATTGTCTTCATGTCCTGCCCAGTCGATATTCACATTTTTGTCTGTCAGTACAGACATTCTCATCAAACAAATTCTGATAATGTAAAACTACTTGGCATGTATACACTTGGATCAACTATAGTAAGATGAACTTATTGTATACAGGATTGTGTGTGTTGTTTTCAGGGGAAGTTGTATCCAGACCCTCATTCCACAACGCACACGTTAATATCGAGGCTGTCAGCATTGTGGGAAAGTGTGAGAAAGTCCCGCAAATCTTTTGAGACATCGCCAGATAGAGGTAAATCTACTTACGGATAAAAGTGTTGCATGGGTGTTTTTATATCAGTAAGTAAAGTCAGTATCACATTAAATGTTATGTAATCTAAGTTGTCAATATATCATACACATTCTTGGAAAAGTTGGTCAAACTCAATTTAGATTCCATAATATTTAATGTGGTCTGCTTGTTATTGACTTTAACCCTTTCAACCCCACAGGCCTCTAAATAGGCTTATGAAAAGTGTAGATCCAGATGAGCCGGCTCGTGACGAGCCGTCTCATCAGGATCTGCACTTTTTTGCCAGTAATAATTATTACTATTTTTAGATAAAATTACCCATTTTGATAAATGAACTGGTCCAAAGGTAATTTTCTTATTAATTTATTGGTCTGAAAATTTCACGCACCAGTCCATGTGAGTTACTTGGTGTTGAATGGGTTAAATATCACGCACCAGTCCATGTGAGTTACTTGGTGTTGAATGGGTTAAATATCACGCACCAGTCCATGTGAGTTACTTGGTGTTGAATGGGTTAAATATCACGCACCAGTCCATGTGAGTTACTTGGTGTTGAATGGGTTAAATATCACGCACCAGTCCATGTGAGTTACTTGGTGTTGAATGGGTTAAATATCACGCACCAGTCCATGTGAGTTACTTGGTGTTGAATGGGTTAAATATCACGCACCAGTCCATGTGAGTTACTTGGTGTTGAATGGGTTAAATATCACGCACCAGTCCATGTGAGTTACTTGGTGTTGAATGGGTTAAATATCACGCACCAGTCCATGTGAGTTACTTGGTGTTGAATGGGTTAAATATCACGCACCAGTCCATGTGAGTTACTTGGTGTTGAATGGGTTAAATATCACGCACCAGTCCATGTGAGTTACTTGGTGTTGAATGGGTTAAATATCACGCACCAGTCCATGTGAGTTACTTGGTGTTGAATGGGTTAAATATCACGCACCAGTCCATGTGAGTTACTTGGTGTTGAATGGGTTAAATATCACGCACCAGTCCATGTGAGTTACTTGGTGTTGAATGGGTTAAATATCACGCACCAGTCCATGTGAGTTACTTGGTGTTGAATGGGTTAAATATCACGCACCAGTCCATGTGAGTTACTTGGTGTTGAATGGGTTAAATATCACGCACCAGTCCATGTGAGTTACTTGGTGTTGAATGGGTTAAATATCACGCACCAGTCCATGTGAGTTACTTGGTGTTGAATGGGTTAAATATCACGCACCAGTCCATGTGAGTTACTTGGTGTTGAATGGGTTAAATATCACGCACCAGTCCATGTGAGTTACTTGGTGTTGAATGGGTTAAATATCACGCACCAGTCCATGTGAGTTACTTGGTGTTGAATGGGTTAAATATCACGCACCAGTCCATGTGAGTTACTTGGTGTTGAATGGGTTAAATATCACGCACCAGTCCATGTGAGTTACTTGGTGTTGAATGGGTTAAATATCACGCACCAGTCCATGTGAGTTACTTGGTGTTGAATGGGTTAAATATCACGCACCAGTCCATGTGAGTTACTTGGTGTTGAATGGGTTAAATATCACGCACCAGTCCATGTGAGTTACTTGGTGTTGAATGGGTTAAATATCACGCACCAGTCCATGTGAGTTACTTGGTGTTGAATGGGTTAAATATCACGCACCAGTCCATGTGAGTTACTTGGTGTTGAATGGGTTAAATATCACGCACCAGTCCATGTGAGTTACTTGGTGTTGAATGGGTTAAATATCACGCACCAGTCCATGTGAGTTACTTGGTGTTGAATGGGTTAAATATCACGCACCAGTCCATGTGAGTTACTTGGTGTTGAATGGGTTAAATATCACGCACCAGTCCATGTGAGTTACTTGGTGTTGAATGGGTTAAATATCACGCACCAGTCCATGTGAGTTACTTGGTGTTGAATGGGTTAAATATCACGCACCAGTCCATGTGAGTTACTTGGTGTTGAATGGGTTAAATATCACGCACCAGTCCATGTGAGTTACTTGGTGTTGAATGGGTTAAATATCACGCACCAGTCCATGTGAGTTACTTGGTGTTGAATGGGTTAAATATCACGCACCAGTCCATGTGAGTTACTTGGTGTTGAATGGGTTAAATATCACGCACCAGTCCATGTGAGTTACTTGGTGTTGAATGGGTTAAATATCACGCACCAGTCCATGTGAGTTACTTGGTGTTGAATGGGTTAAATATCACGCACCAGTCCATGTGAGTTACTTGGTGTTGAATGGGTTAAATATCACGCACCAGTCCATGTGAGTTACTTGGTGTTGAATGGGTTAAATATCACGCACCAGTCCATGTGAGTTACTTGGTGTTGAATGGGTTAAATATCACGCACCAGTCCATGTGAGTTACTTGGTGTTGAATGGGTTAAATATCACGCACCAGTCCATGTGAGTTACTTGGTGTTGAATGGGTTAAATATCACGCACCAGTCCATGTGAGTTACTTGGTGTTGAATGGGTTAAATATCACGCACCAGTCCATGTGAGTTACTTGGTGTTGAATGGGTTAAATATCACGCACCAGTCCATGTGAGTTACTTGGTGTTGAATGGGTTAAATATCACGCACCAGTCCATGTGAGTTACTTGGTGTTGAATGGGTTAAATATCACGCACCAGTCCATGTGAGTTACTTGGTGTTGAATGGGTTAAATATCACGCACCAGTCCATGTGAGTTACTTGGTGTTGAATGGGTTAAATATCACGCACCAGTCCATGTGAGTTACTTGGTGTTGAATGGGTTAAATATCACGCACCAGTCCATGTGAGTTACTTGGTGTTGAATGGGTTAAATATCACGCACCAGTCCATGTGAGTTACTTGGTGTTGAATGGGTTAAATATCACGCACCAGTCCATGTGAGTTACTTGGTGTTGAATGGGTTAAATATCACGCACCAGTCCATGTGAGTTACTTGGTGTTGAATGGGTTAAATATCACGCACCAGTCCATGTGAGTTACTTGGGTTGAATGGGTTAAATATCACGCACCAGTCCATGTGAGTTACTTGGTGTTGAATGGGTTAAATATCACGCACCAGTCCATGTGAGTTACTTGGTGTTGAATGGGTTAAATATCACGCACCAGTCCATGTGAGTTACTTGGTGTTGAATGGGTTAAATATCACGCACCAGTCCATGTGAGTTACTTGGTGTTGAATGGGTTAAATATCACGCACCAGTCCATGTGAGTTACTTGGTGTTGAATGGGTTAAATATCACGCACCAGTCCATGTGAGTTACTTGGTGTTGAATGGGTTAAATATCACGCACCAGTCCATGTGAGTTACTTGGTGTTGAATGGGTTAAATATCACGCACCAGTCCATGTGAGTTACTTGGGGTTGAATGGGTTAAATATCACGCACCAGTCCATGTGAGTTACTTGGTGTTGAATGGGTTAAATATCACGCACCAGTCCATGTGAGTTACTTGGTGTTGAATGGGTTAAATATCAGGCACCAGTCCATGTGAGTTACTTGGTGTTGAATGGGTTAAATATCACGCACCAGTCCATGTGAGTTACTTGGTGTTGAATGGGTTAAATATCACGCACCAGTCCATGTGAGTTACTTGGTGTTGAATGGGTTAAATATCACGCACCAGTCCATGTGAGTTACTTGGTGTTGAATGGGTTAAATATCATGCACCAGTCCATGTGAGTTACTTGGTGTTGAATGGGTGCACCAGTCCATGTGAGTTACTTGGGGTTGAATGGGTGCACCAGTCCATGTGAGTTACTTGGGGTTGAATGGGTTAAATGCTGATATAAAAAATACCCGTGCAACACTTTTGTCCGTATGTATTTTTATGCTGTGTCTGTTATGTGATACATGCAAATAAATACTGTATTTTAGGTTTGCTGTTATAGAAAGGACAAATACAACTACCATCAGTGCTCATCCTAGATGATGTCATGTCAATGGTCACCCAACTGACCATGGAGGCCCCACTTCTCCCGAAAAAACACACTAAACATTTCTTCAATTTTCATACAAAATCTTGTCCTGTAACATGCACCTTCTTCTATTCTAATCTTGTATATAATGGTCATAGTGTGTATTTAAACCCTATTTTGTTGAAGGCAATACCATCTCAGGGCGCAATCACGTGATTATCAGGGTGCAATCACGTGATTTTCAGGACACAATCACGTAATTCTCAGGACACAATCACCTGATTCTCAGGGCGCAATCACCTGATTCTCAGAGTGCAATCACCTGATTCTCAGGGTGCAGTCACGTGATTCTCAGGGTGCAATCATGCAATTCTCAGGACGCAATCATGTGATTCTCAGGGTGCAATCACGTGATTCCCAGGGTGCAATCATGTGATTCCCAGGGCGCAATCACCTGATTCTCAGAGTGCAATCACCTGATTCTCAGGGTGCAGTCACGTGATTCTCAGGGTGCAATCATGCAATTCTCAGGACGCAATCATGTGATTCTCAGGGTGCAATCACGTGATTCCCAGGGTGCAATCATGCGATTCTCAGGGTGCAGTCATGCAATTCTCAGGGTGCAATCACGTGATTCCCAGGGTGCAATCATGCGATTCCCAGGGTGCAATCACGTGATTCTCAGGGTGCAATCACGTGATTCTCAGAGTGCAATCACCTGATTCTCAGAGTGCAATCACCTGATTCTCAGGGTGCAATCACATGATTATCAGGGCGCAATCACCTGATTCTCAGAGTGCAATCACCTGATTCTCAGAGTGCAATCACCTGATTCTCAGAGTGCAATCACCTGATTCTCAGAGTGCAATCACCTGATTCTCAGAGTGCAATCACCTGATTATCAGGGTGCAATCACCTGATTCCCAGGGTGCAATCACCTGATTCTCAGAGTGCAATCACCTGATTATCAGGGTGCAATCACCTGATTCCCAGGGTGCAATCACATGATTATCAGGGTGCAATCACCTTATTCCCAGGGCGCAATCACCTGATTCTCAGAGTGCAATCACCTGATTCTCAGAGTGCAATCACCTGATTCTCAGAGTGCAATCACCTGATTATCAGGGTGCAATCACCTGATTCCCAGGGTGCAATCACGTGATTCTCAGAGTGCAATCACGTGATTCTCAGAATGCAATCACATGATTCTCAGGGTGCAATCACATGATTATCATGGCGCAATCACCTGATTCTCAGGGCGCAATTCACATGATTCGCAGGGTGCAATCACATGATTCTCAGGGCGCAATCACATGATTCTCAGGGTGCAATCACGTGATTCCCAGGGTGCAATCACATGATTCTCAGGGCGCAATCACATGATTATCAGGGCACAATCACCTGATTCTCAGGACGCAATCACCTGATTCTCAGGACGCAATCACGTGATTCTCAGGATGCAATCACCTGATTCTCAGGATGCAATCACATGATTCTCAGGACACAATCATGTGATTCTCAGGACGCAATCACCTGATTCTCACTTCATCTGTTTCAGGTTTTCTTGGGAAGAGTTTAACTCGACATATGAATCGAATTTGGAATTACATGGTGAAGGGATTCTTTGGTAGCGTGCTGTTGGTGTTTACATTCCCAGTCCTGTGTGTGCTCACCACTACTTTATCTCTCGCTATGGCTGTCAGTGCACCCATATGGTAATTATAAACTCTAGTAGTTATAGTCATTTTAAAATTTAGTGAATTTATACGCAGACAAATACTCAAAATATTGCTAGCTTTCGAAAATGCCACAGGCACAAGACACAATATTTTTGTTTGGCCTATGATCATCTATTAAGTAATGTTTACTAAAGGCAACCAACGGAAATGAAACATGCATGCAGAAACATCGACGAGAAACTAGGTAAAAATGACCAGATCATTGATATGCCCTTTGGAAAACCCAGAGAGGATATGTAATCCCATATTCCAGCTTTATCAAACACTGAAAACATACTACTGGCATATATGTTAAACTTGACATATATTCTCCACCCGTGTTTGAACCAGCTAGGACGTATGAATTCTAGTGGGCGTGAACAGTTCAACGTTGACCCATAATACCTAACCTGATGGGTAATTTCGGAATACTGTATAAATAGTATGTTACTCTATCAACATATTAACACATGGCCAATCACAAGCAATCGCACACAGAATTTTGAGGTGGACATTTAGTATTTGGTGTTGCATTACAGGGTACCAGTAGTGTTGTATGTAACTTGTATTTTGTGATGCATTACAGGGTACCAGTAGTGTTGTATGTAACTTGTATTTTGTGATGCATTACAGGGTACCAGTAGTGTTGTATGTAACTTGTATTTTGTGATGCATTACAGGGTACCAGTAGTGTTGTATGTAACTTGTATTTTGTGATGCATTACAGGGTACCAGTAGTGTTGTATGTAACTTGTATTTTGTGATGCATTACAGGGTACCAGTAGTGTTGTATGTAACTTGTATTTTGTGATGTATTACAGGGTACCAGTAGTGTTGTATGTAACTTGTATTTTGTGATATATTACAGGGTACCAATCGTGTTGTATGTAACTTGTATTTTGTGATGCATTACAGGGTACCAGTAGTGTTGTATGTAACTTGTATTTTGTGATGCATTACAGGGTACCAGTAGTGTTGTATGTAACTTGTATTTTGTGATGCATTACAGGGTACCAGTAGTGTTGTATGTAACTTGTATTTTGTGATATATTACAGGGTACCAGTAGTGTTGTATGTAACTTGTATTTTGTGATATATTACAGGGTACCAGTAGTGTTGTATGTAACTTGTATTTTGTGATATATTACAGGGTACCAGTAGTGTTGTATGTAACTTGTATTTTGTGATGCAGTACAGGGTACCAGTAGTGTTGTATGTAACTTGTATTTTGTGATATATTACAGGGTACCAGTAGTGTTGTATGTAACTTGTATTTTGTGATGCATTACAGGGTACCAGTAGTGCTGTATGTGTAACCCATGTCATATTTATGTTAAAGGGAAATAATTATTGATATTTAGTACATGTACATTATAATGTTTCCAAACCCTGCTGCAAGCGTACCGCCCAATAGTTTCCCTTATATGGCCTTATTAAAATCACTGGTCTGAATCATATCATAATTATATAGCCTGGTCCCATACTATGTCTTTGTATAATATATACTAGTCTTCACTACTATTGTGTATACAGTATTATGGGTGAGTGATTGTGAGTGACGATCAGGTCAGATGTGTGAATGAGTGAACTAACTCAACTAATTAGGTGCACTTTCCAACTAACTTGTTCAAGACCCTTATCCCACACTCTATCTCTACTAGTCAAACGGATAAGTTGTGAAGCTATCCTGTTTACGTTAATATATACTTTACTAGTAACTATATAGTAACTATATACATATATACCTTATATGTATCAGCTGATAGCCGGACTCTGGCTCTTTATATCCATATATACGAAAATACGAAAACAACCAGAGTTTGTCATTTCTATAAACTCCCAGGTCTACATATGTAACTTGTATTTTATGATATATTACAGGGTACCAGTAGTGTTGTATGTAACTTGTATTTTGTGATGCATTACAGGGTACCAGTAGTGTTGTATGTAACTTGTATTTTGTGATGCAGTACAGGGTACCAGTAGTGTTGTATGTAACTTGTATTTTGTGATATATTACAGGGTACCAGTCGTGTTGTATGTAACTTGTATTTTGTGATGCATTACAGGGTACCAGTCGTGTTGTATGTAACTTGTATTTTGTGATGCAGTACAGGGTACCAGTAGTGTTGTATGTAACTTGTATTTTGTGATATATTACAGGGTACCAGTAGTGTTGTATGTAACTTGCATTTTGTGATATATTACAGGGTACCAGTCGTGTTGTATGTAACTTGTATTTTGTGATGCATTACAGGGTACCAGTCGTGTTGTATGTAACTTGTATTTTGTGATGCAGTACAGGGTACCAGTCGTGTTGTATGTAACTTGTATTTTGTGATGCATTACAGGGTACCAGTAGTGTTGTATGTAACTTGTATTTTGTGATATATTACAGGGTACCAGTCGTGTTGTATGTAACTTGTATTTTGTGATGCATTACAGGGTACCAGTAGTGTTGTATGTAACTTGTATTTTGTGATATATTACAGGGTACCAGTAGTGTTGTATGTAACTTGTATTTTGTGATGCAGTACAGGGTACCAGTAGTGTTGTATGTAACTTGTATTTTGTGATGCAGTACAGGGTACCAGTAGTGTTGTATGTAACTTGTATTTTGTGATGCAGTACAGGGTACCAGTCGTGTTGTATGTAACTTGTATTTTGTGATGCAGTACAGGGTACCAGTAGTGTTGTATGTAACTTGTGTTTTGTGATGCATTACAGGGTACCAGTAGTGTTGTATGTAACTTGTATTTTGTGATATATTACAGGGTACCAGTAGCTTCACTGCTGTTCCAGTTGTTCTGTATCGTCATCTATGACTTTGATGGTCCATGTAAGTATTCATAGACACCCACAGTAAGTCCACACCCAAACAGTGACTTTCAGCTTTTAATTTCCCAAAAATAGTATGATTTCAGAAATTATTTATACATAAAAAGAGGCTCTCGATCATTATTGTTTCTGACAACCTGTGAATGGTAGTACGTTTAAACTTCACATGCACATTCGAGGACTAATTCTCACCACTGACATGGAACTTGAAATTTGGTAAGTCGTTGGAAAGCAAAACATATTTGAATTTGTTAAACCAACACTTACAAAGTCACCTGTGCATGGCAAGACACTGTTGAATCTGTGGCCTTGTTTATATCCATAAATACGATAAATTCTCTATATTTTGTATCAATAGTTGATTGGGCTTTGTAACCTGGCATCTTTGTTTCATGATGTATATCATTTCACTGGTTGTATTTCAGACGGACAGAACAAGTTCAGTATTCTATGTGAAGCCCTCATCTGGAGATTTCTCATTCAAGGAACTCTGCAACCTATTGCCGCTTCATTAGTTGCATTTATTGCTTGTCCACTGACCTCCGTGGGAATCAGCGTTTGTAAGTTAGGTTTGACTACATATATGTAATATTGTGTTTCACCTCTGACCACCTTGTATGTTGCACCTCTGACCACCTTGCATGTTTCACCTCTGACTACCTTGCATATTTCTCCTCTGACCACCTTGCATGTTGCATGTCCTATGTTCATGTTTCACCTCTGACCACCTTGTATGTTGCACCTCTGACCACCTTGTATGTTGCACCTCTGACCACCTTGCATGTTTCACCTCTGACCACCTTGCATGTTTCACCTCTGACCACCTTGCATGTTGCATGTCCTATGTTCATGTTTCACCTCTGACCACCTTGCATGTCCTATGTTCATGTTTCACATCTGACTACCTTGCATGTTGCATGTCCTATGTTCATGTTTCACCTCTGACCACCTTGCATGTTGACCTCTGACCACCTTGCATGTTGCCTGTCCTATGTTCATGTTTCACCTCTGACCACCTTGCATGTTTCACCTCTGACCACCTTGCATGTATCACCTCTGACCACCTTGCATGTTGCATGTCCTATGTGCATGTTTCACCTCTGACCACCTTGTATGTTGCATGTCCTATATCCATATTTCACCTCTGACCACGTTGTATGTTGCATGTCCTATGTGCATGTTTCACCTCTGACCACCTTGCATGTTGCATGTCCTATATCCATGTTTCACCTCTGACCACCTTGCATGTTTCACCTCTGACCACCTTGCATGTTGCATGTCCTATATCCATGTTTCACCTCTGACCACCTTGCATGTTGCACAACCTATGTTAACCTCTGACCACCTTGTCTGTTGCATGTCCTATATCCATGTTTCACCTCTGACCACCTTGCATGTCCTATATCCATGTTTCACCTCTGACCACCTTGCATGTTGCATGTCCTATATCCATGTTTCACCTCTGACCACCTTGTCTGTTGCATGTCCTATATCCATGTTTCACCTCTGACCACCTTGTATGTTGCATGTCCTATATCCATGTTTCACCACTGACCACCTTGCATGTTGCATGTCCTATATCCATGTTTCACCTCTGACCACCTTGCATATTTCACCTCTGACACCTTGCATATTTCACCTCTGACCACCTTGCATGTTTTTCCTCTGATCACCTTGCATGTTGCATGTCCTATGTTCATGTTTCACCTCTGACCACCTTGCATGTTGCATGTCCTATGTTCATGTTTTTCCTCTTATCACCTTGCATGTTGCCTGTCCTATATGCATGTTTCACCTCTGACCACTTAGCATGTTGCATGTCCTATATGCATGTTTCACCTCTGACCACCTTGTATGTTGCATGTCCAATATTCATGTTTCATCACTAACCACCTTGTATGTTGCATGTCCTATATCCATGTTTCATCTCTGACCACCTTGCATGTTGCATGTCCTATATCCATGTTTCACCTCTGACCACCTTGCATGTTGCATGTCCTATATCCATGTTTCACCACTGACCACCTTGCATGTCCTATATCCATGTTTCACCTCTGACCACTTAGCATGTTGCATGTCCTATATCCATGTTTCACCTCTGACCACCTTGCATGTTGCATGTCCTATATCCATGTTTCACCTCTGACCACCTTGCATGTTGCATGTCCTATATCCATGTTTCACCTCTGACCACCTTGCATGTTGCATGTCCTATATCCATGTTTCACCTCTGACCACCTTGCATGTTGCATGTCCTATATTCATGTTTCACCTCTGACCACTTTGTCTGTTGCACATGCTATGTTCATATTTCACCTTGCATGTTGCACATGCTATGTTCATATTTCACCTTGCATGTTGCACATGCTATGTTCATATTTCACCTTGCATGTTGCACATGCTATGTTCATATTTCACCTTGCATGTTGCACATGCTATGTTCATATTTCACCTTGCATGTTGCACATGCTATGTTCATATTTCACCTTGTCTGTTGCACATGCTATGTTCATATTTCACCTAGTCTGTTGCACATGCTATGTTCATATTTCACCTTGCATGTTGCACATGCTATGTTCATGTGTTCAATGTTGTTGTCTGGAAACATGATTTGCCATGCTCGCCAACTTTCTGAAAATCATATTTCCAACGAATACAGTTATTTTATTGTCATTGTTGACCCTTTTCTAAAGAGAAAGCACTATTTGAACAAATAAAGATATACAGTCAAACCTTCTTAAGCAGCCAGCCAAGAGAATCACAGAAAGTGGCTGCTTAGCACAGGCAGTTGCTTAATAGAGGTCAAATGTATAATAAAACAACATATTTGGAATTTGGTAACTGACTGCTTAATACAGGTTGGCTGCTTAATAGAGTGACTGCTAACACAGGTTTGACTGTAAGCATGATAAAGTACTGTATTTCATGTTTTGCAGTGCAAAATAGTAAATTTATGTGTGAAATGGAAACTGGTAATGAACCATGTGTAATCACATTTTATTTTATACGTTTTACTGTTACCAGTCCGCCTCCGTGGTCGTGTGGTTAATGTCGCTGATTGTAACCTAACATCACTAATGGTCACGGGTTCGAGCCCTGCTCAGGTCCTGTCGTGTCTTATTTGAAAGTTGGCTGTTTCTTACTGAGGTTAGAGCACCAAGTACTGGAGCCTGCCCACGAAAGGTGTTGTTAGGTAAACTGCCCGTCGGTAATATAGTCCAAAATTGTGCTGATGAAGGCGTAAAACCCAAACAAACAAACATGTATTCACCGAATGTTATGCACAGAAAGATGGGTGGGGTACATCATATTACACAACTATTAAAATTGTTTATTTTAGTCAGTGTATTGCGTCGTGGGTTGAGAGGAGTATGGGATACGGCAATGTATGGTATAGTGATCAAGAGTCGTGGCAGGGTACCAGCAAGCGATGGCTTTGTTGCTCGACGCATCTCCGGTCCAGGTCTTGCTTCAAATTACCACTTACAGGTAAATAAATTATTGTACAATAGACAAGACTTATACAAACAATCCGCATTCTTACACAATATATTAGTTTATACAAATTTATTTTAGCTCGATTGTGAAACAAGTTATTTCAACTTATATTAATCACTCTCGAGACCTCATTCCTGATGGAATCCATCGCCACGAGGGAGAGAGAGAAGAGGCAACGTGGAATTTAAATGCCTTGCCTAAGGGCACAATCGTAATGGCTCCAGCGGGGCTCGAACTCCGGACCTTTCGCACCTGAAGCGAACGCGAATCCACTGCGCTATCACGACATCCACCAATATACACAATGCACAATATATTGAAACCTATGGCAGCCATATACATAATCAATGAATACTGTATAAGTAGATATATTGGCGGAGGTTTTATTTTGGCTATATTGGCGATCAGTAACGATTCCGCCAAATCTAAACCTCGCCATTATATTACATCTTAAATTACCATCAACATAACGAAGGGAAGGAAATGCGTAGTTATCAAAACGGATGTCATTTTGACGGTTATATCTAATTCCCAGATGAATCCAGCTTCAAAAAGAAATGAAGAAACTGGAATTTGTTATTTTCTTTATATATAGCTACGTAATTAATTTGTATTATATATTTATCTATAAACTTGTGAAACCAGAGGAATTTTACAAAGACTGCACAAATGTTAACTAGGGGCCTACCTGGGGGTGTAGTTAACTTCGCTTGCCCTCACCACTGTAAATTTGAATCCCATTGGAGGTGTCAAATTCTTTCTTGTGGGGAAGCTAGCCTGCTGGCTCATGCCTGAAATATTGTTCAGATAGGCAACAGAGGTCATTCTCCACCAACAACAGCTGGAGAATCGCCCTGTGACCTAAGATGTCGGCTATAGAGGGCTCTAAGGAAGATTAGTTCAGAACTAATTAGGTCACCCTCTATAAATAAAGAAATCTATCTCTCTATGATTTATTATCCGTTTTACCACTGTAGATTCAGCCAGAACAAGCCCTTGCAGCCATGGAGGCGGGCATGGAGGCAGAAGAGCTAGACCTGTACAAATCCAGGACAATCAAGATGATAGAGAAGCCAGTTACTGTGTACAGGTAAGTTTTACATGTGTCCTCAGACCCGACCGTCACTAATTGATTCAAACTAATGCTCATTTACACAATCTCAAATTTTCAGATAAAGAATGCTGAATATTAAAATAATGGTTGTGGATCCTGTTAAAAAAACATCCACCATTTGTTTCGCACTAGCTTGAGTGATATTGTGGTAAGATTATTTGAAATGATTGAAACTATCCAGCTGGCTTACAGAGGATGTGTGGCGTCCGTGGTCCAGTTGTAGAGTGTCGGATTTGGAATCGAAAGGTCCTGGATTCGATACTCGGTAAGGGCACGTATGTGGTGTCTATATGTGTGGTATCTGTATATGACAGCAGGATAAATATCCCAGCATGCTGGACATCGTGTGGCGTCCGTTTTCCAGTGGTAGAGCATTGGATTTGGAATTGAAGGGCCTCCGGTTCGATACTAGGTCACTGCATGTGTCATTGAACAAGGCACCTGACACATTGCTTAGTACTGATTAACCGCTTAGGTCGGCTAAGCCTGCCCAGGAAGACATGTTTAGGTCCCCGCAAGGAGTTTGACATTAACGGAACATACGTGCATGATTGGATGTAGATATTAAAGCACATTTATTGTTTGGAAGGGGTAGTAATCTTCGGCATCCGTCAGTCTAGTGGTAATGATTATCGTGCTAAAGTATTATGAAATTCCACTCGTAATCAAAATATTTATGACCATTTTTCGGAAACTCCAGCTCCTTGTATATTGCAATGTCGCTCAGTAAGCATCTGTAACCATGTCCAGTAAATGGATAGTTCCGGAACAAAACATGATCCTATGAACTCCCCTCATTGAATGTTCCGGAAAAACCATGTCTTTAATTGATTTCAAGAGTTTAAAAACACTAGGTGCCACTGTGTCAAGACAATGTGTGCATTTCAATTTGAGATCAAGGTCAGTTATAGGTCAACGGTCATAGGCATAACATTTTGTGTTGCACAGATAAGGCGGCGGTTCTGATGATGATTGAGCTTATTTACCCTCGCCGCCGGCGAACCATATGGGCGAACATACTAAGAAGTTTAGTTAGCACTCATAAATTATAAACTAAGGTGATTAAGTTGTGTGTGTTAATAATACAATGTGAATGCTCAGCCCGGCCATAGATTAGGCTACAAGCACCAAAATGTATAGGGTCAGTACAGGAGTCACTCTATACTGTCTCACATCTCATATTCGTGAATGTATGAATATGTTTGATGTATAATATTATTTGCATGCTCAGCCCGGCCATAGATTAGGCTACAAGCACCAAAATTTATAGAGTCGGTACAGGAATCATGCTGTACTAACACACATCTTAATTCTATAATGTGTGAATTAGATGAGAAATGTTATTTGATAACTCAGCCCGACCATAGCTTAGGCTACAAGCATCAAAATACATAGGGTCTGTTTAGGAGTCACTCTAAACTGTCCTCGTATCTCTTGTAATTATATATCTTTTCTATGTTCGCTGATCTCTATGTCCTCGCACGCGACGCGCGACCAATTCTCGACCAGATTTATTATGCTTCTCGCCGTTTATTTGTCATTTTTTATTATGGCTCAAACAGTCGCAAATCTCCAAAAACGGACATCAGAAACAGTTTAACGTTTGAATGTTTTCGGCTAGATCCAGCGTATGTAAGGATGTTTTTCATTGGTAGAAAAACTATCCGTATTTTGGTCCTAGCTCGAACTGTTTACTGATTGGTTAATTTACTATCCGTTTTTAAAGCCTGGCTCAGAGCAAATTCGCGACCGCAAGATCCTGTACTCTTGTTAATATTACAAACTGTGATTATGACTAAAATAATTACATACTTTATGATTAAAATATACAATTCAATTCAAGAGGCTATATATAACCATAACATTCTGTAGATATATAATGTTGTGGTTCTATAAATCTATGTTAGAATTTTAAATGTTTGTGCCCAGATGATCTGTCTGCTGATGTTTCTCAACAGCCTAATATGTGGTCTGAAGATACTTTGCGAACAAATATAAGCACTTCAGACACTTTCACTGAACCCAGGATACAATATGCTCCATTTATATATTTGGGGTGGTTCTGCTGGTAGGGCGACAGTTATATATGGGTAGGTGAGCAGTTCCACATGTAGGCGTGGCGCATTCTATGCTATTTTGGTGTTTGTTCAATATATTATTTGGCCATTGTTTTCTTGCCTTTTTTCCTTCAATTTCTGCTACATGTACTGGGCAATAGTACCCGTAACACTGAATACATTTAGTGTTTACTCATTTCTGGTTGGGCCATGAATATCACAATGATGGAGGTATGCATATCACAATGTATGTGTATGAATAGCACTTTGTGGATAGCACTTTGGTGGATAGCACTTTGGTGGATAGCACTTTGGTGGATAACATTTTGGTGGATAACACTTTGGTGGATAATATTTTGGTGGATAACATTTTTGTGGATAATCTTTGGTGGATAGCACTATGGTAGATAACATTTTGGTGGATAACACTTTGTGGATAGCACTTTGTGGATAGCACTTTGGTAGATAACATTTTGATGGATAACATTTTGGTGGATAACACTTTGTGGATAGCACTTTGTGGATAGCACTTTGGTAGATAACATTTTGATGGATAACACTTGGTGGATAACACTTTGTGGATAGCACTTTGGTAGATAACATTTTGGTGGATAACACTTGGTGGATAACATTTTGTGGATAGCACTTTAGTAGATAACATTTTGGTGGATACTATTTTGGTGGATAACATTTTTGTGGATAATCTTTGGTGGATAGCACTATGGTAGATAACATTTTGGTGGATAACACTTTGGTGGATAACACTTTGTGGATAGCACTTTGTGGATAGCACTTTGGTAGATAACATTTTGATGGATAACATTTTGGTGGATAACACTTTGTGGATAGCACTTTGTGGATAGCACTTTGGTAGATAACATTTTGATGGATAACACTTGGTGGATAACACTTTGTGGATAGCACTTTGGTAGATAACATTTTGGTGGATAACACTTGGTGGATAACATTTTGTGGATAGCACTTTAGTAGATAACATTTTGGTGGATAACACTTGGTGGATACCACTTGGTGGATAGCACTTTGGTAGATAACATTTTGGTGAATAACACTTGGTGGATAACATTTTGTGGATAGCACTTTGGTTGATAACATTTTGATGGATAACACTTTGTGGATAGCACTTTGGTAGATAACATTTTGGTGAATAACACTTGGTGGATAACATTTTGTGGATAGCACTTTGGTAGATAACATTTTGGTGAATAACACTTGGTGGATAACATTTTGTGGATAGCACTTTGGTAGATAACATTTTGGTGAATAACACTTGGTGGATAACATTTTGTGGATAGCACTTTGGTAGATACCATTTTTATGGATACTCTTTGGTGGATAATCTTTGGTGGATAGCACCATGGTGGGGATGTGAATAAACATTTAGGTAGGGGTGTGAATAGACATTTAAGTAGTGGATGTGAATAAACATTTAGGTAGAGATGTGAATAAACATTTGGGTAGGTGGTATGAATAGACATTTAAGTAGTGGGTATGAATATACATTTAAGTAGTGGATATGAATAAACATTTAAGTAGTGGGTATGAATAGACATTTAAGTAGTGGGTATGAATAAACATTTAGGTAGAGATATGAATAAACATTTAGGTAGGGATGTGAATAAACATTTGGGTAGTGGATATGAATAAACATTTAGGTAGAGATATGAATAAACATTTAGGTAGGGATGTGAATAAACATTTGGGTAGTGGATATGAATAAACATTTAGGTAGGGAATGTGAATAAACATTTGGGTAGGGATGTGAATAAACATTTGGGTAGTGGATATGAATAAACATTTGGGTAGGGATATGAATAAACCATTTGGGTAGGGATGTGAATAAACATTTAGGTAGAGATATGAATAAACATTTAGGTAGTGGATATGAATAAACATTTAGGTAGGGAATGTGAATACACATTTGGGTAGGGATGTGAATAAACATTTGGGTAGTGGATATGAATAAACATTTGGGTAGGGATGTGAATAAACATTTAGGTAGGGATGTGAATAAACACATGGGTAGTGGATATGAATAACCATTTAGGTAGAGATGTGAATAAACACATGGGTAGGGGATATGAATAGACATTTAAGTAGGAATGTGAATAAACACTTAGGTAGGGATGTGAATAGCACTTTGGCGGGCGATGAATCGGCGAAGAGCCAAGTTTGTCTTCTGGCAACTGCTGTTTTCATTAGATGAATTTATTGTCAATTGCCCAGATTTCATACTCCTCCTGTTATCGAATGTGTTTATTAATGACATTATCTCTGTCAGTAACAGGTGCTTCGTTTATATGGTACAAACTAGCACTGCCACGCAGGAACAAATTTCTTCTTCAAATGCAATAGATATAGAATTGAACGTCATTCACTTTTCGTAAATACTCGTAGATTCCATCTACTAAGTTCCATTAAATTACTTCACGGCATTAACAGATGAGAACAAAACTTTATTTTTGGAAGTGTAAACACTTACTTAAAAAATTCATCGTTTTTCGACACTCATCTCTTGAATACGATATTTACTTGTGAGACTGGGTCGTGGGTTCGGGTCTTGGCGTGGTGTGGGGAACAACATGCGTAAGATACATGTATTGATCTAAGCAACTTTTTTTTATTATTTTCTTTTGATATGTCTGTCTGTTTTTCTCACTAATCCTTTGAGTCATTTTTATTTTCATTCTATTTTACGTACTCTTCAGGAAAGAAACTCAGTCACTTGTGCAGGCTGTTGGCTAATGTTGTTAAAACTTGTGGCCCAAGCCATTTGCATTTTCATGCTATGTATTGTATCTTTTTGTGTATGACATGTGTACTATTGATATGCAATAAAATATGATTAAAGCAGCATTACATCGTAATAAATGATGTTTTGGGTAAAATATAAATACTAATGTGTGTGTGTTTACAAAAATCGAAATAGTCGCTTAGAAATGATAAAATTCCAATAAATTTAAACCGTCGTATATGCAAATTTGTTTATCAACACACGAAATGTAAACATGCACAGCGCTCATGCGTGAAACAACACAGGATGTAGAAAACAACATATGAACATATACATTTTGAACATGAAAGACTATCTATCTATCTTCCTCTAATGTCAAACCCTCACGGGGTGTAGAAATGTCCATAAAAGATTAGCTAACAGAGGTATGAATCAACATATCAAGTAATTTAATTAAAAAGACAACATGGGACAAATGGGGACGATGCATTCCGAATGTAAACAAGTGCGGACAATGCGTTCCGGTTGTAAACAAGTGCGTGACCGATCGGTTTCGAGTTTGTTTTATCGCAAAAAAACACTGTTTACCAAATGAACATAAGCATACAAAGTATAATGTTAGAATGTGTAGCAGCATTGCTACCCATATGTAAAATTTGAATTTTTCAAATATCTTTTATTTCATACGATGTAATGCTGCTTTAAACTAAACAGGAAGATGAGCAAAAATCGGATAAATAGTGACATTTTTTCCGAAAATATGTAAATGTTGATGTTTTCATTAATCTCATTTATGTGTACCCTAAAGACCCCTTAAGCATAGGTATTTGTAATGGACGAAGCGCCTCGTGGATTACTTTGCGAGGTCAAGTGCCAGTCATGTGAAAAAGCCGGAAACACATTTCTGTTACATTAAATTTGATTGGTTGTTCAAAAACTGGTCCTTGTTTTTAGGCCATGTGAAAATAGGCCATGTGAATTATATCCATATATTCACATGTGAGTGAAATTGTGGTGTGCATGCCAAGGTAACTGACTATACATGACAAGGTAGCTGACTATACATGCCAAGGTAACTGACTATACATGCCAAGGTAACTGACTATGCATAGCAAGGTAACTGACTATGCATAGCAAGGTAACTGACTATGCATGGCAAGGTAACTGATACACATGGCAAGGTAACTGACTATACATGACAAGGTAGCTGACTATACATGACAAGGTAACTGACTATACATGACAAGGTAACTGACTATGCATAGCATGGTAACTGAATATGCATGCCAAGGTAACTGACTATACATGACAAGGTAACTGACTATACATGACAAGGTAGCTGACTATACATGACCAGGTAACTGACTATGCATAGCAAGGTAACTGAGTACCATTGTTTATTGTCATATACTTTGGTTGATTCACCTATAGCCATGACTTATTGTGATTCATGTAATTTAGAATTAGTACAACTGCCTTACTGTTGTGTAATGGCAAGTATCAACTGATATTGGTCTGAATGCTAGGTTTCGTGCAGCATCTCATTGACCCATTTAACACCAAGTAACTGACATGGACTGGTGCATAGTATTTTTTAGACCAATCAATTAAGAAGAAAATTACATTTGGACCAGTTTATCAAAATGGGTAATTTTGTCCAAAAATAATAATATTTCTGGCAAAAAGTGCAGATCCTGATGAGTTGGCTCGTCATGAACCGGCCCATCTGGATCTACACTTTTTGTAAGCCTATTTAGATGTCTGTAGTATTGAAAGGGTTAATTGCAGCCGGTATAAAGGAGATGTGAAACGACCAAGATGTTTAGTCCTGTTTACCAAAACTGTGTTGTTGTGCCGTAAAACCTAGAGGAGTGTCCGCCTCGTAATGAGTTTGAACCCAGCTAGAACAACGGTGGTGCTGGTTGTCCTTAGGCAAGACTTAAATCCACATTGCCTTGTCTCTCTCCCTAATGACAGCAGATTCTTGAGAATGATTAATGTTGTAAATACTTGTTTCGCAGTCAAACTAACATACATTTGTATGCGCTAAACCCAGATCAGCAACCAACATTTTATGAATTGCTGTATATTATATGAGTAGAGACGGAGAATGAGGACAACTTCCTGTAATTTGCTGATGTTACTGTGAAATCAAATGAAAGCTTCATCCATTATTAAGCTCTCCCCTGTGTATGCACTGTGTGTGTTGTAATCAGTTGGCTGTAACCTGGATACATGCAGAGAATTAATTGCTTATTTTCCTTTTTGCATAAAATTTAGTCTTGATAGTGCAGTATAGATATAGATCAATTTAGAGGGCTTATCAGTCCGATAGCAGGAATCAAAGACATAGCCTATCAATCTAGTCAAAACAACAGGAAAAGAACAAAATGCTATGGAAACCAAGAAGATATGTGGACCGAGTGAAACAAGGAAGTGTAGTGATGAGTAGGTATTTGAAGAAGCTACAAAACAATACCCAGTATCTATCAACTTCTGTGCAATTACATTAAACAGCAAGTCTCGAGGTCAAAAGTTCATTCTAATTCACCATCATATACAGAAGTCCTTAGAGATTCCAATTTCAATGTAATGAACTGTGTGTGAAAATTTAATGAAATTGCATGTTTAAAACTTTGTAGCTTGATTATTGTAACCATGAAAACAGTTTTTGATAAGTGTGTATTTCAGAGGCACTATGTCTCTTACAATGTATCTCACTATGTCTGTTTTAGTGTGTATTGTGGAGTCACTATGTCTGTTGCAGTGTGTATTGTGGAGTCACTATGTCTGTTGCAGTGTGTATTGCAGTCACTATGACTGTTGCAATGTGTATTTTGGAATCACTATGGCTGTTGCAGTGTGTATTTTGGAATCACTATGTCTGTTGCAGTGTGTATTTTGGAATCACTATGGCTGTTGCAGTGTGTATTTTGGAATCACTATGACTGTTGCAGTGTGTATTTTGGAATCACTATGGCTGTTGCAGTGTGTATTTTGGAGTCACTATGTCTGTTGCAGTGTGTATTGTGAGTCACTATGTCTGTTGCAGTGTGTATTGCAGTCACTATGACTGTTGCAGTGTGTATTGTGGAGTCACTATGACTGTTGCAGTGTGTATTGTGGAGTCACTATGTCTGTTGCAGTGTGTATTTTGGAGTCACTATGGCTGTTGCAGTGTGTATTGCAGAGTCGCTATGTCTGTTGCAGTGTATATTTCGGACTCACTAATCTGTTGCAGTGTGTATTTCGGACTCACTATATCTGTTGCAGTGTGTATTTCGGACTCACTATATCTGTTGCAGTGTGTATTTCGGACTCACTATATATGTTGCAGTGTGTATTTCGGACTCACTATATCTGTTGCAGTGTTATTTCGGACTCACTATGTATGTTGCTTGCTCTATCTTTTGCTTGATACTGTTTCTGTTCTCCCCTGACAGAGCAGAGTGAGAAATGGTATTCATTCGTGTTCGTGTGTGTGAGTGCATGCATGCATGCGTGCATATATATGTAACAAAATGTTTAGTTTGTGTCATCTCCTTCAGTCGTCGTTATGCTTAGATAACACATATTTCATGTTGTTCGCTCAGTTTGGTTTCTCAACTTAATGCAGAATGTCCCTTGATAGAGTGTTCGAAACAAACTGCGTTCATTTCGAATTTTGATAAAGCCTCACACAAAATATGAATGGTACTTACGCACATTGTTGTTGTGTTTCAATTTGGTTTAAACGATATTTATTGCAAAACATAATTCACATTGCATACAGCAACATTTACATTGGAATGGAATTTTAATTAATTTTAATCAATTGCATTCCAGTGTACTCAATCCCATTAGGATGTCAGTAGTTTGTTCAAATTTCTCATAAAACCACTTGCATGTAGAATATTGATTCTCGGTTCTAGAATATTGATTCTTGTACCCAGATTCACTGGGTCATAGTGACTGTCTCATATGAAATATTGATGCACACCGATTCATTGATCCCAAATGACTCTCTGACAAGTATACCCTGATTGATTGTACCCAAGTTGTTGTCAATAGTCGATGTATGGAAATTCAAAAATACAGAGCAAATATGTTGAGTTTGGAATGATTAAGCAGGTTGTTGATCCGACATGAACAGAACATTTGTAATTATATTAAGTTGAATAAGTTTATTAATTCATGTTGATTTAATAATACATTAAAGATTTATAAGTACAGTCAAACCTGTGTTAGTGGTCACCTCTATTAAGCAGCCACCTGTATTAAGCAGCCAGTTTTCAGATTCCCAATATGTTGTTTTATTATACATTTTACCTCTATTAAGCAGCCACATGTGCTAAGCAGCCACTTTCTGTGATTCCCTTTGATGGCTGCTTAAGTCAGGTTTGATTGTAGACATAAAAAGGAACATACCTGAAAAATACTTACCTAGAAATGTTGTTGCCGACTGCCAAGACATATATTTGTTTTATTTTGTTGAATTAAATAAAACTGTAAAAGAGACGCTTATATTGTTATAATCATCAATTTTATTGTAATGGCTTTCCCCATAATATCTCTTAGTTTGTCAGAAGTTTATGTGTGTGAGATTTTGTGCAATTATTTTCATGCTTTATGCCATCAATATTTGATTGTTCACCGAAGTACCGATCCTGCGCAGTAACAATATAAAGCCCCATTGTGTTTTTAGACTTCTACCAGTCGGGACCGAAGGGGGACCATGGCCCCTCTGACTGACAGACCGTCTAGCAAGTCCAACCTTCCACTGGTGACTTTATATATATTGGCATTACATACATTGACATTTGCTAATGAACCCACATATACTAGAATATTCTGTATATAAATACGTATTTTCTCTTCTCTCAAAATTAGCAATGACTCTATTTTTTTAAACTTTGTTTAATTTACAACGATTGCGAAGCAAGTTCTAACAACTTATATTATTAATCACTCTCGTTGGCGCGGATGAAAGCATATAAGTGGTCATTCATGTGGGAGGTACCCGGAGAAAACCTACCTGTCCGATCTGGCGACCACAGTACCATCTCACATACTTCCCCGTCAGAGGATTGAACCTGGGATGCATTGGTGAGAAGCGAGCACGCTAACCACTGCGCTAATCGGACAGCCAAATACATCAGGTTTATTAACCAAGCTTGATAATGTTTATTGTAATAAACTACTTCTAACATATTCCTACATTACTTTTCAACAATAAGCAATGGCTGCTTCCATTTTGCACAGACGGATCTGTAGTCCAGTGGTAACACGCTGGACTGGTAATCCAGGGATCGTAGGTTCGATCCCCCGTCTGACCCTAATAAAATTAACAGTCTTTCAGATGGGACTTTAAACCGAGGTCTTGTGTCGGTGCTGTACACCGTGCACGTAAAAGAACCAGAGGAGATTCTGGAATGGGTCTCTGTCTGTATCATTGCACTATCCTCCAAAATCTAAAATAACTAATCTCTTCAGGAGGCGTCGCTCATATGGGCAACCAGTAGCGACGATAAATAAACGTAAAACCAGCACTTACATTTTGCTATTATTCTGAACTATAAATGATTATATTTCTTGTTATATTTCCATTGTTTGTGTCTACGGTATGAAAGTTTATTTCGTCAAACAATATTATTACCACTTAGATGAAATGCACAGTGCACTTAAAATATAAAATACAACTGTATACACCTTTTGATCGAGGAATATTAGCCAAGTGATATCAATTTTGTTTTTATGCTCAGTAAAGCATAACTTAATAATGAACACATATTTAGTGTCGAAACTATAGAGTAGTACAAAGATTTAGTCAGTCGAATGTTGGTCAAATTGTCAATTTCAGAATAAACCTTTCACAAACAAACACTCCTCATCAACAAACACTCCTCATCACAAACACTCCTCACAAACAAACACTCCTCATCAACAAACACTCCTCATCAACAAACACTCCTCACAAACACTCCTCACAAACAAACACTCTCAAACAAACACTCTCATCAACAAACACTCCTCACAAACAAACACTCCTCACAAACAAACACTTCTCACAAACAAACACTCATCATCAACAAACACTCATCACAAACAAAACCTCACAAATAAAACCTCACAAACAAAACCTCATAAACAAACATTTCTCATAGACAAATAACCTCATGCAAACATTCATCACATGAATCACTATCCTCTCCCTTGTATGTATGTGTTGGATTGCTTCCCCCACCCTTGTATGAATGTATGTATTGGAACTGCTTCCCCCACCCTTGTATGAATGTATGTATTGGAACTGCTTCCCCCACCCTTGTATGAATGTATGTATTGGAACTGCTTCCCCCACCCTTGTATGAGTGTATGTGTTGGAACTGCTTCCCCCACCCTTGTATGAGTGTATGTGTTGGAACTGCTTCCCCCACCCTTGGATGAGCATATGTGTTGGAACTGCTTCCCCCATCTTGTATGTGTTGGAACAGCTTCCCACATCCATGTATGTGTTGGAACTGCTTCCCCCACTATTGTATGTGTTGGAACAGCTTCCCCCACCATTGTATGAGTGTATGTGTTGGAACTGCTTCCCCCACCCTTGTATGAGTGTATGTGTTGGAACAGCTCCCCCACCCTTGTATGGGTGTATGTGTTGGAACTGCTTCCCCCACTCTTGTATGAGTGTATGTGTTGGAACTGCTTCCCCCACCATTGTATGAGTGAATGTGTTGGAACTGCTTCCCACACCCTTGTATGAGTGTATGTGTTGGAACTGCTTCCCCCACTATTGTATGTGTTGGAACAGCTTCCCCACCATTGTATGAGTGTATGTGTTGGAACAGCTTCCCCCACTATTGTATGTGTTGGAACAGCTTCCCCCACCATTGTATGAGTGTATGTGTTGGAACTGCTTCCCCACACCCATGTATGTGTGTATGTGTTGGAACTGCTTCCCCCACCCATGTATGAGTGTATGTGTTGGAACTGTTTCCCCCACCCATGTATGAGTGTATGTGTTGGAACTGCTTCCCCCACTCTTGTGTATGAGTGTATGTGTTGGAACTGCTTCCCCACTCTTGTATGAGTGTATGTGTTGGAACTGCTTCCCCCACCTTGTATGAGTGTATGTGTTTGAACTGCTTCCCCCCACTCTTGTATGAGTGTATGTGTTGGAACTGCTTCCCCCCCACTCTTGTATGAGTGTATGTGTTGGAACTGCTTCTCTCATCATTGTATGAGTGTATGTGTTGGAACTGCTTCCCCCCACTCTTGTATGAGTGTATGTGTTGGAACTGCTACCCACACCCATGTATGAGTGTATGTGTTGGAACTGCTTCCCCCCACCCATGTATGAGTGTATGTGTTGGAACTGCTTCCCCCACCCATGTATGAGTGTATGTGTTGGAACTGCTTCCCCCACCCATGTATTAGTGTATGTGTGGAACTGCTTCCCCCACTCTTGTATGAGTGTGTGTGTGTGTGTGTGTGTTGGAACAGCTTCCCTCACTATTGTATGAGTGTATGTGTTGGAACAGCTTCCCCCACCATTGTATGAGTGTGTGTGTTGGAACTGCTTCCCTCACTATTGTATGGGTGTGTGTGTTGGAACTGCTTCCCTCACTATTGTATGAGTGTGTGTGTGTGTGTGTGTGTGTGTGTGTGTGTGTGTGTGTGTGTGTGTGTGTGTGTGTGTGTGTGTGTGTGTGTGTGTGTGTGTGTGTGTGTGTGTGTGTGTGTGTGTGTGTGTGTGTGTGTGTGTGTGTGTGTGTGTGTGTGTGTGTGTGTGTGTGTGTGTGTGTGTGTGTGTGTGTGTGTGTGTGTGTGTGTGTGTGTGTGTGTGTGTGTGTGTGTGTGTGTGTGTGTGTGTGTGTGTGTGTGTGTGTGTGTGTGTGTGTGTGTGTGTGTGTGTGTGTGTGTGTGTGTGTGTGTGTGTGTGTGTGTGTGTGTGTGTGTGTGTGTGTGTGTGTGTGTGTGTGTGTGTGTGTGTGTGTGTGTGTGTGTGTGTGTGTGTGTGTGTGTGTGTGTGTGTGTGTGTGTGTGTGTGTGTGTGTGTGTGTGTGTGTGTGTGTGTGTGTGTGTGTGTGTGTGTGTGTGTGTGTGTGTGTGTGTGTGTGTGTGTGTGTGTGTGTGTGTGTGTGTGTGTGTGTGTGTGTGTGTGTGTGTGTGTGTGTGTGTGTGTGTGTGTGTGTGTGTGTGTGTGTGTGTGTGTGTGTGTGTGTGTGTGTGTGTGTGTGTGTGTGTGTGTGTGTGTGTGTGTGTGTGTGTGTGTGTGTGTGTGTGTGTGTGTGTGTGTGTGTGTGTGTGTGTGTGTGTGTGTGTGTGTGTGTGTGTGTGTGTGTGTGTGTGTGTGTGTGTGTGTGTGTGTGTGTGTGTGTGTGTGTGTGTGTGTGTGTGTGTGTGTGTGTGTGTTGTGTGTGTGTGTGTGTGTGTGTGTGTGTGTGTGTGTGTGTGTGTGTGTGTGTGTGTG
>CM026390.1:99268355-99400855 GCA_014843695.1 Archivesica marissinica | reverse complement strand
TCCATGAAAACCGTTTAGTTTGTTTCAACAACATTATGTTAGAATTACGTGGTGGCGCATGTCACAATTCTAACTTACTGAACTCATGACCAACCATTATGTCTGGCTTTGCTGGATAATCAATCAGATATCTTTCTCCAAATTTAGATTGTTGCTATACTATATGTGTATGTCTGTTCGTGGGGGAGGGGGGAAGGGGGAAATGGACATGCTACAAATTAATTAATAACCGCCTCCGTGGTCGAGTGGTTATGGTCGCTGACTTGTATACCACTGTAACCTATCACTGATGGTCACGGGTTTGAGCCCCGCTCAGACCGTGTCTCATTGATATGAAAAAGTTGGCAGTTTCTTACGGAGGTTGGTGCACCCAAGTACTGGTTAACCGCTGGACCCTGCCCAGGAAAGGTGTTGTTAGGTAAACTGTCCGCGGGCGATATAGCCCAAAATGGTGCTGAAGCAGGCGTAAAACCCGAAATATAAAAAATTAATAAATTAATAACCAAAAAAAACCGAAGTCATTAGCATATTAATTTTATTTCATATAAAATGGTTAGTGATACATAGTACTAGTGATGTACAAAGTCTGAACACATTTTTTGGGCAAAACTGTAGGAAACGCCTTTAATGATGGCAACTTGTAACCTTGTCAATTAGTTTAATTAATATACCAGTCAGGTTTAATGTACCTAGTAGTAAGATGTAATGGTGCCAGTCTGTGTGTTCTATATGGAATAATATGTTTTTAAATCTATTTAGATATAATTACAAGTAATATATTCCAATAAAATATATTCCAATCAACAATCAATATTGCTGTCTTTAAGTTGATTTCATACATATTTTGAAGATACCACTACAAGTCAAATCTGCATATTGTTAGATAGATCTAGTATCATTAATTGTCTCATTCCCATTTTCTACTCTGCTAGTCAATTCCATATATCATCATATTCCATTACATATTAAATATAGTTTCTCTATTTTTCATCTTTTACATTACTATATTATTCCAATGTGCAGTTCTCACTTATAGTGCTATCTTTTGATTGCATTTGATTGTATATATGTTGAGGGCCTCATGGTAGATTAACTTTTGTTAAATGAGTACTCTCGTTAAATAAAGTCTTTATTATTATTATTATTATAACATAGTATATGGTTGCCAATATCACATTGACTGGTCTGTAAGTTTACCCTGCAATATTCAGCCATCTATAATAATCAGTAGAGTAATTGAGGTGACGGGTAGTAATAGACATTGCTGAACCTGCTTCTATGTATCTGTCTTGTGCAGGCAGTGCCATAACATATCTGTTTATAATTACTCCCCTGAGAACTATAATATTTATGTGCCTGTTGAAAAAACACACCATAATCTGTCTGTGTAATGGGGGAGAAAATAAGATTTCTTGTAGACTGTTATCTGTAACATTTATCTCTATTTTGGAGAGACACTGTGACTTGAGAGGAAAATGTTCCCATTGATTATTGTGGGAAACCATACCTTAGAAATTGTAAGAGAACTGTTCACTTTAATTTTGTTAGAAGCCATAGTTTAATGAGGGCTTGATTATGATGTGTGCACTTTGATTCTTGTGAGAAACATCAACTTAGAGCTTGTGTATGATATGTGCAGTTTGATTCCTGCTAGAAACCTCAACTTAGAGCTTGTGTATGATATGTGCAGTTTGATTCCTGCTAGAAACCTCAACTTAGAGCTTGTGTATGATGTGTGCAGTTTGATTCTTGTGAGAAACCTCAACTTAGAGCTTGTGTATGATGTGTGCAGTTTGATTCCTGCTAGAAACCTCAACTTAGAGCTTGTGTATGATATGTGCAGTTTGATTCCTGCTAGAAACCTCAACTTAGAGCTTGTGTATGATGTGTGCAGTTTGATTCTTGTGAGAAACCTCAACTTAGAGCTTGTGTATGATGTGTGCAGTTTGATTCCTGCTAGAAACCTCAACTTAGAGCTTGTGTATGATATGTGCAGTTTGATTCCTGCTAGAAACCTCAACTTAGAGCTTGTGTATGATGTGTGCAGTTTGATTCTTGTGAGAAACATCAACTTAGAGCTTGTGTATGTTGTGTGCAGTTTGATTCTTGTGACAAACTTCAACTTAGAGCTTGTGAATGTTGTGTGCACATTGATTCTTGAACTTTGACCGAATCCTAGCTTTGAGCTTGTGGGTGACTTGTACTCTTTGGTTCTTGAAGGAATCCTAGCTATGAGCTTGTGGGAATCCTAGCTTTGAGCTTGTGGGAATCCTAGCTTTGAGCTTGTGGGTGACTTGTACTCTTTGGTTCTTGAAGGAATCCTAGCTTTGAGCTTGTGGGTGACTTGTTCCTTTGATTCATGAAGGAAGTATTTATCTCTGTCTTTACTTGGAAGTCCTAGCTTTGAGCATGTTGATGAACTGATCCCTTTGTTTCTTGAAGGAAGTCCTAGCTTTGAGAGTATGTATAAACTGTTGCCATGATTCTTGAAGGAAATCTTAGCTTTAAGCCTATGTATAAACTGTTGCCATGATTCTTGAAGGAAGTCCTAGCTTTGAGAGTATGTATAAACTGTTGCCATGATTCTTGAAGGAAATCTTACCTTTAAGCGTATGTATAAACTGTTGCCATGATTCTTGAAGGAAGTCCTAGCTTTAAGTGTGTGTATAAACTGTTGCCATGATTCTTGAAGGAAATCTTAGCTTTAAGCATATGTATAAACTGTTGCCATGATTCTTGAAAGAAGTCCTAGCTTTAAGTGTGTATATAAACTGCTGCCATGATTCTTGAAGGAAGTCCTAACTTGAGCTAATGAATGAACTGTTGCCATGATTCTTGAAGGAAGTCCTAGCTTTAATCATGTGTATAAACTGTTGCCAAGATTCTTGAAGGAAATCTTAGCTTTAAGCATATGTATAAACTGTTGCCATGATTCTTGAAGGAAGTCCTAACTTGAGCTAGTGAATGAACTGTTGCCATGATTCTTGAAGGAAGTCCTAGCTTTAAGCATAGGTATAAACTGTTGCCATGATTCTTGAAAGAAGTCTTAGCTTTAAGCGTGTGTATAAACTGTTGCCATGATTCTTGAAGGAAGTCCTAGCTTTAAGCGTGTGTATAAACTGTTGCCATGATTCTTGAAGGAAATCTTAGCTTTGAGAGTATGCATAAACTGTTGCTATGATTCTTGAAGGAAATCTTAGCTTTAAGAGTATGTATAAACTGTTGCCATGATTCTTGAGGGAAGTCTTAGCTTTAAGCGTGTGTATAAACTGTTGCCATGATTCTTGAAGGAAGTCCTAACTTGAGCTAGTGAATGAACTGTTGCCATGATTCTTGAAGGAAGTCCTAACTTGAGCTTTTGCCATAATACTTGAAGGAAGTCCTAACTTGAGCTAGTGAATGAACTGTTGCCATGATTCTTGAAGGAAATCTTAGCTTTAAGCATATGTATAAACGGTTGCCATGATTCTTGAAGGAAGTCCTAACTTGAGCTAATGAATGAACTTTTGCCATAATACTTGAAGGAAGTCCTAACTTGAGCTAATGAATGAACTTTTGCCATAATACTTGAAGGAAGTCCTAACTTGAGCTAATGAATGAACTTTTGCCATAATACTTGAAGGAAGTCCTAACTTGAGCTAATGAATGAACTGTTGCCATAATACTTGAAGGAAGTCCTAACTTGAGCTAATGAATGAACTGTTGCCATAATACTTGAAGGAAGTCCTAACTTGAGCTTGTGAATGAACTGTTGCCATGATACTTGAAGGAAGTCCTAACTTGAGCTTGTGAATGAACTGTTGCCATGATACTTGAAGGAAGTCCTAACTTGAGCTTGTGAATGAACTGTTGCCATGATTCTTGAAGGAAGTCCTAACTTGAGCTAGTGAATGAACTGTTGCCATGATACTTGAAGGAAGTCCTAACTTGAGCTTGTGAATGAACTGTTGCCATGATTCTTGAAGGAAGTCCTAACTTGAGCTTGTGAATGAACTGTTGCCATGATTCTTGTGGTGGTTTAATCGTTTCAGTTATCTGATTTGTTATTGTTAAACGCTGACTATGTAATTTGTATTCTTAATATATTCATGTACAGTCCAACCTGGCGTAAGCAGCCAGTCAAGGAAGCAGCCAGTCAATGGAATCACAGAAAGTGGCTGCTTAATACAGACAGCTGCTTAATAGAGGTTAAATGTATAATAAACCAACATATTAGTAATCTGTAAACTGACTGCTTAATACAGGTTGGCTGTTTAATGAAGATGACCACTAACACAGGTTTGAGTGTTTATCATAAAGAAAGTTGTTTATATATGTTATGTAATATTATGGAAGTCGTGATAGCGCAGTGGTTGTGCGTTCTCTTCAAGTGTGAAAGGCCTGGAGTCCTTAGGCAAGACAGTTAAATTCCACATTGCATCTTCTCTCTCCCTCATGGCGAATAATTCCAATAGGAATGAGGTCTCGAGATTAATATAAAGTTTAAACTTTATTTATTTTACAACGACTGCGAAGCAAGTTAACACAACTTATATTAATCACTCTCGTTGGCGCGGATGAATGTGTAAATGTGGTCATTCGTGTGGGAGGAAACCGGAGTACCCGGAGAAAATCCACCTGTCGGATCTGGCGGCGACCATCGTATTATCTCGCCTATTTCCCGGTCCGAGGATCGAACCCGGGTTGCATTGGTGAGATGCGAGCACGCTAACCACTGCGCTAATTGGACAGCCGAGGTTAAGATTAATATAATGTTACAGCAACTTGTTTTGCAATCAAGCTAAAATAAAGCCTGTCTAAATGTCTAAACTAAGGAATCTTTGTAATACAAAGTTAGAGTAAGATGTAAAGTTTACAAGTTGATAGAGCTGCTTGTCTCTTATACAAAAAACGTGTTAGAAATAGTTTTGTGTGTTCCTGCAAGTGCATACCTGTAGGTGTGATGAATTGAGATAAAGTGGTTTGTTGTTCTGCAGTATCCATTATGTATCTGAGTTTGTGAGGAAATAGTGGGCATCAAAGCAAGAGTTATCCCCCCCCCCCGATGCATCTGGAGTTGTTCATTGGCATATATATCACAAAAATATATTGAATACATATTGGTTGGGAGGGAGAAAGATGTTGGTTGGGAGGGAGAATGATGTTGATTGGGAGGGAGAATGAAGTTGGTTGGGAGGGAGAATGAAGTTGGTTGGGAGGGAGAATGATGTTGATTGGGAGGGAGAATGAAGTTGGTTGGGAGGGAGAATGATGTTGGTTGGGAGGGAGAATGATGTTGGCTGGGAGGGAGAATGGTGTTGGTTGGGAGGGAGAATGAAGTTGGTTGGGAGGGAGAATGATGTTGGTTGGGAGGGAGAATGATGTTGGTTGGGAGGGAGAATGAAGTTGATTGGGAGGGAGAATGAAGTTGGTTGGGAGGGAGAATGATGTTGGTTGGGAGGGAGAATGAAGTTGGTTGGGAGGGAGAATGAAGTTGGTTGGGAGGGAGAATGAAGTTGGTTGGGAGGGAGAATGAAGTTGATTGAGGAACCTAATGAGGAGCATCATCATTTATTTGTGTAATCATTATTTACTTGTGTAATCATCATTTATTTGTGTAATCATCATTTACTTGTGTAATTTTACTTGTATAATTATCATTTACTAGTGTAATCATCATTTATTTGTGTAATCATCATTTACTTGTGTAATCATCATTTACTTGTATAATCATCATCATTTACTTGTATAATCATCATTTATTTGTGTAATCATCATTTATTTGTGTAATCATCATTTACTTGTATAATCATCATTTACTTGTATACTCATCATCTACATGTGTAATCATCATCTACTTGTATAATCATCATTTATTTGTGTAATCATCATCTACTTGTATAATCATCATCTACTTGTATAATCATCATTTACTTGTGTAATCATCATCTACTTGTATAATCATCATTTACTTGTGTAATCATCATCTACTTGTATAATCATCATTTACTTGTGTAATCATCATCTACTTGTATAATCATCATTTATTTGTGTAATCATCCATTAATTAATTGATTAATCATCATTTCATTTATTTGTGTAGCCACTCTTTTCAAGGGATATAGATTAGCACCATTATATCCAAACAACAAGCAATACATTTACATTAACAAAACATGTCAGAATGGGGATATTGTAGTTTGGGGGTTGAAAGTCGTACCAACAGCTAAGGTCATAGATCGATTCAGATAACCCTTGTGTGCCCCTCCAAGTATCTCAGGCATGTGGTTTCTCACCCATGTAGAACCACTGACCTTCCACAAACCTTGGATGTCTTCCTCACATGAACAAATTGACACCCCTATGGGATTCAAACCTACAGGGATGAGGGGCAAGTGATTTGAAGTCAACAACCGTAACCACGAAGACCGTTTGTTATTTTACAGTGGTTATAGAAGCTAGTTAATGCTGCTACATGAGCTGTTTACAGACCACCAGTGTTACATGTTAAGCATTGCACACATGCCTTCCTTAATTCATACACTTTCTTATGGTAATTGCCTTACAATTAACTAACATGCAGTTCATTAAATTACAAATAGTAAAGCTTGCAGAACAGATTGAGGTCATCCTGTACACATTTTGTCAAATTTCCCATTCTTACAACAAGAAAATGCAGATAGCAACTGTTTACTCTGTGTATTTGTGTTCATTCTACATATTGCACCCTTTGTTTTTGAGGATAATTACTACATTTAATTAGGTATGGTAAATTGTTGAGAAAAAAATACAGCACCTTGTTATGCTGTGAGAATTAAGGATTACAGATTAGAGACCTTTGATCTTCAGTTTTAAACATGTTGTCTACATTAGTAGTAGTTTCTTACAGTTTCTACATTTCCAATGCTCTGGATCTGAAGTGCACATTAAGTAATTAAAACCTTTCATCTCAATGACTGGAGGCCTTCTGTGCATCAGTCAATCTTCTGTGCATCCCGTGCATCACAGTCAACCTTCTGTACATCACAATCAACCTTCTGTGCATCCCGTGCATCACAGTCAACCTTCTGTACATCACAATCAACCTTCTGT
This sequence comes from Archivesica marissinica, assembly GCA_014843695.1. Taxonomy (NCBI): domain Eukaryota; kingdom Metazoa; phylum Mollusca; class Bivalvia; order Venerida; family Vesicomyidae; genus Archivesica; species Archivesica marissinica. The sequence continues at coordinate 99,393,784 of CM026390.1, read as the reverse complement.
ACATCACAGTCAACCTTCTGTACATCACAATCAACCTTCTGTACATCACAGTCAACCTTCTGTACATCACAATCAACCTTCTGTGCATCCTGTGCATCACAGTTAACCTTCTGTGCATCACAGTCAACCTTCTGTGCATCACAGTCAACCTTCTGTGCATCACAGTCAACCTTCTGTGCATCACAGTCAACCTTCTGTGCATCACAGTCAACCTTCTGTGCATCACAATCAACGTTCTGTACATCACAGTCAACCTTCTGTACATCACAATCAACCTTATGTGCATCCTGTGCATCACAGTTAACCTTCTGTGCATCACAGTCAACCTTCTGTGCATCACAGTCAACCTTCTGTGCATCAAGTCAACCTTCTGTACATCACAGTCAACCTTCTGTACATCACAATCAACCTTCTGTGCATCACAGTCAACCTTCTGTGCATCACAGTCAACCTTCTGTGCATCACAATCAACCTTCTGTACATCACAATCAACCTTCTGTGCATCACAGTCAACCTTCTGTGCATCACAGTCAACCTTCTGTACATCACAGTCAACCTTCTGTGCATCACAGTCAACCTTCTGTGCATCACAGTCAACCTTCTGTGCATCACAGTCAACCTTCTGTGCATCACAGTCAACCTTCTGTGCATCACAGTCAACCTTCTGTGCATCACAGTCAACCTTCTGTGCATCACAGTCAACATTAGCATCACAGTCAGCATTAGCGTCATAGTCAACAGTGGCATCACGGTCAACATTGGCATCACAATCAACATTGGCAATACAGTCAACATTGGCATCACAATCAACATTGGCATCACAGTCAACATTGGCATCGCAGTCAACATTGGCATCACAGTCAACAGTGGCATCACAGTCAACAGTGGCATCACAGTCAACAGTGGCATCACAATCAACATTGGCATCACAGTCAACATTGGCATCACAATCAACAGTGGCATCATAGTCAAGAGTGGCATCACAGTCAACATTGGCATCACAGTCAACATTGGCATCACAGTCAACAGTGGCATCACAGTCAACATTGGCATCACAGTCAACAGTGGCATCACAATCAACAGTGGCATCAGAATCAACATTGGCATAGGCTTCAAAAGAAACTTCAGCAGCATACTTGTGAGCTTATAGCACAAAATTAAATGTGACCTCACACACAACAGTAGCAGCTAGGTCCTATTATTTCCCCTGAGAAACTGTTTTATTAGACTTTAAGTGCACCATAGCTGATTTACAATTTTGACACATTAGCAAAACATTGATAATATTGGAAGATTTAGAATGATGGGGACTTGAAACACATCCCACTGATCAAAGGATTTACGCTTCATGCAACAGTCAATAATTTCATCTACTTGAATGGATTTTTTTAAAGAAAAGATCAAATTGGTTGTGGTTGATTACAATGATATACTCTGACAGCTAATTTAAAATACTTGAGAAGGCTCTTGCATATCAGGTGTATAGAACATTTCTGACTTCCGTACATATATTTAAGACACCATTCTGATCAGCAAAACAGACGGATCTGTAGTCCAGTGGTAACACACTGAACTGGTAATCCAGGGATCGCATGTTCGCTCCCCCGTCTGACCCTAATAAAATTAACAGTCTTTCAGATGGGACTTTAAACCAAGGTCTCGTGTCGGTGCTGTACACCGTGCACGTAAAAGAACCAGAGGAGACTCTGGAATGGGTCTCTGTCTGTATCATTGCACTATCCTCCAAAAATCTAAAATGACTAATCTCTTCAGGAGGCGTCGCTCATATGGGCAACCGGTAGCGATGATAAATAAACGTAAAACACACACTCTCGGCAAAGATGAACACAATGAGACAACACCAAATGAGACACAAAAAGCTAAATATTGTCGGCTAACATTGCTATAATAAATAATACACCTTCATTATTTTTGGCTTTCCAAAGAAATAACGAAATTTATTAATGAAATAGTAAGAGGCTATTTGTTTGTTTCAGTGAATTATTGAATTATATTTCCCCAAATGATCACTGAAAGCATTATTATCAATAATGGCGTAGCCGCTCGTCATAATAATAGCTTTCTATGTTCACGAGTTCATTATTTCACTGATAAATTTCGTTATTTCATTGGAAAGCATAAAATCAAATGTGTTATTGCACTGGTTGAAAGTAGTGCAATAACACATTATATTTCTCACTGGTTGAAAGTAGTGCAATAACACATTATATTTCTCACTGGTTGAAAGTAGTGCAATAACACATTATATTTCTCACTGGTTGAAAGTAGTGCAATAACACATTATATTTCTCACTGTTTTGTACATCTAACCGCTGCATGTTGAAATGTTGTCAACATGAACATTTTCAGACTCGAGCTGTCAATAACATCATTAATGATGTCTTTTATGGCATCATTTATGGCAATCTAAACACGATATTCTAGCGCCATTTAGTGCACCGTTGCATCATTTTCTATCATAAAAACATATTTCAGCCTAAAATAAAAAGAATAGTTGTTTGTTTAAGTGAATGATCGAATACAATTTCACTCACTAACATAGAACGCTATCATTATCATTCTTTGCTGGCGTCACTCGTAATAATAATGCTTTCAATGTTCATTCGGAGAAATATAATTCGATCATTCACTGAAACAAGCAAATATCCTCTTATTATAATGGAGAGCTAAAGTAGGAAAATTATATTTTTATCAACACACAGTCAGCTGTTTCATCATCAGCATCAGCATCAGCATCATCATCATCATCAACATACTCTCTAATGACTGGTTGGATATTGTGTAGACGTACACTCTAATGACTGGTTGGATATTGTGTAGACATACACTCTAATGACAGGTTGGATATTGTGTAGACATACACTCTAATGACTGGTTGGATATTGTGTAGACATACACTCTAATGACTGGTTGGATATTGTGTAGACATACACTCTAATGACTGGTTGGATATTGTGTAGACGTACACTCTAATGACCGGTTGGATATTGTGTAGACATACACTCTAATGACCGGTTGGATATTGTGTAAACACACACTCTAATGACTGGTTGGATATTGTGTAGACATACACTCTAATGACTGGTTGGATATTGTGTAAACGCACACTCTAATGACTGGTTGGATATTGTGTAGACATACACTCCAATGACTGGTTGGATATTGTGTAGATGTAGACTCTAATGACAGGTTGGATATTGGGTAGATGCACACTCTAATGACTGGTTGGATATTGTGTAGACATACACTCTAATGACTGGTTGGATATTGTGTAGACACACACTCTAATGACCGGTTGGATATTGTGTAGACGTACACTCTAATGACAGGTTGGATATTGTGTAAACGCACACTCTAATGACTGGTTGGATATTGTGTAGACATACACTCTAATGACTGGTTGGATATTGTGTAAATGCACACTCTAATGACTGGTTGGATATTGTGTAGACATACACTCTAATGACTGGTTGGATATTGTGTAGATGTAGACTCTAATGACAGGTTGGATATTGGGTAGATGCACACTCTAATGACAGGTTGGATATTGTGTAGACATACACTCTAATGACCAGTTGGATATTGTGTAGACATACACTATAATGACCGGTTGGATATTGTGTAGACGTACACTCTAATGACAGGTTGGATATTGTGTAAACGCACACTCTAATGATTGGTTGGATATTGTGTAGACATACACTCTAATGACAGGTTGGATATTGTGTAGACATACACTCTAATGACTGGTTGGATATTGTGTAAACGCACACTCTAATGACTGGTTGGATATTGTGTAGACGTACACTCTAATGACAGGTTGGATATTGTGTAGACATACACTCTAATGACAGGTTGGATATTGTGTAAACGTACACTCTAATGACTGGTTGGATATTGTGTAGACATACACTCTAATGACAGGTTGGATATTGTGTAGACGTACATTCTAATGACCGGTTGGATATTGTGTAGACATACACTCTAATGACAGGTTGGATATTGTGTAGACGTACATTCTAATGACCGGTTGGATATTGTGTAGACATACACTCTAATGACAGGTTGGACTAATGACAGGTTGGATATTGTGTAAACGCACACTCTAATGACCGGTTGGATATTGTGTAAACGCACACTCTAATGACAGGTTGGATATTGTGTAGACATACACTCTAATGACTGGTTGGATATTGTGTAGACGTACACTCTAATGACAGGTTGGATATTGTGTAGACATACACTCTAATGACAGGTTGGATATTGTGTAAACGTACACTCTAATGACTGGTTGGATATTGTGTAGACATACACTCTAATGACAGGTTGGATATTGTGTAGACGTACATTCTAATGACCGGTTGGATATTGTGTAGACATACACTCTAATGACAGGTTGGATATTGTGTAGACGTACATTCTAATGACCGGTTGGATATTGTGTAGACATACACTCTAATGACAGGTTGGACTAATGACAGGTTGGATATTGTGTAAACGCACACTCTAATGACCAGTTGGATATTGTGTAAACGCACACTCTAATGACAGGTTGGATATTGTGTAGACATACACTCTAATGACTGGTTGGATATTGGGTAGACATACACTCTAATGACTGGTTGGATATTGTGTAGATGTAGACTCTAATGACTGTTGGATAGTGTGTAGGCGTACACTAGAATGATGGGCTTGTAAAGGTATAAAGAACTTGGTATCCTGTACAATGAGAAATAATAACTCGACAATTGACCTTCTTATGCTTCTGAATTGTTACTTTTTCTCCTAAATTACATCTCCGTCTTTGATTATTTTGTATTTTATGGTCCTTTAATGATGCATTTCTCATAAAGCATCCAGTAAAAGTTTGGTCTGGTAAGATATTTATTGTCTGTTAAGTATCAATGTGACAAATACTGCAATGTTATTTTGTCAGAATCTTTTGTAAAACTGTATAATAAAAGTATTTAAAATGTTTGAACCTTTATTCTATCAGTTCACCTTTAATCTATCGGTTCACCTTTAATCTATCGGTTCACCTTTATTCTATCAGTTCACCTTTAATCTATCGGTTCACCTTTAATCTATCGGTTCATCTTTATTCTATCAGTTCACCTTTAATCTATCGGTTCACCTTTATTCTATCAGTTCACCTTTAATCTATCGGTTCACCTTTAATCTATCGGTTCACCTTTATTCTATCAGTTCACCTTTAATCTATCGGTTCACCTTTATTCTATCAGTTCACCTTTAATCTATCGGTTCACCTTTAATCTATCGGTTCACCTTTATTCTATCGGTTCACCTTTATTCTATCGGTTCACCTTTATTCTATCGGTTCACCTTTAATCTATCAGTTCACCTTTCTGTTTATACACTGAGTACATTTAAAAATGCACCACTTACTTGATTCCGAATATCTCCGTATCGGGTACAGGCACAACAACAAACTTTGGTACATGTCATCACTAATCTTTTCCCAATTCGTAAATTCGTAAATGATGCCATTTGAATGATCATGTGAGTAGCAATTAAACTTCAAAGGTACCCGTCTGTAAAATGTAAATAACAATTAATAACTTGTGCGGCCACCGCGAGTGTTCACTAGAGCCTGACATCTGCGACGCATGGATAGGATTTTTGACGTTATCACGTGCTGTGGTAGATTGTGCCATTCTTCTAGCAAGGCATTGTGAAGTTCTGCAACTGTACTGGGTGGGTGTATACGAGCATACACATTTCTCTTCAGTACATGCCATACATGCTCAATTGGGGACATATCGGGAGAATATGCTGGCCAGTCAAGCACATGAATGTGGTTATTGGCAAGACAATTCTGTGTCATCGCAGCAGTGTGTGGTCTGGCTCCATCCTGTTGCCGTGTACCTTGTTGTCTTGGAAAATGGCACTACAACAGGTTGCATTTATATGCCTATTGAATATCACACGTTCAGTTTTATTGAATTGTGTGACACCAGCCCAGAAGTGAATGGACCCACCGCCCCATCGGTCATATTCTAACGTACATGCGTCGGTGTAACGCTCATTACGACGACGCCAAACTCTCTTTCGGCCATCTGCGCGACTCAACTGTATCCTGGATTCGTCGGAGAACATGATGCTGCCCCACTGTCGTCTCGTAAACCTCAAATGCGCCCTTGCCCATCGTAACCTTTCTCTTCTGTGTCATGCTATGAGCTGAGATGCCCTGACGGGTCGCCTGGCTTTCAGCTGAGCTGTCCTTAAGCGGTTCCTCACCGTGTTGGGATGTATTCTGTGCCTAAAAAGAAATGCGTCGCATAAAATTGTGGTGAAAATCATTACAATTGTGGATTTTTACTTTCTGCTAAAGTCTTAGTTATTTAAATTAATTTAGTTGCAACACTTACCCATGGATGCCTATTGTTGTTCTGACACTGTCTGAGGCTTAGAGAAACCTGTCGCGGAGGTGCGAAACTCTCAAATGCGCATCCTGTGTCCGGGTGGTAACCCGTGGTCTGCCAGGTCTTGGACGATCACGGACATCGCCAGTCTGCGTGTAAGTTATGTCTTACTAGTCGAGAAATTGTCGAATGATGACACCCAAATTGCCGTGCTATGTGCCGTTTTGCAAGACCCGACATAAACATTCCAATTGCTTGATTCCTAACATCTTGACTGAGATGCGGTATGCTTACTGTATAATGGACTAGTGTAATGTTGTGTTTTTATAGTGTAGCAATGAACAGGCCTTGAATAAACATGCATACAAACCTGAAATAATCGTGCACTAAATGGTGCACGTGCAAAATGTGATTTTCATGGTTAGATGTGTGACAGGTTATATGCTATAGTTAGCGTCCTGATTTAGCTTCATGTCTAAAGGGAAATAAGATACACATCAACTATGTCAAATCATAAAACCTAAACCGACTCAAGTCCAAATAAAATTGATGACACAAATGGTGCGTTTTTAAATGTACTGAGTGTATATTATACTGGGAAAAAAAACAAAAACTTAGGATGTCTACATATAGTATAATATTATGTTGTGTTAAAGAATTCATTGTGTAACGAGTATTAACCTTCAGCTTTATTATCAGGATAAATGAATTTATTATCAATGTGAAACCCGATTTGCACGTGCATGGATGGTTTGACATGTCCCATGTGGTTTTCTGTCAAAATCTTTTAGCTGCCTTACTGACATTGTTGCTAAGTGAATTACAAACTACAAAGCACAGACTGAAACACTCGTGAATGCAGTCCCAATGATTAAATTCTCAAAAGAAGTTGTCTCCAATGTTATCATATATTCTGATCAGCAACAAAGAAACACAACAAGCTAAAGCATTGCAACAGCTAAGCACCAAATGGAAAGTTCAAGGACAAGGATTATTGGACAATTGTTCCATGTACTATAAACTAGTTTAGAGTGGAATAAATTTACAATTACTCATATTGATTCTGGCAGATGCTTGGATTAATGAGCATCATTCTGATCCATAGGTTGTAGGTTGGATTACTCTACCCTCCGGTCCTCTGAACCATACTTTTATAGCAAGTTGTTTAATGATGTGCTCCGTGTACAAGTTGTTGCTCAAATCTGACATTAATAAACATAATACGGCTAAGCAGACGAAAATCAATGACTTCTGTAAGAAGCAAGCATTATTTATCATCCATGTGTTAAATCATTTTACATTAGTAACATTACCTACATGTGCTTGTTATATGCAGACCAGCTGAAACTGTCCAATTATAAAATGCATAACTCTACCTGACATGGCATTACATGTGTATGGTACATTTAATCACCAGACCTGGTCATTGTATGTCATTGATAGTCTAATATTTAGCAAGGATTATAATTAACCAACATGATTATGAATCGAATGAACCGTTTAGACAATACACAGATTTGTATCGAACCACGAGATAATGATATAGGTGTATTGTATAAACCAGTATACACCAGTAAGCTACTAAATGTATGTACCGGTGTTTGCATATATATATGTGAGTTCCTAAATATCATGGGTCACTCCAGACTGAATATCTTTGACTCAAACCATCCATGACTCAAACTATTATTCACGGGCTCGACGAGTTCGAGGCAACGAAGTTCGACTGTAATATTGTGTTGCAATTAAGCAAAGCAGGTGCTGCATCACATTATGTTAACCATAGAGAGGAAGCTTTAAGGCAGACATTTTATCACATACATTTATACAAGCTACAGTTCATTTGTAGTAATCAAGGTACATTTGTATATGAAGAACACCCATGGATGGAAATAAAGCATGCTCTGTGTTGTTTTGGTAGGCCAGGAACCAAGAAGAATTGGGAATAACTAGGCCATGAATAACAGCAGAAATAGGCCATGAATCAAGAAATAATGGCAATAACTTAGTATGGCTTGAAACCTACCAGACTGGTGTTTGACTGATTCGTTCCAGTAATTTCCACTGACTCCAGTCTGGGTGTTTAGGAAATATTAAACTCTCATATAATGCTTCATTAATACTCTACATCTCTAAGAGTGTTTCAGTTCTGTTATATGCAGGAAAAATCCCAATAAATGAAGCAGTATTGGTGGTGTGAACATTCTTCATTCACAATTGAATTAAAAGTTGTGGTCTTATCTTTCATTCACAATTCAAGCAGTTTTGGTGGTCTGATTTTTTCAAATTCATTCACAATTCAAGCATTATTTGATGTCTGATCTTTCATTGGCAATCATTCACAATTGATGCAGTATGGTTCTCTAGCATTCATTCCCAATTTATACAATATTAATGCATTGAAGAGACACATCAAATCTATGCACACTCCAGATAACCAAAGTGCAGAGACACATCAAATCTATGCACACTGCAGATAACCAAAGTGCAGAGACACATCAAATCTATGCACACTCCAGATAACCACAGTGCAGAGACACATCAAATCTATGCACACTCCAGATAACCACAGTACAGAGACACATCAACGCTATGCATACTCCAGATAACCAAAGTGCAGAGACACATCAAATCTATGCACACTCCAGATAACCACAGTGCAGAGACACATCAAATCTATGCACACTCCAGATAACCACAGTACAGAGACACATCAAATATATGCACACTGCAGATAACCACAGTGCAGAGACACATCAAATATATGTACACTGCAGATAACCACAGTGCAGAGACACATCAAATATATGTACACTGCAGATAACCACAGTGCAGAGACACATCAAATATATGCACACTCCAGATAACCACAGTGTAGAGACACATCAAATCTATGCACACTGCAGATAACCACAGTGCAGAGATACATCAAATATATGCACACTCCAGATAACCACAGTGCAGAGACACATCAAATATATGCACACTGCAGATAACCACAGTGTAGAGACACATCAAATCTATGCACACTCCAGATAACCACAGTGCAGAGACACATCAAATATATGCACACTGCAGGTAACCACATTGTAGAGACGCATCAAATCTATGCACACTCCAGATAACCACAATACAGAGACACATCAAATATATGCACACTGCAGATAACCACATTGAAGAGATACATCAAATCTATGCACACTGCAGATAACCACAGTGCAGAGACACATCAAATCTATACACACTGCAGATAACCACAGTGTAGAGACACATCAAATATATGCACACTGCAGGTAACCACATTGTAGAGACGCATCAAATCTATGCACACTCCAGATAACCACAATACAGAGACACATCAAATATATGCACACTGCAGATAACCACATTGAAGAGATACATCAAATCTATGCACACTGCAGATAACCACAGTGCAGAGACACATCAAATCTATGCACACTGCAGATAACCACAGTGTAGAGACACATCAAATCTATGCACACTGCAGATAACCACAGTGTAGAGACGCATCAAATCTATGCACACTCCAGATAACCACAATACAGAGACACATCAAATATATGCACACTGCAGATAACCACATTGAAGAGATACATCAAATCTATGCACACTGCAGATAACCACAGTGCAGAGACACATCAAATCTATACACACTGCAGATAACCACAGTGTAGAGACACTTCAAATCTATGCACACTGCAGATAACCACAGTGTAGAGACACATCAAATCTATGCACACTCCAGATAACCACAGTGCAGAGACACATCAAATATATGTACACTCCAGATAACCACATTGAAGAGACACATCAAATATATGCACACTCCAGATAACCACATTGAAGAGACACATCAAATATATGCACACTCCAGATAACCACAGTGCAGAGACGCATCAAATCTATGCACACTCCAGATAACCACAGTGCAGAGACACATCAAATCTATGCACACTCCACTTTCATTGGTCATTTATATTTTTTTCTGTTAATTGATTGACATCCATCCAGTGAGAAGACCAGACACCAATTGGACATATATGTTACACAACACACAGATGACCTGGATAATGATTATTGGTTGCACAAAGCATTCTTAGATCAGCGAGATTTTGCATTCAGTGCTACCCAGTCTTATCTACACAGAGAGTTATTAACACATTTATTATGACATAACAGTGAATAACCCAGATAGAGTTGTCTCCTCCAATTTAGTAGAAAGCGAGACATAGATCAGTAAATGTTCGCTGTCAACAAGTGCATGCGACTGTCAAATATAATGCTTTTATAAGTTGCATACTTTTTTTAGGAGTTGTTCCTTGTTTCTAGTGCTTTTCCCCTGTTTCTATAGGTTGTTCCCTGTCCCCTAACAAGTCCCATCCTAAGAATGACCTTGAACTTGAAACGTTGCAAAATAAAGGTGTTGTTTTCAGAAATATTTTGCTTGGCAAAAAAGCATTGAACATTATTTGTTCTCAAAAACCGTCAAAACTTTGAAACTATGCATCATCAGAGGACTAATTCTCTACACCCACAGTAAGTCCCCATCCTTGCTGGAACCATAAACTTGAATATGGCCCAAAGATCAACATAAAATAAATCTGGACTTATTGCCATGAACCGACGATAGGAATGTTACCAAATTTGATGATGGGGTCACTGAGGTTTATAGGCCAGACTTCACTGATGGTTTTCCAGCTCCTCTGATATCGGGTCTATAGGTCAGAGGTCTTTGGCTGTTTTTCAGCTCTTATGATATTGGGTCAATAGGTCAGAGGTCATTGGCTGTTTTTCAGCTCCTTTAATATTGGGTCAATAGGTCAACGGTCATTGGCTGTTTTTCAGCTCCTTTATTATTGGGTCAATAGGTCAAAGGTCATTGGCTGTTTTTCAGCTCCTTTGATATTGGGTCAATAGGTCAGAGGTCATTGACTGTTTTTCAGCTCCTTTGATATTGGGTCAATAGGTCAGAGGTCATTGGCTGTTTTTCAGCTCCTTTAATATTGGGTCGATAGGTCAGAGGTCATTGGCTGTTTTTCAGCTCCTTTGATATTGGGTCAATAGGTCAGAGGTCATTGGCTGTTTTTCAGCTCCTTTGATATTGGGTCAATAGGTCAGAGGTCATTGGCTGTTTTTCAGCTCCTTTGATATTGGGTCAATTGGTCAGAGGTCATTGGCTGTTTTTCAGCTCCTTTGATATTGGGTCAATAGGTCAGAGGGCATTGGCTGTTTTTCAGCTCCTTTAATATTGGGTCAATAGGTCAGAGGGCATTGGCTGTTTTTCAGCTCCTTTAATATTGGGTCAGGTTGGATTAGAAGGTAAAAACTAGTTGTACTGCTTCATCCTCATTGATATTGTACCCAAAGTTACAGTAAATTCATTACAACCTGTAGAGGCTTAGCCTCGTTGTTTACCCTGCATGGCCCTCAAATAATGAATTTTGAAGACAACAGTGGGTGGACTGCTGTAATGCTGGCCAATGAGAACAGTTCGGCAACGTACAGCAAACGCCATCAAATTTCCATCTCCATTGATATTGTAGGTCAGTGAAAAATGTTCACCTCCATTGTTATAGCACACAGTAGTTCAACGCCGAACAGTCAGTGACACATTTCCAATTCAATGGCAAATAGCAGTCAGTTATCTTTCTTGGCAGCCGCTAGGGGCGCCACTGTACCCGGTCCTGGAATTCTCGCAGAATAAACATCATTAACATGGCATCGAAGTTCGGTCTTATGACAATACCACAGTTAAAATCGGAATTAAAGAAGAGAAATGCAAAGCAGACAGGAAGGAAAATGGATTTGGTTGAAAGGTATTAATTTTGCTTCAGATTTTAGCGTAATAAGCAATAAAGACCGAGAAATGCGGCGATCCTGTGAACCGTAAACACGGGTCAGGTCCGACAGTGCTAAGTTAATGCAATGGTCGATAAAACGATGATATGTAAAAAAAATCCTTGTAGTTGACGTTAAAAATGGTTAAGAATATGTATTCCACCCGAATTGCAACACCTAACAGAATTAAAATTGTATAACCGGGAAAAATAAACAACTTTACGGCTAGCATACGCTATTATATACGATAACTGTGTCCATAAATACATAAATGTCGAAATGGCCGTGTGGTTAGAGCGTTGATCTGTGACACGGGAGACCCGGGTTCGAATCATATCCTAATTATGTTTTTTTGTTTTGTCTTTTTCAGAACAATCTAATTGATTATGACTGATACCGAAATCAGTATTTCGCCCGTACTAACGCCTCTACGACGGTGTAATGACAATGAAGCAGGACTCTAGTTCTGCTCAATGCTACTCTTTTTCATTCTCAAGCTTTTCTTAAAAACTCAACAAGCGCTTAAACATACCATCGATGGTCTGTTGAACGTAATCATCAGCTCTGAAATGGACTGCAGTCGTCGAAGCGTAAAATCTTTATCTCAACCAGCCGATCAGAATATAGTATCAACCACGCATAAAGAACGCCTTCATCACTTGCTCCGCCCAGGGTTAGGGTCAAAACGCGTGGTTGATGTCATTATTCAGTTGGGTGGTTGAGAAAAAAGGCTTACATCTTCGAAGGCTGCCAATCTTTGAAAGATTCGTCTATCCTTCTAATCGCGTTCACCCACTTGGAACGCCTATCATAATCTTTCGGAAACTCATGTCCTCCTCTTAAATGACACTGGGGTACACAGCAGCAGGTTGAAGGCATAATTATCTATTATTTTGTGTTATTATGTATGAGCGTGTTTACATTGTTTTCTAAGGAAAGTACGATAAAATCCGAATCACTCCAAATGTATCGGGACCGGGTCAGGTGGCGCCATCTAGTTAAGAACGACAACTGACTGCTATTTGCCATTGATACTGCACATAGTCAGTAGATCAAAGGTCATTGACAAGTTTCCACCGCCATTGATACAGCACACAGTCATAGTGACAAATTTCCACCTCCATTAATACTGCACACAGTCACAGTGACAAGTTTCCACCTCCATGGATACAGCACACAGTCACAGTGACAAGTTTCCACCTCCATTGATACTGCACACAGTCACAGTGACACGTTTCCACCTCCATTGATACTGCACACAGTGACAAGTTTCCACCTCCATTGATACTGCACACAGTGACAAGTTTCCACCTCCATTGATACTGCACACAGTGACAAGTTTCCACCTCCATTGATACTGCACACAGTGACAAGTTTCCACCTCCATTGATACTGCACACAGTCACAGTGACAAGTTTCCACCTCCATTGATACTGCACACAGTGACAAGTTTCCACCTCCATTGATACTGCACACAGTGACAAGTTTCCACCTCCATTGATACTGCACACAGTCACAGTGACAGGTTTCCACCTCCATTGATACTGCACACAGTGACAGGTTTCCACCTCCATTGATACTGCACACAGTCACAGTGACAAGTTTCCACCTCCATTGATACTGCACACAGTGACAGGTTTCCACCTCCATTAATACTGCACACAGTGACAAGTTTCCACCTCCATTGATACTGCACACAGTCACAGTGACAAGTTTCCACCTCCATTGATACTGCACACAGTCACAGTGACAAGTTTCCACCTCCATTGATACTGCACACAGTGACAAGTTTCCACCTCCATTGATACTGCACACAGTCACAGTGACACGTTTCCACCTCCATTGATACTGCACACAGTGACAAGTTTCCACCTCCATTGATACTGCACACAGTGACAAGTTTCCACCTCCATTGATACTGCACACAGTGACAAGTTTCCACCTCCATTGATACTGCACACAGTGACAAGTTTCCACCTCCATTGATACTGCACACAGTCATAGTGACTAGTTTCCACCTCCATGGATACTGCACACAGTCACAGTGACAAGTTTCCACCTCCATTGATACTGCACACAGTCATAGTGACTAGTTTCCACCTCCATGGATACTGCACACAGTCATAGTGACAAGTTTCCACCTCCATTGATACTGCACACAGTCATAGTGACTAGTTTCCACCTCCATGGATACTGCACACCGTCACAGTGACACGTTTCCACCTCCATGGATACTGCACACAGTCACAATGACACGTTTCCACCTCCATTAATACTGCACACAGTCACAGTGACAAGTTTCCACCTCCATTGATACTGCACACAGTGACAAGTTTCCACCTCCATTAATACTGCCCACAGTCACAGTGACACGTTTCCACCTCCATTGATACTGCACACAGTCACAATGACACGTTTCCACCTCCATTGATACTGCACACAGTCACAGTGACACGTTTCCACCTCCATTGATACTGCACACAGTCACAATGACACGTTTCCACCTCCATTAATACTGCACACACTCACAGTGACACGTTTCCACCTCCATTGATACTGCACACAGTCACAATGACACGTTTCCACCTCCATTGATACTGCACACAGTCACAATGACACGTTTCCACCTCCATTGATACTGCACACAGTCACAATGACACGTTTCCACCTCCATTAATACTGCACACAGTGACAAGTTTCCACCTCCATTAATACTGCACACAGTGACACGTTTCCACCTCCATTGATACTGCACACAGTCACAATGACACGTTTCCACCTCCATTAATACTGCACACAGTGACAAGTTTCCACCTCCATTAATACTGCACACAGTGACACGTTTCCACCTCCATTGATACTGCACACAGTCACAATGACACGTTTCCACCTCCATTAATACTGCACACAGTGACAAGTTTCCACCTCCATTAATACTGCACACAGTGACACGTTTCCACCTCCATTGATACTGCACACAGTCACAATGACACGTTTCCACCTCCATTAATACTGCACACAGTGACAAGTTTCCACCTCCATTAATACTGCACACAGTGACACGTTTCCACCTCCATTGATACTGCACACAGTCACAATGACACGTTTCCACCTCCATTAATACTGCACACAGTGACAAGTTTCCACCTCCATTAATACTGCACACAGTGACACGTTTCCACCTCCATTGATACTGCACACAGTCACAATGACACGTTTCCACCTCCATTAATACTGCACACAGTGACAAGTTTCCACCTCCATTAATACTGCACACAGTGACAAGTTTCCACCGCCATTGATACTGCACACAGTGACAAGTTTCCACCTCCATTAATACTGCACACAGTGACAAGTTTCCACCTCCATTAATACTGCACACAGTGACAAGTTTCCACCTCCATTGATACTGCACACAGTGACAAGTTTCCACCTCCATTGATACTGCACAGTGACAAGTTTCCACCTCCATTAATACTGCACACAGTGACAAGTTTCCACCTCCATTAATACTGCACACAGTGACAAGTTTCCACCTCCATTAATACTGCACACAGTCACAGTGACACGTTTCCACCTCCATTGATACTGCACACAGTGACAAGTTTCCACCTCCATTAATACTGCACACAGTCACAAGTTTCCACCTCCATTGATACTGCACACAGTGACAAGTTTCCACCTCCATTGATACTGCACACAGTCACAGTGACAAGTTTCCACCTCCATTGATACTGCACACAGTGACAAGTTTCCACCTCCATTGATACTGCACACAGTCACAGTGACAAGTTTCCACCTCCATTGATACTGCACACAGTGACAAGTTTCCACCTCCATTGATACTGCACACAGTGACAAGTTTCCACCTCCATTAATGCTGCACAGTGACACGTTTCCACCTCCATGGATACTGCACACAGTCACACGTTTCCACCTCCATTGATACTGCACACAGTCACAGTGACAAGTTTCCACCTCCATTGATACTGCACACAGTGACAAGTTTCCACCTCCATTAATACTGCACACAGTCACAGACACGTTTCCACCTCCATTGATACTGCACACAGTGACAAGTTTCCACCTCCATTGATACTGCACACAGTGACAAGTTTCCACCTCCATTGATACTGCACACAGTGACAAGTTTCCACCTCCATTGATACTGCACACAGTGACAAGTTTCCACCTCCATTGATACTGCACACAGTCACAGTGACAAGTTTCCACCTCCATTGATACTGCACACAGTCACAAGTTTCCACCTCCATTGATACTGCACACAGTCACAGTGACAAGTTTCCACCTCCATTGATACTGCACACAGTGACAAGTTTCCACCTCCATTGATACTGCACACAGTGACAAGTTTCCACCTCCATTAATACTGCACACAGTCACAGTGACACGTTTCCACCTCCATTGATACTGCACACAGTGACAAGTTTCCACCTCCATTGATACTGCACAGTGACAAGTTTCCACCTCCATTGATACTGCACACAGTGACAAGTTTCCACCTCCATTGATACTGCACACAGTCACAGTGACAAGTTTCCACCTCCATTGATACTGCACACAGTGACAAGTTTCCACCTCCATTGATACTGCACACAGTCACAGTGACACGTTTCCACCTCCATTGATACTGCACACGGTAACAAGTTTCCACCTCCATTGATACTGCACACAGTCACAAGTTTCCACCTCCATTGATACTGCACACAGTGACAAGTTCCATTGATACTGCACACAGTCACAGTGACAAGTTTCCACCTCCATTGATACTGCACACAGTGACAAGTTTCCACCTCCATTGATACTGCACAGTGACAAGTTTCCACCTCCATTGATACTGCACACAGTGACAGTGACAAGTTTCCACCTCCATTGATACTGCACACAGTCATAGTGACATGTTTCCACCTCCATTGATACTGCACACAGTCATAGTGACAAGTTTCCACCTCCATGGATACTGCACACAGTCATAGTGACAAGTTTCCACCTCCATTGATACTGCACACAGTCACAGTGACAAGTTTCCACCTCCATTGATACTGCACACAGTGACAAGTTTCCACCTCCATTGATACTGCACACAGTGACAAGTTTCCACCTCCATTAATACTGCACACAGTGACAAGTTTCCACCTCCATTGATACTGCACACAGTCACAGTGACAAGTTTCCACCTCCATTGATACTGCACACAGTGACAAGTTTCCACCTCCATTGATACTGCACACAGTCACAGTGACACGTTTCCACCTCCATTGATACTGCACACAGTGACAAGTTTCCACCTCCATTGATACTGCACACAGTCACAGTGACAAGTTTCCACCTCCATTGATACTGCACACAGTGACAAGTTTCCACCTCCATTGATACTGCACACAGTGACAAGTTTCCACCTCCATTGATACTGCACACAGTCACAGTGACAAGTTTCCACCTCCATTGATACTGCACACAGTGACAAGTTTCCACCTCCATTGATACTGCACACAGTGACAAGTTTCCACCTCCATTGATACTGCACACAGTGACAGTGAAAAGTTTCCACCTCCATTGATACTGCACACAGTCACAGTGACAAGTTTCCACCTCCATTGATACTGCACACAGTGACAAGTTTCCACCTCCATTGATACTGCACACAGTGACAAGTTTCCACCTCCATTGATACTGCACACAGTCACAGTGACAAGTTTCCACCTCCATTGATACTGCACACAGTGACAAGTTTCCACCTCCATTGATACTGCACACAGTGACAAGTTTCCACCTCCATTGATACTGCACACAGTGACAGTGAAAAGTTTCCACCTCCATTGATACTGCACACAGTCACAGTGACAAGTTTCCACCTCCATTGATACTGCACACAGTGACAAGTTTCCACCTCCATTGATACTGCACACAGTGACAAGTTTCCACCTCCATTGATACTGCACACAGTGACAAGTTTCCACCTCCATTGATACTGCACACAGTCACATGACAGTTTCCACCTCCATTGATACTGCACACAGTAACAAGTTTCCACCTCCATTGATACTGCACACAGTGACAAGTTTCCACCTCCATTGATACTGCACACAGTGACAAGTTTCCACCTCCATTGATACTGCACAGTGACAAGTTTCCACCTCCATTGATACTGCACACAGTGACAGTGACAAGTTTCCACCTCCATTGATACTGCACACAGTCATAGTGACATGTTTCCACCTCCATTGATACTGCACACAGTCATAGTGACAAGTTTCCACCTCCATGGATACTGCACACAGTCATAGTGACAAGTTTCCACCTCCATTGATACTGCACACAGTCATAGTGACATGTTTCCACCTCCATTGATACTGCACACAAGTTATCTATCTGGTCAACTGTCCACATCCTTTCCAGAACCTTGCTAATAGCACTAATAAGATAACGCAATTCTTTTGCATTAAGTCCAACAGCTGTCAGCTGCTTTACATATGCAGGGGTCACATTAATGTCCAGTGTTTAGGTCTGCATAAAATTCACATCTTAACCCTTTCAACACCACAGGCCTCTAAATAGGCTTATGAAAAGTGTAGATCCAGATGAGCCGGCTCGTGACGAGCCGTCTCATCAGGATCTGCACTTTTTTGCCAGTAATAATTATTACTATTTTTAGATAAAATTACCCATTTTGATAAATGAACTGGTCCAAAGGTAATGTTCTTATTAATTTATTGGTCTAAAAATATCATGCACCAGTCCATGTCAGTTACTTGGGGTTGAATGGGTTAAAGCCTTCAAAGCAATAAAGGACGATGAATACTCTACATAACATAGGAAATGGTTTGTTTCATTTAGTCATTTGTTGGTAGGCAGAGTGGTACATTTGTATATCACAGAGTTTATTGTCAAAGTTGATGTATGGCACTCTGTATTTAATGACTTTTACTGATATGTAACGAATATTAAGCTTTAATTAATGCCATTTTCACATTAATTTTCTGTACTGTCACATCATTTAATGCATAATTTATGAGCCACTAAACTCTGATGATGCGGGTTCTGTCTGTCATAATAGATTGGCCCACTTTCAGCAATTGGCCCTAACCAAACTGGTTTCATCTGTGTTTGTGTGTATTATAATACTTGTATAATACCCAGACATTGTATATTACATTATATAATACATTATAAATCAATATTCAATTACTCTACAAAACTAATTTCTGCAGTATATTATATTTGCTTTAATCAATAATGGAACTCCGTGGCAGCAGGAGATGGAATTCCACGGCAACATGAGATCAAACACCATGAACTCCATGGTAACAGGAGATGGAATTCCACGGCAACATGAGATCAAACACCATGAACTCCATGGTAACAGGAGATGGAATTCCACTGCAACAGAAGATCTAACACCATGCCAACAGAAGATGTAACACTGTGACAGGAAGAGGTGGAACTCCATCTCAACAGGAGATGCAATTCTGTGGCAACGAGAGATGAAACTCCATGGCAACATGAGATGTATGGACTCAGTACAGGAGAAGGAACTATGTGGTTACAGGAGATGGAATTCCATGGCAACATGAGATCAAACACCATGAACTCCATGGCAACAGGAGATGGGACTATGTGGCAACAGGAGAAGGACCTCTGTGGTTACAGGATATGGAACTCTGTGGTTACATGAGATGGAACTCCATGGCAACAGGGGATGGGACTATGTGGCAACAGGAGAAAGAACACCCCTAGGTTACATGAGATGGAACTTCATGGCACCCTGTGATGGAACTTTGTGCTAACAGGAAACGATTGCAAAAAAACATAAGACGATATGATGAAGTGATTCTAGACTTCAGTCGATGGACAGAGCCCCGGCATTTGGTCACATCCTGTACACATTCAGTACAGTTCTATGTGTTCTTTAATATGTCTTATTTGTATTGGACTAGTTTATTTCAGATGCAAATTCCCCCAGATTTAGAGATGATTTATTCCTAAACATGCTGTTTAAAAGCCATGAATTACAATATTTTCCATTAAACAACTTGGTTGTTTAGAATTGTTCCCAGAGTTTCTGCTTAATACTGTTATATATTTCTTCTGTTACCTATAATGAGGTAAAAATGCAAATATCTGTGTCAAACTGCCATAAAAGCTTTTACATTATGTGCACTTATGATGTGATTTCTGGAATGCCCAGACAAAGAAACAATTCTTCTATAATATCTCCCCTGTGGTTTCTCTATTTGTTGCCCTCTCTGTGGTTTCTCTATTTGTTGCCCTCTCTGTGGTTTCTCTATTTGTTGCCCTCTCTGTGGTTTCTCTATTTGTTGCCCTCTCTGTGGTTTCTCTATTTGTTGCCCTCTCTGTGGTTTCTCTATTTGTTGCCCTCTCTGTGGTTTCTCTATTTGTTGCCCTCTCTGTGGTTTCTCTATTTGTTGCCCTCTCTGTGGTTTCTCTATTTGTTGCCCTCTCTGTGGTTTCTCTATTTGTTGCCCTCTCTGTGGTTTCTCTATTTGTTGCCCCCTCTGTGGTTTCTCTATTTGTTGCCCTCTCTGTGGTATTATATATGGACGTCTCTCTTGCTCTATACTCAGAAGACATATCTACATCTTAATTGTCCTGTTATGGGTACAAGACATATACACATCTTAATTGTCCTGTTATGGGTACAAGACATATACACATCTTAATTGTCCTGTTATGGGTACAAGACATATACACATCTTAATTGTCCTGTTATGTATTTTAAAATAGTCCATTAGATATGGAATCGTAGTTTTTAGCCATATTGGATGTTCAGTCACTTGCACGGTTTGGTATGGTTTATAACTATAAACAGTGCCTTATGTGAATGACATGCACTTGCAGGGTTAAATGGATTCACTGGGTGGAACACCCCTGCATTGTTTGATAGTTATCTCACTTTATTAGATCTTTCAACTTGTTTTTCTATTATTATGTTTATGGTAGTACTTTCTTGTTTACTTTCACTTGAACAAATTGTACTCAGTAACTTGCTCTCTTTTTGTCTAAAAACTTCCAAAAAAATATTTTCCCAAAGAAATTGAATTTCTATTGACAGACAAACTGTGAGTGTAATGATAGTGTTAAGAACAAGTCACATTTCTCAATATTTTGCTGATTGAGGCACCATAGACGACTATGGGCATGAGCAGAGGTCCCTGACATGTGATTCACATGATTATACAGTGCATGATGATTGATACATGTTGATGACTAATATCACATGATCACATAGCATGGTGATTGATACATGTTGATGCCTAATATCACATGATCACATAGCATGGTGATTGATACATGTTGATGCCTAATATCACATGATCACATAGCATCGTGATTGATACATGTTGATGACTAATATCACATGATCACATAGCATCGTGATTGATACATGTTGATGACTAATATCACATGATCGCATAACATGGTGATTTATAATAATATTGTTTTAGCCATTGCTGTCTGTTTGGTTTACCCCTTGTTGCACTAAGCTTGGCAGTAAGCATGATGTCTATTCGTGCATAATTGTAACCCCGTTCTGGTTGGATGATTGTTTGCGGATTTACTGCCAATTGTTCCATTTTTATGACATAATGCTTGTCTGCGTATGTTGTCCATAACCCCTTGTTGGATTATCATGAAGCTCTGCAGGAAGAATCGGTATAATATCTAGTTGTGCATATTTGTAACTTCATTCCGAATGGATGCTTTTTTGCGGTTTTACAGCCAATTGAACATTTGTATGACAATAAGATTCTACGCGCATCGTCTTCATAGCCCCCTTGTTGGATATCGGTATGATGTCTAGTTATGCATATTGTAACCCCCATTCTGGTTGGATGAATGTTTGCAGATTTATGGTCAGTTGGACCTTTTTAGTTTTATTTTAACACAAGCTTCTTTGCCGCTTTGTCTCCATAACACTTTTCTTGTTTTATGCGAAGCTTGGCATGAAGCACCATAGCCTGGGTTCTAGTCTGTCGATTTTTCACTTTTTAACTTCTGGCAAAAAAAAAAGGCCTGGGGAAACTCGATTTCCGATCGTAGCGCCATCTACTTGCACTCACTTTCATGAGGGTGTAGATTTGAAGAACGACAACTCTTCTCTACAAGATAATATCGCTAAATATAGAAAGAGAATTCTATCGGAAATCGCCGAACAGGCACGATTATACACGATCATTTCCGAATATACACGAATGCTCCCGTAGACTCATTTACATTGCAAACATATATGGGTCGGAGGTTATAAACCTTTTCTCCAATCTCAAACTCAGACTCAAGCTTCTGATTGGTTCTGCTAGGTGTAAAACTCAGACTGAACCAATTAAATTCCTTGAATTTTGGTCTGCTCAGATAATGTCCAATGTTCCTCTTTGTGCCTTTGCTCAGGGATGTAACACTAAACACGTCAATGATGCTAAATAAAACTGTTAAAGGCGTATATCACAATTGTTCGTGCGCAGCTTTCTACGCATCGCGATTATTACCGTTGGTACATTTCACGGCTCACCTCTACAGAAAAAAATAATATCACTTTTTGTGTTAGTTTTATATTTCAATAAATTAGTACGCGTCTTAATATTCATAATGGTCTTTTATAAACGCAATCGAACAGGAAAGTTTTTATCTGGAGCCAAGTCATCTGTAAGAAAGAAACAAATTGCATTTGAACACGTACTGCCTGATAATAAAACTGACATCAATTCGGACGGGACACATCCCATTGTAATTTCGGACACTTTAAACGGCGATGATAAATGCTGCATTTTGTGTTGTAAGTTTAATACAATAGAATGCAATTGAGATAAAATGATAAATACGAAATACCACAAATATTAGTCTCTAATTGTGGAAATATCCTATTTTGACACTGAAATGGTAACGATTATTCTCATTTAGCTCAAAAACAAGCACGGTGTGGTATGTTTTTTATGCTTTCATATTTATCAGTATATTGTAGATATACTACACAGAAAATTTAAAAACATTCTGACGATTGAAAAAAAAATTATGACACATTTTCTTACTTATCGCAAAGCCAAACTGCAAAAATATCCGAGACGTAAACAATAAAAAATGGTCAAAATGAAAAATATTTCACATAGAATTATAAAGTTTTATTGATATACATGAACATCTGCTAGTTTGCATCAAATATATGCAATATTAAATGGAACTAAACTCATTTTCTAGTGTTTTTATGTATGTTTAAAGGAATTTGTATGCTCATTTTTGACGTCAAAATTTGGACCAATAATGTGTACACGGTACTACTCTTCAATTGCTCATAACTCAAAAACGAGCACGGGACCCACTAGTTTTAAAATATTTTCATACATGGAAATGTCTAATCTAAATATATGCAAAGTTTAAATTTTTTTTGACGATTATCAATTATTGTGTTATACGCCTTTAAAAACCGTTTAAATTGTGTCCATTTTGTCTTCCCATCCAAAAGTACGACAGTAATCAAAAACTACTGACAGATGGCTTTTGGACTACTGGTGTCCGCTCATGGTAAACAGGCCAATATTTGTAGAAGACTCGTTTGTGTAAAAATACACAGGTATGTTGTTGGGGCCATTGTCAATACAAAAATACACAGGTATGTTGTTGGCCATTGTCAATACAAAAATACACAGGTATGTTGTTGGCCATTGTCAATACAAAAATACACAGGTATGTTGTTGGCCATTGTCAATACATAGTAAGACACTAATATAATAAACAGAAAGTGTTACATTTAATATTTTTTAATGATTTAATTTTAACAAATGAAGAAAATGAGCAAAACTAACAAAAATAAAACTTTCAACAGTGAAATTTATAATATGACATGTTAATGAAATGAGTTCTAATTGAAATTTCAGTTTGGAGAGAACTGGTATCTATTTACAGATTAAAACATTCACAATACCTGAATGAAATAGAAGATAGAGACATTTACGAAAGAGAGGTCGTGACAATCGCTATTTCATCATTTCTACTACATAAATTCTTGATTTCAACTTCATTAATTCATTATTTCAATTTCATGAATTCAAGATTTCAGCTTCACAAATTTCCGAAGTTGAAAATTGGAATCATGAATTTGTGAAGTTGAATATGGTGAAGTTGTGAACTTGAAATTGTCAAGTGATGAAAGTAGCGAATATCACCACCGGTCTTTGGTAGATATTGCTGCATTGTTTGTGACATGAAGCAGTCGCTGTGGAATAGTTTTGCATATCAAATACAGTCTACATCTGCTATGTCAAAGTCGGTTATGTCGAATTCCCCGGTTATCTCGAAGTCGAATCAAAGTCCCGCTTCAGACACTCTCATTTTACATATACATACATGTAACTGGCTCCGTTTATATCGAATTTCGTTAAGTCAAGCTTCCAGTTCTGTCGAAGTATTTTGCTTGGTCCGACGGAACTCGACATAAAGGATGTAGACTGTACTCATAGTGTTGCCAATACTACCTACCATATACACACACCCATTCATGTCCAGGTGCTACTTTGGGGGTTAGAAGCATTAAATTTCACAATCACTCGCTCATATATTTATCTATATGTGTTTTCTGAAAATTCTTGGTTCCTTAAAAATATATGTGATATATAATTGCATATAGTCATCTTGTAGCAGAGTGAGTATTATGTGTTACCATTTATATGAAAGAAAAATCAGCACATTTAAAGCCGGAAATTATACATATATTATGTAATAATCCTGGAGCCTTTCAAATAAGCTTGCTCACAGTTTCATCTTCATTTCATTCTTGTGAAGGGAGGGGAGGTATAGTCTCCAAACCGAGTTGTTGTTCTTCTGTAAATACTGGTGCCTGTGAGGGTCACCAGCAATTTATTAAGTATTAAATATCTTCATTGACCAATATAATAGCCTAGTTTCCAGCTTAATTCTGATCAACATTCTGCATTCACAACAGGGAACGTTCATTATTGGACCAACATATCCTGCATTCACAACAGGGAACGTTCATTATTGGATCTACATATCCTGCATTCACAACAGGGAACATTCATTATTGGATATCCTGCATTCACAACAGGGAACATTCATTATTGGATCTACATATCCTGCATTCACAACAGGGAACGTTCATTATTGGATCTACATATCCTGCATTCACAACAGGGAACATTCATTATTGGATCTACATATCCTGCATTCACAACAGGGAACATTCATTAATGGACCAACATATCCTGCATTCACAACAGGGAACATTCATTATTGGATATCCTGCATTCACAACAGGGAACGTTCATTATTGGATCTACATATCCTGCATTCACAACAGGGAACATTCATTATTGGACCAACATATCCTGCATTCACAACGGGGAACATTCATTATTGGATCTACATATCCTGCATTCACAACAGGGAACATTCATTATTGGATATCCTGCATTCACAACAGGGAACGTTCATTATTGGACGTTAGCTTTACCATTTCATATATAGACAATCATTTATTTCTAGATTTGCTTGATTCATTAAACTTATCAACTTATGTTCAAGCTATTATAGTTGGTCTTATAGATGATAGAAAGAGATGTGGAGCATCCGTCTTGTAATGGATAAGATATCTGCCCGTCCCGCCCCATAGTGGAAAGGTTGTAAGTTCCAAGTCAGTCCCATCGTGGAAAGGTTGTGAGTTCCAAGCCAGCCCCATAGTGGAGAGGTTGTGAGTTCCAAGCCAGTCCCATAGTGGAAAGGTTGTGAGTTCCAAGCCAGTCCCATAGTGGAAAGGTTGTGAGTTCCAAGCCAGCCCCCATAGTGGAAAGGTTGTAAGTTCCAAGTCAGTCCCATAGTGGAGAGGTTGTGAGTTCCAAGCCAGTCCCCATAGTGGAAAGGTTGTAAGTTCCGAGCCAGTCCCATAGTGGAGAGGTTGTGAGTTCCAAGCCAGTCCCATAGTGGAAAGGTTGTGAGTTCCAAGTCAGTCCCATAGTGGAGAGGTTGTGAGTTCCAAGCCAGTCCCATAGTGGAAAGGTTGTAAGTTCCAAGTCAGTCCCATAGTGGAAAGGTTGTGAGTACCAAGCCAGCCCCATAGTGGAAAGGTTGTGAGTTCCAAGCCAGTCCCATAGTGGAAAGGTTGTAAGTTCCAAGTTAGTCCCATAGTGGAAAGGTTGTGAGTTCCAAGCCAGTCCCATAATGGAAAGGTTGTAAGTTCCAAGCCAGCCACAACCACGATAGTAGTATATACAACGGGGGTTCTGTACCACAACATTCTCTAAGCCGTTCTACATATCGGGGAAGCTCCCAGTGACTGAACATGACATAGCTTATATAGCAAGTGGTCCAGAACCCCTATTTCATATACTACTACGATGGTAGTATCTTTAGACAAGATACTTAGATCTGTATGCCTCTTCTCTCTCCCTCATGACCTGGGGTTTCATATCGGGTCTCGAGAGCGATTAATCCTTTACTCTACCATAGAAGAGAGGTCAATTATTCGTTATTCTTCACATCTCTATACTGTTGATAAGTACTAGGCATATTGTATTGCATAATCAATACCTATGTGAATAGATATGGGCATGGAATTGGGGCGGGCGGAGATATATGTGGGAAGTTGTATGTGGAGTAAAGGATTAGACACTAATGTTGCAATAACTTGTTTCACAATCAAGCTGATAGCATTTTGTATAAACCAGAGACGAAAATATACGAGTTATATCATTAAGAACCTGCTTGGATGAGTAATTGGAAATTGTGCCTGACACAGATGTTTACAGACTGGCACTACATCCTAACTTCACAACATCTTCATTTACATGCCTTAGTATGTCATCTTGGCTTATTTATGTAGAATGACCCCGTTTCATCAAGGGGCTCAGCCCCATTCATAAGGGCCACATCTGCTGAACTGAGATATGATACATCCTCTCGACTCGATGTATCCGAGTATCTCATTGATGTTGGACTAGCTTCCACTGCATAGTTATTGTTATCGCCCGCAAAAAACGGAGGCAACCTCCGCCTGGGCGTAAACTGGGTGCCAACAAATTCACCATGCGCCTCTGGAATGTCCTTGAAACAATGGTACCTGACAGCATTATTTAATAACTCCTGCACGCGCGGAAAGTTTTTAAATGCACCATTTTTCTGCATCATGTATAGCACTCTTTTATGCAGTAAGGGATATTTAATGTTTATCAGTATATCTTCAATCCTTGCCTTATCATTGAGATTATTTTTCTTCATCCAATCGGTGGCTGAGGTCAGAATCACATTCTCCTCCGCCTGACAGTATTCACACTTGAGGAGATCACAGACTAGTTGCCACGAACACAACGGCCATCTTTCTGATGTTGCCAAATCACGAAAACACAAACATAGCACTTTGAAAGCCAGGTCTTTGACTTCTGTAGACTGTAGTGAGTCTGCCAACAGCGTACATACAATTTGTACCGGGAACCCTCGAGAAGTTATATCACACCCGGCCAACGTATTGCTCAGAATCTGCGTAATGTAGTTCTCACAATGTTGCAGAAGAGCGTGAATGTGGTATTTATGGGCCAGTCGTTGCAAGGCTATTACATAGTCTCTGTGTAGCCACACAGTTCCACTGTATATGAAGTAGAGAAATCGAGAGAACACGCTAGCACAGTCTTGCTGTTCCTGAATATACAGGGTGGGGCGTTCACCTTCTGAACAAATGGGTGTCAATTCATTTAACATGGCTGCCAAAGCGTCGCTCTTTAAACCAAGAATCATCTTATGAGCATTGAACACAAATTGGCCATTGTTAACATTTACAGCGAGGTCGCTGAGTGTTTCACTGTCAAACAAGCTCTCAAATGATTGTGATGTCTTCACACGTTTAGATCCGTCGGGTACATTATTATGCACCTCGCCATCGGGTGGTTTCGATGGATCGGGATAGGTAGCACCACCGGGATTGAATCGTTTCATCCTAACATGCTGGAATAAACTCTTCTTTACCTTCATTTGGTCACGATTCCCCATGTGACATTCTTAAATTTTCTTCCAATTAGTTAAAAAGACAAAAACCGATCCGCAATTAAAAATAGAGTCTATTAACAACATTCCATTGAGAACTTCACACTTCACAATAATACAGTTTGCTGCAGCTACTGATGTAAAAATAATTGTAGCTCAAACATGTATTCAATTTTCACACACAATATTCCAATTTCATGTTCAATAAAACAATTCTATCCTCAAACTGAATTGATTGATCTTTGAAGCACTATGAAGCACTGTAACATTTATTATCCTGCAAGAAATGCTTTCAGAGTTATGTCGGCCTTTCCTGGCATGTATGAATGGTATTGTGATCGTATTTTTTGTCTGGTAGCATAATGAATATTTTTGTCTCTTGGGTATCTAGATGTATCTCCTATATAGATTCGTTGTTGACAGATGTCTGGGTTAGATCCGTACTGAAGTTTGTCTTTCTCCTATATTATGAGGGTAACTGCAGCAACAGATATATGTGCATCTGAAAATATACACAACAAATTATGATTAATGTCTTCATTATAATTCATCATAATTATTTAACAGAAGTTAGTTTAAACTTTATTTATTTTACAAATTGGACATTATCAGCCGACCGTATGTACCGTATGTTTGTGAGCAGGATATATGTACCAGATATAGATGAAACACAAAATGTTTAAAAAGGTGAAATAACAAACCATTTTGCTGTGAGTGGGGTGGGTTAGTTTAAACTTTATTTTATTTTACGACGATTGCGAAGCAAGTTTTAACAATTTATATTAATCACTCTCGTTGGCGCTGATGAAAGCGTAAATGTAGTCATTCGTGTGGGAGGAAACCGGAGTACCTGGAGAAAACCACCTGTCCGATCTGGCGACCACCGTACCATCTCACATACTTCCCGTCCGAGGATCGAACCCGGGTTGCATTGGTGAGAAGCGAGTGTGCTAACCACTGCGCTAATCGGACAGCCAAGAAGTTACGTTCCTGGTATTAACTAATAACATTTTACAATGCGCTGAAATTAACAATATTTCAGAATGACATCTGGTTATTCTAAATTCCACATGTGAACAAATATTGCACTTAAATTGCATTTTCATATTTTTATGTTTACACACTAAAGGTATTTGACTACATGCACTTCAATTTCGCTAATTTCCACAAACAATGAATTTCCATTATTTGTTAACTTACAATATATATGCATCAGATAAACACTTTTCTTTCCTAAATAGAAGATTTAGTGTCCTATGTTCACACAGTGAATCACGTTTCTTCTCAGCGGGTATTTTGTTTTTCACAGCCAAACAATAGTATCATCATTAATCATTGACCATATTTGGGCGAGTTTTTTTATTATCAGCAACATATATCTCAACCTGTCGACAGTCCACTTTATTGAGGGAGCAGTTGCCGGCTTGTTTGTATTCACAATGTGTATATTTCATGTTCATCATATCTTGAGCCAAAGAAAGCCGAAGCTTAATCCACTTGTAATCTCACCAAATACATATTTATCACACATGAATGCCTTGACAAATTGACTCAGACAATCACAAAAGAAAACAATGTCTCTAACAAAATGTCTATAGATTAAAAGTTGGTGTAGTACTAGTTATTTTAAGAGAAAATCTCTTACCAGGGACAAAGTAGTACCATAAGTAATGAATGAAGATATGATTATTGAACAAGTACAGGATTAATGAGGTATAAACACATTGGAGACTTGCTGGGATTTATGAAGGAGATTGATAAAGAAATAGATGAATATCTGTAAATGAAATATATATCTTGATATTTTTGACATGCTGAAACAGTTGCTTAACCCATTCAACACCAAGTAACTGACATGGACTGGTCCATGATATTTTTAGACCAATAAATTAATAACAAAATTACATTTGGATCAGTTCATTTATCAAAATGGGTAAATTGTTTTCTAAAAATAGTTATATTACTTGAAAAAAGTGCAGATCCTGATGAGACGGCTCATCATGAGCCGGCTCATCTGGATCTACACTTTTTTGTAAGCCAATTTAGAGGTCTGTGGTGTTGAAAGGGTTAATTCTATTTTGAGAGAAACAGTTAATTTTGGCTAATAGAATATTAGATAATTGTAATTAATACTGTGTATAAATATATAAAAGCAAACCTGTTTTGTTAATTTCATTTATTCCAAAATGCACCGTTGTTAATTTCATTTATTCCAAAATGAACTGTTGTTAATTTCATTTATTCTAAAATGCACCGTTGTTAATTTCATTTATTCCAAAATGCACCGTTGTTAATTTCATTTATTCCAAAATGCACCACATTTGTTATTGTTTATAATACACTTATACAGCTAGATAGGTATATATACCCAGCCATAATTGATCCAAACACATTTGTACAGATACCCAAGAGGACTTCCACTATTAAATTAACCTCCATCAAACAGATAACCCTGTCAAAAAATATTTTATTCCTGTATAACAGACTTGAGTCCTCCTTCAAAGCTCATGCACGTTAATAATTTCTTCTAAGCACAAGTGTACACAGTCTCTAGGCACGTCAGTAAGCTACAGTAATAATGGTTATAAAATGAAAACTAAAACAAGAACTCACTGTTAACTTAATCCACTTTTATCCTCTAGAGTAAAACAAATATTTATATAGGTCGTAATGAGACTAGAGGGCTAATACGGTATTCTGTATTGCCAGGCGGCAGATAAGAGCCGCTACAAATGCTTGAGTCTAGTCATGTGCAGAAGGGTCTCCCACAAGTATAAACAGTTTGAGGGTTTTGGGAATTCTATGAGGGAGAACGGTATTTTATGACCTAAGCAAAGGATGTAAATTAGCCAGTTGTTGCCCAATTTAGGACATCCTGTTTATGTGATACCAATTAACATTATTGTTCCATTCTATTTCAAGGTGATACCAATTAACAGCATTGTTCCATTATATTTCAAGGTCATACCAATTAATATAATTCTTCTTTGTGATAATAACCTTCATCCATGTATTCATTATATTCAAGAACCATAACTGTTATTTTAACAAAATATCGACATTTGCCCTCAGGCATATGCCTTAAGACAATATATGTTCTTTACACCTTTACAGACACAAACTGTCTTACCAGATACCAAATGTATACCTCTCTGCTTTCACATAGCTCACAATAATTGTATTGTATTGTAGGATAACCATAGCTGCACATGATACAGTTATAGTGTAGTCAACCAACAATTTCTAATGTCAAATGATCAGTGGTGTAACCACATGCCTTAGCCTTGGCAATGCATGGCCCTCCCTGAATGCTAAATACTGTATACACTCTTGTGTATATATTGTCACCTGTAACATCTAAACATTCAAATCATAACTCATCTAATTGGCTCAATGAAGCAAATAGATAATACATGTATGCTATTGCAGATACATATCACTATGTCTTTTATAATTGTGATTTAGTAGTTATTTGTACAAGCAATAGCTTTCATAAAATTACTAGCAAATTCATTTCACCATAAATAAATTAACCAGCATTTCAATAAATTTGATTAAAACCAATAAAAAGTTATTGTGGACTTGGGCGGTTCAGAAGCCTATTGATAGAGCATAAAGTGAATATTGCGTATAATGATGGTTTCACGTGGACTTGGGGGCGCTTCAGAAGCCTATTATTGATAGAGCATAAAGTGGATATTGTGTATAATGATGGCGTCACAACATATCATTTTACCCTTCCAAGCTGGAGCCTTGTCTCATTACATCTATTGTAATGTATTATCCGCTGGAGATACTTATCTGGTTGAGAGCCAACATTCTAGCAATTAGGTTATTATCATGCCCGGATTAAGTGGTCTGGAGCCACTAACATTAGATGACATTAAGTACCAGGAGACATCAGTAGTCTCATTCACTATTTCTGATGTCAATATTCACACTTTTATTAAATCCAAAAATCCTAGAATATCTATATGAATTAATTGTGTGCATCAAATGCACATTTTTCAGAGCTTTGGACTTGTTGGGCCGTGACATAAATGTGTATATTTTGGTACATAGGTGTGTATATTTTAGTACATAGGTGTGTATATTTTGGTACATAGGTGTGTGTATTTTGGTACATAGGTGTGTGTATTTTGGTACATAGGTGTGTATATTTTGGTACATAGGTGTGTGTATTTTGGTATATAGGTGTGTGTATTTTGGTACATAGGTGTGTGTATTTTGGTACATAGGTGTGTGTATTTTGGTACATAGGTGTGTATATTTTGTTACATAGGTGTGTGTATGTTGGTACATAGGTGTGTGTATTTTGGTACATAGATGTGTATATTTTGATATGTAGATGTGTATATTTTGGTACATAGTTGTGTGTATGTTGGTACATAGGTGTGTATATTTTGGTACATAGGTGTATATTTTGGTACATAGGTGTATATTTTGGTACATAAGTGTATATTTTGGTGTTCATAGAGCTACGATACGAGTTGATTATTGATACAAATACTGCTAACTAATCAAATATGCAAGTTCTTGCTCAGCATTTTGAGAATGATGGTAAACAAATAGACAATAGATTGGATGATTGTTTGTATAGAGGTTACTTTACCAGTTTGACAGTCATTACCAGGATTAAGATCATGCATGCTCACTTCTCACCAATGCAACCCGGGTTCGATCCTCGGACCGGGAAGAATGTGAGATTGTACTGTGGTCGCCAAATCGGACAGGTGGGTTTTCTCCAGGTACTCCGGTTTCCTCCCACACAAATGACCACATTTACGCTTTCATCCGAGCCAACAAAAGTGATTAATATAAGTTATTAAAACTTGATTCGCAATCGTTGTAAAATAAATAAAGTTTAAACTAAGCAAGCAACAGGGATGTTGTTACACTATTATAGTTATAGATGTTGATTTAATGTTATTTTGTGCAACATGAGAGCAATGCAGGCATCAATCCTTACACATGTTGCACATTCCAAACACACATTATTGTGTTAGAAAACAAACTATTAAGATAATATATATTTGATTACTTTCTATTTCCACTTCAATTGTCATGCATTGTGGAAGTCTTGATAGCGCAGTGGTGCGCATTCGCTTCAGGTGCGAAAGGTCCGGAGTTCGAGCCCCGCTGGAGCCATTACGATTGTGCCCTTAGGCAAGGCATTTAAATTCCACATTGCCTCTTCTCTCTCCCTCGTGGCGATGGATTCCATCAGGAATGAGATCTCGATAGTGATTAATATAAGTTGTATGAACTTGTTTCGCAATCAAGCTAAAATAAATTTGTATAAACTAATTGTCATGCATTAGTGATCCTAAATGAAAGAATGTGTTACTCATGTGTGTCCTCCTGTTAATTAGCTATGACTTAATTACAGCATGTTGAAATGTTTTATAATGCAGTCACTGTGTTTCAAATAATATAGAGTGTTTACTTATGATGTAAATTTTGCATAGGAAAATTAACACACTGTAAAATTATGTCATCTTTTAAAACTTGATACATAAACGTAAAATATACGAGTGATATTTTTAATGGCTAATATTATAATGAGGCTATTGCAATTGGTGTATTATTTATCCCTTTCAACCCCAAGTAACTGACATGGACTGGTCCATGATATTTTTAGACCAATAAATTAATAACAAAATTACATTTGGATCAGTTCATTTATCAAAATGGGTAATTTTATCTAAAAATAGTAATAATTATTACTGGCAAAAAAGTGCAGATCCTGATGAGACGGCTCGTTGCGAGCCGGCTCATCTGGATCTACACTTTTCATAAGCCTATTTAGAGGCCTGTGGGGTTGAAAGGGTTAATGGCTGTTAGAACAAATTGTGAATTTTTAATTGGTTCTGGCCATGAATAATCCAACTAGATTATACAAATTTATTTTAGCTCGATTGCAAAACAAGTTCTTACAACATTATATTAATTGATGGAATCAATCGCCGTGAGGGAGAGAGAAGAGGCAATGTGGAATTCCTAAGGACACAATTGTAAAGGCTACTTCTTGGAGCGAACTGTTATGTCAAGGCACTTAAATTCCACATTAAGTTGTTTGTACTGTAGCAATATACATGTATGAAAGTGTATGTTGCAAATTATAGCACCCCTGTCTGACCCTAATTAAATTAACAGTCTTTCAGATGGGACTTTAAACCGAAGTCTCGTGTCGGTGCTATACCCTGTGCACGTAAAAGAACCAGAGAAGACTCTGTATTGGGTCTCTGTCTGTATCATTGCACTATCCTCCAAAAATCTAAAATGACTAATCTCTTCAGGAGGCATCGCTCATATGGGTAACCGGTAGCGACGATAGATAAACGTAACACACACGATATAACACTTTTGTTTATGCTATGTGCCAGGAAACTAAGAAACAATAGGTGTTGTGGACATTGCTACTTGATGGTGTTGTTGACATTGCTACTAGATGGTGTTGTTGACA
Organism: Archivesica marissinica; assembly: GCA_014843695.1. Classification (NCBI taxonomy): domain Eukaryota; kingdom Metazoa; phylum Mollusca; class Bivalvia; order Venerida; family Vesicomyidae; genus Archivesica; species Archivesica marissinica. The sequence goes on along the minus strand of CM026390.1, from coordinate 99,359,035 downwards.
TTGCTACTAGATGGTGTTGTGGACATTGCTACTTGATGGTGTTGTTGACATTGCTACTAGATGGTGTTGTGGACATTGCTACTTGATGGTGTTGTTGACATTGCTACTAGATGGTGTTGTTGACATTGCTACTAGATGGTGTTGTTGACATTGCTACTAGATGGTGTTGTTGACATTGCTACTAGATGGTGTTATTTAAATCCAAGTTAAACTTTCAAACCAGTAGGGGAGTACATTTTTCATGTCTGCTTGACTTTGAAATGGGTTGTATAAGATGAAACTGCTGACCCCCCCCCCCCCCACTTCCTTGATCACCATTGATAATAGGTATGATTGGTTGACACATACAGGGATAATGAAGCAACACTATCTTGTGTGATTCCTCAACACATACAGGGATAATGAAGCAACACTATCTTGTGTGATTCCTCAACACATACAGGGATAATGAAGCAACACTATCTTGTGTGATTCCTCAACACATACAGGGATAATGAAGCAACACTATCTTGTGTGATTCCTCAACACATACAGGGATAATGAAGCAACACTATCTTGTGATGTACACTTAAATCACTACTAACTGATAAGTGATGAACACCGGCTGCTGATGCTGTATATATAGGCACTTCCGGTGTTCATAATGTTAGGGATGTCTGTATTTTTTGATATCGGATGAAATAAAAGATTACTAGTGTTGTATGGCCAGTTAGTTTATACAAATTTATTTTAGCTTGATTGCGAAACAAGTTCTTTCAACTTATATTAATCACTCTCGAGACCTCATATCCTGATGGAATCCATCGCTACGAGGGAGAGAGAGGCAATGTGGAATTTAAATGCCTTGCCTAAGGGTACCATCGTAACGGCTCCGGCGGGGCTCGAACCACGGGCCTATCGCACCTGAAGCGACCGCGCTACCACTGCGCTATCACAACTTCCACCAATGGCCATTTAATGTATTAACTTGAGCGTTAGTTTCATAGTTCCTGTAAGATATAAAGTTAATACATCTTGAATAATGTTACAAATAGAACGCAGAGGATTGAGAAGTTCCTTTTGATTGTGTTATTGTATAGCATGTGTCGTAGTCTGTTGTGGCAGTATGGCGTATGTTTAAAAATATATTGCCGTACAGTATTCCCGATATTAGCTCACAATCTAAGGACTTGCGTCCAAATATTATTAAAAAATGTCTATTTAATACTTGAAGACCTATATAAACGTTAACCAATATCCAAATAGAAATCTACCAGTTCTATTCGAGCATCAATGCCTGGTACAAAGGTGTATGTTACATGGTGGCTGTTTTTGAGAGGTGATCATTTCTGAGAAATTTAATATTTGTTTCACATCTGCAGATAACTGAGACACCACTGAGGAGACAATTATGAATCATCTGATAGAAACTATTGTAGGAACTGTCTGCATATACCAGATAGGATTCTGGTAATGTTCAAAGCTGTATACAGTCAAACCTGTCTTCTGCAGCCAGCCAAGGGAATCTCAGAAATTGGCTGCTTAGCACAGGTGGCTGCTTAATAGAGGTCAAATGTATAACAACACAGCATATTGGGAATCTGGAAACTGGCTGCTTAATAGAGGTGACCACTAACACAGGTTGGACTGTATTATGAAGTGTAGATAATAAACTCTCAATATTATACAGATTATTATGGAGACCGTGCAGACATGTTGTCCATTTTGCTATAAGCGGTCACGTATTGCTGTGTATAGTCGAGTGTCGGTGACAAGCTGCATAACTTCGTTCCCCGGTAACGGCTATGTGCTAATGACAGGCAGCATTAACCTGCACTTAACCACTTATGATCTACAGCGGAATACGCTGACATCTCACTCCCCCCAGTAACATGCATTAGTAGTTAGATAACAAAATAGATATATATCCCATTTAGCAGATTTAGTTGCTACTTGCATGTATTTAGCAGATTTAGTTGCTACTTGCATGTATTTAGCAGATTTAGTTGCTACTTGCATGTATTTAGCAGATTTAGTTGCTACTTGCATGTATTTATGAACAACATTGAGATTATTATCCATTTTATAAAGTTATAATGAAATAGAAATTTGTGTGGCCTGCACTTATTTACAAGGAAACTTCGGCATCCAATTATCAATTAAAACAAATATTGCCAGTTAATGGTCACTTTGCCGTTACAGGACATTTATATCATGTCTTTTGGAAATTACTTGTGTAATATACAGTCAAACCTGTGTTAGTGGTCCCCTCTATTAAGCAGCCAACCTGTATTAAGCAGCTAGTTTCTAGATTCCCAATATGTTGATTTATTATACACTTGCCCTCTATTAACCCATTTCATTCTGGATACCGTTCAAACAGTATTTGCAAAGAACATAGAGCCAGATCAGCCGTCATGGAACGTGCTGTTTGATCAGGCTCTATGCTGTTTGCTATTCAGATGATCTTGCTAAGACACTTGGCTATGTAGCAAACAACATAGATCCTGATCAGCACGCAGCGTTACGCTGCGGCTGATCTGGATCTATGTTGTTTGCAAAAGCCTTTAAATGTATCCAAAATGAAATGGGTTAAGCAGCCACCTGTGCTAAGCAACCATTTTGTGATTCCCTTGGCTGACTGCTTAAGACAAGTTTGACTTGTAGTGTTAATTACAATAATTTTGCTTGGATTGCGGGATTGACGCGAGACCTGCGATGACTGATTGTATGCTTTTTGTTTGCTATTTTTTCAATCATTTCATGACCAAAGTAATAATACATTAATGCAACTGAAAACAAAGATAGCATCAAATGTGTTGAAAGGCATTACCTTGATCTAACATTACTTCATATGCAATAGAAAACTGCAATGCTAAATGTATTTCTTTTCTACTTCTTTTCGCTGTCAAGTCAAACTGTATTTTCATTGTACTGTATTGATAAATGAAGTTCAGTAGTGTTGTATTTTACTGCTTATCTGAGAGATATTACACCCATAGTTTTACTTAATGGCAGTGTATGTTATTAAGAAAATTTGTATTATTGAAATTTTGTAGGTTTGAACCAGATTTTATTTATAGCTTTAACCCGTTGCATGCTAACGGCAGATAAAACTTTTGCAAACAGCATAGCCAAATCAGACTGCACAGAATTGTCTGTCTAATCAGGTTCTATGCTGTTTGTTATTAGGACAGTGGAGCTAAAACATTTGGCTGAATAGCAAACAACATAGATCCTGATCAGACGTGGTGTTACGCCGCGGCTGATCTGAATCTATGTTGTTTGAAAATGTGATTTTATTTACTCAGCAGGCAAAGTTAATATATTTAGTATAATTTAAAACATATTTCATTCTTTGTAAATCAACATCACATAGAAATAAAAAAATGTTTACCTTGTCTATTTTATCTATTAATAATAATAAAATAGTAAACAGTAATTATCATCGTGCCATTATTAGTGGCCAGTATCTTTTGTCAATATCTATCCCAAACTAATATCCCTCTGAATACAGAAACAATACATCCAACAATACATGATAAAGCTATTACCGAGCACATCCTAGTGTATGTACACAAGACACTGTCGACAACACAAGACACTGTCGACAAGAAACTATCGTGTTTTCTCCTTATTTCATTACTATAAATGTAGCCGCAAAGTCGGGACATACTCGTGTTTTACAACTACACGTCATCGTTGGACTTTACAAACAAGATAGTAATAGTGTTTTTTTTTATCATAGTGGTCCTAATAAGTTTTATATCTAATGTCAAAATGATGAATTGCCATACAGACTGGTATTAATGTACAAGCTATAAGGAGAAAGCCTGATCAAACATTGCTTGATTATCTGTGTTTCACTTCTTGAATCAATATTGACAGCAAAATGATGGACATTAAGTCTACAGCTTAGTTTTATGTTTTTCTGATTGATGTTATTATTATTTGATGACAGTAAATGACATCTCAGTCACTGTCTAAATGACGAAAGAAATGTTACAAAAAATGACGAAAAGTTCAAGAGAGATAACATACAATGGATGGCGTAGACTGTTTTTATGCTGACATTTAGAAACACATGAGATGACGTAACAGTGTATAGTCTACATCCGTTATGTCGAATTCCGTCGGACCGAACAAAATACTTTGAAAATAACCGAAGTTCGACTTAACAAAATTCGATATAAACAGAGCCAGTTTATATGTACAATGATAACGATAGTGTCTGAATGGGAATTTGATCCGACTTCGAGATAACCGGAGAATTCAACATAACCGACATTGACATAACGGATGTAGACTGTATAACTTATAATGACCTATATGGACAGCTACATGCTCCATTCACTATAGATAGACCAGCTGTAGCCGTTATGATAGTGCCCTTAGATAAGGCATTCTCCGATTAAACTAATGTTGCAAAATCTTGTTTCGCAATGAAGCTTAAGATAAATTTGTATAAACTAAGCTATTACAGACTGTTGTGAGGCGAACATGGACTATGTTCAGAGTTTATGGAACGCGTCTTCCAAAACCTGGATCTATATTGTAGTATGTTTTTAGGGCCTTATGGAAGATTGACCTTGTTAAAATAATTTTAAAGTTAAAGTCTTTATTTTTATTATTATTATTTATTATTATTATGTGAAACATGTAATTTTCATAACACTAATTTTTTCAGTAATATTTTCTTTTATATGATGAGAAACTAAGTTCTCCAGAATTTACCACTAGTCAGATGTATATATAAGAATATTTCCAAATTGTTTTTATCAAAGCTTTCTTAATCTCTAGCTATATCCTGATGATATGCTATTTAATCAACAATCCAGAAAATGAGGAGACTTCAAGGTGTGCAGCCAGTCTTTTTCTTTGATTTTTAAATTACCCTGGTATCTCTGTAACAAGATTATAAGTGAGATTTTCTGACATTTAACTTTGCATTATCTGTCTAGATCAAATGTATGAAATTTCAGCAACTGTCATATTTAATATTTATAGCATCTTATATAATGCTGTTATCAGTTACTGGATAAATCAAGTTCTTTAATTAAACTGCTGATGACTTTTAAACAGCTGATTATGATTTCACCGGATTACTTATTATTTTGTTATAATCTCAAGTCTGTAGAATGTCGCCTGATCCTATTATGACAAAATTTAATGTTAATATCCAATAAAATCAGATTGACATTAAAAGGCAACTAACTGTGTTCTATGCCCTCTCCCTTTCTGTGTTCTATGCCCTCTCCCTTTCTGTATTCTATGCCCTCTCCCTTTCTGTGTTCTATGCCCTCTCTCACTTTCTGTGTTCTATGCCCACTCCCTTTCTGTGTTCTATGCCCACTCCCTTTCTGTGTTCTATGCCCTCTCCCTTTCTGTGTTCTATGCCCACTCCCTTTCTGTGTTCTATGCCCTCTCCCTTTCTGTGTTCTATGCCCTCTCCTCTCCCTTTCTGTGTTCTATGCCCTCTCCCTTTCTGCGTTCTATGCCATCTCCCTTTCTGTGTTCTATTCTCTCTCCCTTTCTGTGTTCTACACCCTCTCCCTTTCTGTGTTCTATTCTCTCTCCCTTCCTTTCTGTGTTCTATTCTCTCTCCCTTTCTGTGTTCTACGCCCTCTCCCTTTCTGTTTCACTGTTACACTTACTTCATGTACTATAATCCAAATTTATAAATCCACTTGTCAATTCTATGTTTCATATATCCAGTTTTGTAAATAGCTTCACCTCTCTTTAATGACAAGTTTAAAACTGATTCACTCTTCACAATATTGTTCATATTTCCCTCTTCAAAGTAAAGCTGTGGTTTGTATCGGTGGTGTAACAGGTAGTACACTGTGAAACTAACGTTTAACAAATAAGCTAGCCATGTACAGTGAAGCCGGTAAATGTATTGCTGGCGCCACCTCTAAACTATACAATAGCCTGAAGGCTCGGCGTCAACTGATCATCGTACAATACATCGGTACACTCTCGTAAGTCACCAAATTGATTGACTGCTTTACTTTTTAATGGGGAGGGAAGAATAGAAATTATCTAGATTACACATGCATGGCTTGTTTTGAAGACATTTTAATGTTATTGAAAGATCGTTAATTGCATTTGATAAAAAAAGCATTTAATTGGTTCTAGTTTAAGTGGCTTTTTATTAAAAAAACATACTTAATTGGCTGTGAGCAGAACGCTGTGTGCTATTATGCATACATTATTCTGATTGCGCCATTTTGATAAATGATTTTTTTATTACTATCTGATGATAAGTTTAGAAATGTAATGCATAAATTTATTTGCCGTAATTGCATCTAAATTATATTCCATTATAGTTCTTTTGCCATGTTGGATGAAAACTGTTTAAGATTAAATAGATATTTAATTATTTGTGGTGATTATGGTATGTTGTTGCCTTCACCTTCATAGGAAACATATATAATTAATCTGGACAGTTATTGTATGGAATTTATAAAAGATGAATATTGATTGGAAAATATCCTTATCATTTTTGAATATTTAATGCTTGAGATGGCTGTTGGTGTACTAGCCTTGGCTGTTGGTGTACTAGCCTTGGCTGTTTGTGTACTAGCCTTGGCTGTTGGTGTACTAGCCTTCAAGGCTGTTGGTGTACTAGCCTTGGCTGTTGGTGTACTAGCCTTGGCTGTTGGTGTACTAGCCTTCAAGGCTGTTGGTGTACTAGCCTTGGCTGTTGGTGTACTAGCCTTCAAGGCTGTTGGTGTACTAGCCTTGGCTGTTGGTGTACTAGCCTTGGCTGTTGGTGTACTAGCCTTGGCTGCTGGTGTACTAGCCTTCAAGGCTGTTGGTGTACTAGCCTTCAAGGCTGTTGGTGTACTAGCCTTGGCTGTTGGTGTACTAGCCTTCAAGGCTGTTGGTGTACTAGCCTTCAAGGCTGTTGGTGTACTAGCCTTCAAGGCTGTTGGTGTACTAGCCTTCAAGGCTGTTGGTATACTAGCCTTCAAGGCTGTTGGTGTACTAGCCTTGGCTGTTGGTGTACTAGCCTTGGCTGTTGGTGTACTAGCCTTCAAGGCTGTTGGTGTATTAGCCTTGGCTATTGGTGTACTAGCCTTGGCTGTTGGTGTACTAGCCTTGGCTGTTGGTGTACTAGCCTTGGCTATTGGTATACTAGCCTTGGGTGTTGGTGTACTAGCCTTGGCTGTTGGTGTACTAGCCTTGGCTGTTGGCCTCAGCTGATGTTGTGCTAGCCTCGGCTCTATATACTGTATAGCATACAATATATAATAGAGACACAATAATAACTTGCTCAGGTGGCCACGTGTATTAAGCGACCTTTGTCTTAAACGACCACCTTCGAATCCTGCCAATCAATTTTACTGTATAATTTAAGTGGACTAAGTGACTTATCCCATAGCGCGACCAACGACCGCCATTTTTCTGCTGAAATCCTCTGATGTGTATGCGACCATAAAGTTGTTCATCCATGGTAAAGTGCAATATATTTTGAGCTGAAAATACCAAACAAAGTTCTCAATCCTGAATAAAGGTGTCTATACAAATCTACAAATCGAAACAAATCACATCAATAAACAGATCCTCGTGTAATTACATTGTGACTTGAAAAAGGTGTGAAACATCTCAAAACGAATTGACTTGATTTAATTATGTCCTTTGATGAAGCCTCCATCTGAACAGACAGATCTGTAGCCCAGTGGTAACACGCTGGACTGGTAATCCAGGGATCGCAGGTTCGATCCCCCGTCTGACCATAATAAAATTAACAGTCTTTCAGATGGGACGTTAAACCGAGGTCTTGTGTCGGTGCTTTACACCGTGCACGTAAAAGAACCAGAGGAGATTCTTGATTGGGTATCTCTCTGTATCATTGCACTATCCTCCAAAATCTAAAATGACTAATCTATTCAGGAGGCGTCGCTCATATGGGCAACCGGTAGCGACGATAAATAAACGTAAAACACACACGCCTCCATCTGAGTTTTGTATTAAGAGACCGTTTTATTAAGAGACCGGTTTTTCTCTTTCCTTTAGGTGGTCTCTTAATACAAGTTTGACTGTATCCCAGATACATTATTATTGCCCAATACTAGAACTGTTGCTATACATCAGATTTAAAAGACTTATTTTTCTTAGGGAAAAACATTCCAAACAACTAGGAAAGCCTGTGCTGTTTCTAGACAGTGTATTCAGACAGCATGGGGGAAGTGGTGCTGACAGGAATCTGAGGGAGGCCAGATTGGAAACCTCGACATGACAAGATAGGATCAAGCTACATTCTTGTTTATGTTCTCTGACAAATCACACAGGACATTATCTCTATATAACTAATGTATTTGCATAACTACAGCAACATATCAAGAATCTATAGGAATCACTGTAATCTAGTAGTTACAGTAAATCATGTTAGATGTTGACAGTGTATCTTGTGTAATATATACTTCCAACATTCAGGGATGTGTCACTAAATGTAATAGATTACAGCTAAGCCTATTTCTGTCAGAAAACTAATAATGCTAAGCTGTAATTGTTTCCTTTCTATATTTAAATAAGAGGAACTTTTATGTCTTTGAATCCTAACATAAGATTTGGCCTATATGTTTGAACCCTGACATAAGATGGGGCCTGTATATCTATGAACCCTGACATAAGGCGGGGCCTGTATCTATGAATGCTGAAGTAAGATGTGGCCTGTATATCTATGAACCCTGAGGTAATATGGGGACCTGTATATCTATGAACCCTGACATAAGACAGGGCTGTATATCTATGAACCCTGACGTAAGATGGGGCCTGTATATCTATGAACCCTGACATAAGATGTGGCCTGTATATCTATGAACCCTGACATAAGACGGGACGGGACGGGGCTGTATATCTATGAACCCTGACGTAAGATGGGGCCTGTATATCTATGAACCCTGACATAAGATGGGGCCTGTATATCTATGACACCTGACATAAGACGGGGCCTGTATATCTATGAATCCTGACATAAGATGAGGCCTGTATATCTATGAACCCTGACATAAGATGGGGGCCTGTATATCTATGAACCCTGACATAAGATGGGGACCTGTATATCTATGAACCCTGACATAAGATGAGGCCTGTATATCTATGAATCCTGACATAAGATGAGGCCTGTATATCTATGAACCCTGACATAAGACGGGGCTGTATATCTATGAACCCTGACATAAGATGAGGCCTGTATATCTATGAACCCTGACATAAGATGTGGCCTGTATATCTATGAATCCTGACATAAGATGGGGACCTGTATATCTATGAACCCTGACATAAGATGTGGCCTGTATATCTATGAATCCTGACATAAGATGAGGCCTGTATATCTATGAACCCTGACATAAGATGAGGCCTGTATATCTATGAACCCTGACATAAGATGTGGCCTGTATATCTATGAATCCTGACATAAGATGGGGACCTGTATATCTATGAACCCTGACATAAGATGTGGCCTGTATATCTATGAATCCTGACATAAGATGAGGCCTGTATATCTATGAACCTGTCCGCCTCCGTGGTCGAGTGGTTAAGGTCACTGACTTGTATACCACTGTAACCTATCATCACTGATGGTCACGGGTTCGAGCCCCGCTCAGGCCGTGTCTCATTTATATGAAAAAGTTGGCAGTTTCTTACGGAGGTTGGTGCACACAAGTACTGGTTAACCGCTGGAGCCTGCCCAGGACAGGTGTTGTTAGGTAAACTGCCCGCCGGCGATATAGCCCAAAATGGTGCTGATGCAGGCGTAAAACCCGAATTATAACATAATATCTATGAACCCTGACATAAGATGAGGCCTGTATATCTATGAACCCTGACATAAGATGAGGCCTGTATATCTATGAACCCTGACATAAGATGAGGCCTGTATATCTATGAACCCTGACATAAGATGGGGACCTGTATATCTATGAACCCTGACATAAGACGGGGCTGTATATCTATGAACCCTGACATAAGACGGGGCCTGTATATCTATGAACCCTGACATAAGATGGGGGCCTGTATATCTATGAACCCTGACATAAGACGGGGCTGTATATCTATGAACCCTGACATAAGATGGGGGCCTGTATATCTATGAACCCTGACATAAGATGGGGCCTGTATATCTATGAACCCTGACATAAGACGGGGCTGTATATCTATGAACCCTGACATAAGACGGGCGTATATCTATGAACCTGACATAAGATGGGGGCCTGTATATCTATGAACCCTGACATAAGACGGGGCTGTATATCTATGAACCCTGACATAAGATGGGGGCCTGTATATCTATGAACCCTGACATAAGATGGGGCCTGTATATCTATGAACCCTGACATAAGACGGGGCTGTATATCTATGAACCCTGACATAAGACGGGGCTGTATATCTATGAACCCTGACATAAGATGGGGGCCTGTATATCTATGAACCCTGACATAAGATGGGGCCTGTATATCTATGAACCCTGATGTAAGACGGGGCCTGTATATCTATGAACCCTGACATAAGATGAGGCCTGTATATCTATGAACCCTGATGTAAGACGGGGCCTGTATATCTATGAACCCTGATGTAAGACGGGGCCTGTATATCTATGAACCCTGATGTAAGACGAGGCCTGTATATCTATGAACCCTGACATAAGAAGGGGCCTGTAAATCTATGAACCCTGACATAAGACGGGGCCTGTATATCTATGAACCCTGACATAAGATGGGGACCTGTATATCTATGAACCCTGACATAAGATGAGGCCTGTATATCTATTAACCCTGATGTAAGACGGGGCCTGTATATCTATGAACCCTGACATAAGACGGGGCCTGTAAATCTATGAACCCTGACATAAGATGAGGCCTGTATATCTATGAACCCTGACGTAAGATGTGGCCTGTATATCTATGAACCCTGACATAAGACGGGGCCTGTAAATCTATGAACCCTGACATAAGATGAGGCCTGTATATCTATGAACCCTGACATAAGATGAGGCCTGTATATCTATGAACCCTGACATAAGATGAGGCCTGTATATCTATGAACCCTGATGTAAGACGGGGCCTGTATATCTATGAACCCTGACATAAGACGGGGCCTGTATATCTATGAACCCTGACATAAGACGGGGCCTGTATATCTATGAACCCTGACATAAGATGAGGCCTGTATATCTATGAACCCTGATGTAAGACGGGGCCTGTATATCTATGAACCCTGACATAAGACGGGGCCTGTATATCTATGAACCCTGACATAAGATGAGGCCTGTATATCTATGAACCCTGACATAAGATGAGGCCTGTATATCTATAAACCCTGACATAAGATGAGGCCTGTATATCTATGAACCCTGACATAAGACGGGGCTGTATATCTATGAACCCTGACATAAGATGGGGGCCTGTATATCTATGAACCCTGACATAAGACGGGGCTGTATATCTATGAACCCTGACATAAGATGAGGCCTGTATATCTATGAACCCTGACATAAGATGAGGCCTGTATATCTATAAACCCTGACATAAGATGAGGCCTGTATATCTATGAACCCTGACATAAGACGGGGCTGTATATCTATGAACCCTGACATAAGATGGGGGCCTGTATATCTATGAACCCTGACATAAGACGGGGCTGTATATCTATGAACCCTGACATAAGATGGGGGCCTGTATATCTATGAACCCTGACATAAGATGGGGCCTGTATATCTATGAACCCTGACATAAGACGGGGCTGTATATCTATGAACCCTGACATAAGACGGGGCTGTATATCTATGAACCCTGACATAAGATGGGGGCCTGTATATCTATGAACCCTGACATAAGATGGGGCCTGTATATCTATGAACCCTGATGTAAGACGGGGCCTGTATATCTATGAACCCTGACATAAGATGAGGCCTGTATATCTATGAACCCTGATGTAAGACGGGGCCTGTATATCTATGAACCCTGATGTAAGACGGGGCCTGTATATCTATGAACCCTGATGTAAGACGAGGCCTGTATATCTATGAACCCTGACATAAGAAGGGGCCTGTAAATCTATGAACCCTGACATAAGACGGGGCCTGTATATCTATGAACCCTGACATAAGATGGGGACCTGTATATCTATGAACCCTGACATAAGATGAGGCCTGTATATCTATTAACCCTGATGTAAGACGGGGCCTGTATATCTATGAACCCTGACATAAGACGGGGCCTGTAAATCTATGAACCCTGACATAAGATGAGGCCTGTATATCTATGAACCCTGACGTAAGATGTGGCCTGTATATCTATGAACCCTGACATAAGACGGGGCCTGTATATCTATGAACCCTGACATAAGATGAGGCCTGTATATCTATGAACCCTGACATAAGATGAGGCCTGTATATCTATGAACCCTGACATAAGATGAGGCCTGTATATCTATGAACCCTGACATAAGACGGGGCCTGTATATCTATGAACCCTGACATAAGACGGGGCCTGTATATCTATGAACCCTGACATAAGATGAGGCCTGTATATCTATGAACCCTGATGTAAGACGGGGCCTGTATATCTATGAACCCTGACATAAGACGGGGCCTGTATATCTATGAACCCTGACATAAGATGAGGCCTGTATATCTATGAACCCTGACATAAGATGAGGCCTGTATATCTATGAACCCTGACATAAGATGAGGCCTGTATATCTATGAACCCTGACATAAGACGGGGCCTGTATATCTATGAACCCTGACATAAGACGGGGCCTGTATATCTATGAACCCTGACATAAGATGAGGCCTGTATATCTATGAACCCTGACATAAGACGGGGCCTGTATATCTATGAACCCTGACATAAGATGTGGCTATGCATGTATCTGTGAAACCTGACATGGTTGGGATGTATAATTAGGGCGGTGATATTTTGGTATGTTCAGAATTCTAGACAGAGATGATTGAGGATGTGATTGATTTAATTTCTCCTTTATAATGCATTCTTCAAGCAGTATAGTGGTTGCAATTGGAATTAATTTTCTCTGCATCTGATTGCACTCTTCCTTTGGTTGTTTGTATTGAACACTGGATTGATTTCCGAGTCCTTTAGAACCACATGTATTGTGCCATGTTTAATAAATGTGAAACTGTAATTGATTCCTTTAGTACTAGGGAGGTTGTTGTGTAGGGAGGTTGTTGTTGTATGGAGGTTGTTGGTGCAGGGAGGTTGTTATTGCAGGAAGGTTGTTGGTGTAGGGAGGTTGTTAGTGTAAGGAGGTTGTTGTTGTATGGAGGTTGTTGGTGAAGAGAGGTTGTTATTGCAGGAAGGTTGTTGGTGAAGAGAGGTTGTTGTTGTATGGAGGTTGTTGGTGAAGAGAGGTTGTTATTGCAGGAAGGTTGTTGGTGTAGGGAGGTTGTTATTGCAGGAAGGTTGTTGGTGTATGGAGGTTGTTATTGCAGGAAAGGTTGTTGGTGTATGGAGGTTGTTATATGGAGGTTGTTGGTGTAAGGAGGTTGTTGTTGTATGGAGGTTGTTGGTGAAGAGAGGTTGTTATTGCAGGAAAGTTGTTGGTGTAGGGAGATTGTTATTGCAGGAAGGTTGTTGGTGTATGGAGGTTGTTATTGCAGGAAAGGTTGTTGGTGTAGGGAGGTTGTTGGTGTAGGGAGGTTGTTGGTGTAGGGAGGTTGTTGGTGCAGGAAGGTTGTTGGTGTAGGGAGGTTGATATTGCAGGAAGGTTGTTGGTGTATGGAGGTTGTTATTGCAAGAAGGTTGTTGTGTAGGGAGGTTGTTATTGCAGGAAGGTTGTTGGTGTAGGGAGGTTGTTATTGCAGGAAGGTTGTTGTGTAGGGAGGTTGTTATTGCAGGAAGGTTGTTGGTGTAGGGAGGTTGTTATTGCAGGAAGGTTGTTGTGTAGGGAGGTTGTTATTGCAGGAAGGTTGTTGGTGAAGAGAGGTTGTTGTTGTATGGAGGTTGTTGGTGAAGAGAGGTTGTTATTGCAGGTAGGTTGTTGGTGTAGGGAGGTTGTTATTGCAGGAAGGTTGTTGGTGTATGGAGGTTGTTATTGCAGGAAAGGTTGTTGGTGTATGGAGGTTGTTATATGGAGGTTGTTGGTGTAAGGAGGTTGTTGTTGTATGGAGGTTGTTGGTGAAGAGAGGTTGTTATTGCAGGAAAGTTGTTGGTGTAGGGAGATTGTTATTGCAGGAAGGTTGTTGGTGTATGGAGGTTGTTATTGCAGGAAAGGTTGTTGGTGTAGGGAGGTTGTTGGTGCAGGAAGGTTGTTGGTGTAGGGAGGTTGATATTGCAGGAAGGTTGTTGGTGTATGGAGGTTGTTATTGCAGGAAAGGTTGTTGTGTAGGGAGGTTGTTATTGCAGGAAGGTTGTTGGTGTAGGGAGGTTGTTATTGCAGGAAGGTTGTTGTGTAGGGAGGTTGTTATTGCAGGAAGGTTGTTGGTGTAGGGAGGTTGTTATTGCAGGAAGGTTGTTGTGTAGGGAGGTTGTTATTGCAGGAAGGTTGTTGGTGTAGGGAGGTTGTTGGTGTAGGGAGGTTGTTGGTGCAGGAAGGTTGTTGGTGTAGGGAGGTTGATATTGCAGGAAGGTTGGTGTATGGAGGTTGATATTGCAGGAAGGTTGTTGGTGTAGGGAGGTTGTTATTGCAGGAAGGTTGTTATTGCAGGAAGGTTGTTGGTGTAGGGAGGTTGATATTGCAGGAAGGTTGTTGGTGTAGGGAGGTTGTTATTGCAGGAAAGGTTGTTGGTGAAGAGGTTGATATTTTTATTTTAGATTGTTTGTTGTGGTGGTAGTGGTGTAGGATATTGTTGTTTGAGATTGTTTGTGGTGGTGTAGGATATTGTTGATTTAGATTGTTTGTGGTGGTTGGTAGTGGTGTAGGATATTGTTGTTTTAGATTGTTTGTGGTGGTTGGTAGTGGTGTAGGATATTGTTGTTTTAGATTGTTTGTGGGGTGGTAGTGGTGTAGGATATTGTTGATTTAGATTGTTTGTGGTGTGGTAGTGGTGTAGGATATTGTTGTTTTAGATTGTTTGTGGTGTGGTAGTGGTGTAGGATATTGTTGTTTTAGATTGTTTGTGGGGTGGTAGTGGTGTAGGATATTGTTGATTTAGATTGTTTGTGGTGTGGTAGTGGTGTAGGATATTGTTGATTTAGATTGTTTGTGGGGTGGTAGTGGTGTAGGATATTGTTGATTTAGATTGTTTGTGGTGGTGGTAGTGGTGTAGGATATTGTTGATTTAGATTGTTTGTGGTGGTGGTAGTGGTGTAGGATATTGTTGATTTAGATTGTTTGTGGTGGTGGTAGTGGTGTAGGATATTGTTGATTTAGATTGTTTGTGGGTTGGTAGTGGTGTAGGATATTGTTGATTTAGATTGTTTGTGGTGGTTGGTGGTGGTGTAAGATATTGTTGTTTTAGATTGTTTGTTGTGGTGTAGGATATTGTTGATTTAGATTGTTTGTGGGGTGGTAGTGGTGTAAGATATTGTTGTTTTAGATTGTTTGTTGTGGTGTAGGATATTGTTGATTTAGATTGTTTGTGGTGTGGTAGTGGTGTAGGATATTGTTGATTTAGATTGTTTGTGGGGTGGTAGTGGTGTAGGATATTGTTGATTTAGATTGTTTGTGGGGTGGTAGTGGTGTAGGATATTGTTGATTTAGATTGTTTGTGGTGGTGGTAGTGGTGTAGGATATTGTTGATTTAGATTGTTTGTGGTGGTGGTAGTGGTGTAGGATATTGTTGATTTAGATTGTTTGTGGTGGTGGTAGTGGTGTAGGATATTGTTGATTTAGATTGTTTGTGGGTTGGTAGTGGTGTAGGATATTGTTGATTTAGATTGTTTGTGGTGGTTGGTGGTGGTGTAAGATATTGTTGTTTTAGATTGTTTGTTGTGGTGTAGGATATTGTTGATTTAGATTGTTTGTGGGGTGGTAGTGGTGTAAGATATTGTTGTTTTAGATTGTTTGTTGTGGTGTAGGATATTGTTGATTTAGATTGTTTGTGGTGTGGTAGTGGTGTAGGATATTGTTGTTTTAGATTGTTTGTGGGGTGGTAGTGGTGTAGGATATTGTTGATTTAGATTGTTTGTGGGGTGGTAGTGGTGTAGGATATTGTTGATTTAGATTGTTTGTGGTGTGGTAGTGGTGTAGGATATTGTTGTTTTAGATTGTTTGTGGGGTGGTAGTGGTGTAGGATATTGTTGATTTAGATTGTTTGTGGTGTGGTAGTGGTGTAGGATATTGTTGTTTTAGATTGTTTGTGGGGTGGTAGTGGTGTAGGATATTGTTGATTTAGATTGTTTGTGGTGTGGTAGTGGTGTAGGATATTGTTGATTTAGATTGTTTGTGGTGTGGTAGTGGTGTAGGATATTGTTGATTTAGATTGTTTGTGGTGTGGTATTACTGCAGTAGCATAACTACTTTTGTTCAGAGATGCTTTCCTTCAGTAATTTTACTCTATTAGTTTATAATATTTTCTTGAACTATGACTGATTTACTGATTTTCTGAGACTGCCTCCATGGTCGAGTGGTTACGGTCTCTGACTTTTATACCACTGTAAGCTATCATCTCTGAGGGTCACTGGTTCGAGCCTCACTCAGACCATGTCTATTTATATGAAAAAGTTGGCAGTTTCTAACGGAGGTTGGTACGCTAAATACTTGTTAACCGATAGAGCATGCTCAGCCGCCAATATAGCCCAAAATGGTGCTGAATAAGGCATAACACCCAAACAAACAAAAAATCAAACTGACTTCCTGAGTTATTTTTAAATGTAAACAACATAGTATTACTATGCAGAATGATACACTTTTACATATAGCAAGCAGTAGTATGCAGAATGATACACTTTTACATATAGCAAGCAGTAGTATGCAGAATGATACACTTTTACATATAGCAAGCAGTAGTATGCAGAATGATACACTTTTACATATAGCAAGCAGTAGTATGCAGAATGATACACTTTTACATATAGCAAGCAGTAGTATGCAGAATGATACACTTTTACATATAGCAAGCAGTAGTATGCAGAATGATACACTTTTACATATAGCAAGCAGTAGTAATTGAGACCCTTTGTATGCGGTTTCCTAGGTATGTTCTGTAATAGGAAATACTCACTGGAAACAAAGCAATTTCTGTATGGAGATTGTACAGGAGGTATTGAAGAGCCGTAATGAGAACATTTACATACATAGTCAGATGCAATCATAATATGTGTCGGGTATATGTATCTGGATGTATACTATATCCCATGTGTTGGCTATATGTGTATACTATTTCCCATGTATTGGCTATATGTGTATGCAATATCCAGTGTATTGGCTATATGTGTATGCTATATCCCGTGTATCGGCTATATGTGTATGCTATATCCCATGTATCGGCTATATGTGTATGCTATATCCCATGTATCGGCTATATGTGTATACTATATCCCATGTATCTGCTATATGTGTATACTGTATCCCATGTATCAGCTATATGTGTATACTATATCCCATGTATCTGCTATATGTGTATACTATATCCCATGTATCTGCTATGCGTGTATGCTATATTCTATGTATCAGCTATATGTGTATGCTATATCCCATGTATCAGCTATATGTGTATACTATATCCCATGTATCTGCTATGCGTGTATGCTATATCCCATGTATTGTCTATATGTGTATACTATATCACATGTATCTGCTATATGTGTATGCTATATTCCATGTATCAGCTATATGTGTATACTATATCCCGTGTATCAGCTATATGTGTATACTATATCCCATGTATCGGCTATATGTGTATACTATGTCCCATGTATCAGCTATATGTGTATACTATATCCCATGTATCAGCTATATGTGTATGCTATATTCCATGTATCAGCTATATGTGTATACTATATCCCATGTATCGGCTATATGTGTTTACTATATCCCATGTGTTGGCTATATGTGTATACTATATCCTGTGTATCAGCTATATGTGTATGCTATATCCCATGTATCGGCTATATGTGTATACTATATCCCGTGTATCGGCTATATGTGTATACTATATCACATGTATCGGCTATATGTGTATACTATGTCCCATGTATCAGCTATATGTGTATACTATATCCCGTGTATTGTCTATATGTGTATACTATATCCCATGTATCAGCTATATGTGTATACTATATCCCATGTATCGGCTATATGTGTTTACTATATCCCATGTTTTGGCTATATGTGTATTCTATATCCCATGTATCTGCTATATGTGTATACTATGTCCCACGTATCGGCTATGCGTGTATACTATATCCCGTGTATCGGCTATATGTGTATGCTATATCCTGTGTATCGGCTATATGTGTATGCTATATCCCATGTATTGGTTATATGTGTACTATGTCCCGTGTATCGGCTATATGTGTATGCTATATCCCATGTATCAGCTATATGTGTATACTATGTCCCACGTATCGGCTATGCGTGTATACTATATCCCGTGTATCGGCTATATGTGTATGCTATATCCTGTGTATCGGCTATATGTGTATGCTATATCCCATGTATTGGTTATATGTGTACTATGTCCCATGTATCGGCTATATGTGTATGCTATATCCCATGTATCGGCTATATGTGTATGCTATATCCTGTGTATCGGCTATATGTGTATGCTATATCCCATGTATTGGTTATATGTGTACTATGTCCCATGTATCGGCTATATGTGTATGCTATATCCCATGTATCGGCTATGCGTGTATACTATATCCCGTGTATCGGCTATATGTGTATGCTATATCCTGTGTATCGGCTATATGTGTATGCTATATCCCATGTATTGGTTATATGTGTACTATTTCCCATGTATCGGCTATATGTGTGTGCTATATCCCATGTATCGGCTATATGTGTATGCTATATCCCATGTATCGGCTATGCGTGTATACTATATCATGTTGGTTATAGAAGCAGGTAAATGACATGATGATAGACACACAGCATGTTCATCTTCTAACAGTAGTAGCAAAACATGTTGGTATCCATTATACTCCTCGGATTGAATGAAACTACATATAACCTCAAACTTTAGTCAAAAGGTGAGTGGCGTGATGAGTGGGCGAGGACACACTAGGTTGTTTGTGGAGGTCAGCACTCACCAGGTTTCCATGTAAGCTACAATCAGCAATGTGAACAATTCCCTAATAGCATACTGAATCGGATTTAACAAATTATGCAATCAAGCGGGCAGCACATTTTGATTAGCAAACTGAAACAAGGTATGTCAAATTTGTATCGGCATGTACCGGCCTTGTTTTCATTGTTATAAGGTAATTATTGGGAATTATTGGGAATTATTGGGAATTATTGGTTAATGTTTTGCACTGGAATCAGTGAGAACCACGATCTTGTGTGTTTAAATTAGAAAATAAGCTCAATTTAATGCTCATTTCCCCCTGATCAGCCCAGCCCAGCAGTCTCACTGGATAAGAGGGTGTATCTAAGTTCATATCTTTGTCTGGATATATCTATCATATCACACGGCTTTCTGCAAGGAGGAAATTATTGGTTTTATTTGCTATTTAGTTATGCACTAACACAGTTGCAAAGATTAAAATCATAATAATATTATATAAATTATTAAAGTACAGTCTACATCCACTATGTCAAAGTCAGTTATGTCGAATTCTCCGGTTATCTCAAAGTCGGATCAAAGTCCCGTTTCAGACACTATCATTTTACATATAACTTGGCTCTGTTTATATTGAATTTCGTTAAGTCAAACTTCGGTTATGTCAAAGTATTTTGTTTGATCCGACGGAATTCGACATAGCGAATGTAGACTGTATTTGGAGTTTCCTCGGGTCTTGGAGAAGTATGTGGATACACAGTTTCCAACATTTAATCATTTATTTTCCTGAGTGTGTCAGCCATAGTTAAAATGGTAGCCATAAGATCTTGGCACAGTTTTGACTTGAAGGAAAATTGCCATCAGGGTAAAAAATGCTTTTAATTTGAAGTTATCATATTCAATATGTCTAGCTGTAAACAAATATTTTAAAAACTTATAAGTAAACGTTCACATGTATTACGCAATAAGTAAACGTCCACATGTATTGCGCAATAAGTAAACGTCCACATGTATTGCGCAATAAGTAAATGTCCACATGTATTGCGCAATAAGTAAACGTCCACATGTATTGCACAATGAACAGACCATGGTTGTAGCCATTTTAACCCATTCAACACCAAGTAACTGACATGGACTGGTGCATGATATATTTAGACCAATAAATTAGTAAGAAAATTACATTTAGGGACCAATTCATTTACCAAAATGGGTAATTTTAAAATCTAAAAATAGTAACATTACTGGCAAAAAGTGCAGATCCTGATGAGACGGCTCATCATGAGCCGGCTCATCTGGATCTACACTTTTTATAAGCCTATTTAGAGGTATGTGGTGTTGAAAGGGTTAAGAGTAACTCACTCGGATTACTTTTGTTTTTATCACTATTGCAAGGTGCATGTGACGACAAAGCCGCATTTGAATTGCCACTTTTTATCGGAATAAATTTATCAGCCGGCAACCGAAATAGCCCAAATCTTAGCATGCAAATAATATACAATTTAAAACAATGTGCATACCGCTATGCCATTGTACATAGTCTGTCTGTCTCACAGTGTATTATTACATTCAAGCTGAATATAAGTATAAGATTTATTTATTAATCTTTGATGCCCTTTGTAAGCCATTATTTGGATAGAGGCGACGCCCCAAACAGCAGGTTTGATCCCCCGTCTGACCCTAATAAAATTAAGTCTTTCAGATAGGACTTTAAACCGAGGTCTCGTTTCGGTGCTGTACACCTTGCACGTAAAAGAACCAGAGGAGACTCTGGAATGGGTCTCTGTATCATTGCACTATTCTTCTACAAAAATCTTCACTCGCCGAAATGGATTCCTCTTCCGAAATTCTGTTGCTGATTTCAAGTGTATTTAATTTGTTTCCATAATATACTCTGGTTCAAGATTATAATTATTGCAATTAATGCCCAAATAAATATTTTCAGCTTCCATTGCACACAAATTTAACATTTTTGTGAATAAAAACGCGATCTTTATTGGGAGGTGAACATGCATTAATAATGGCTTGAAGTAATATCAACATGGTGGTGGTCTTTCTTTTGGAGGTGAACATGCATTAATAATGGCTGAATCTGTAGAGTTTTTATTGCATGCACTGTATTGCTTTATATGGAATCTGTTGCTATGATGTCACACAGGTAACAGAAATGGTGGAGTCCGATATCGCTGTGGTCTGACTAATTTAATAATTTTAAGTTGCTATAGAGTAGCTTCGGGTAATTTCGACATTCGGGCAAATTCGACACTCCAATTTAGTATTGATAATTTCTTTAAATAGATATTAATGAATGCCACATAGAGCTGCACACTGGTCATGTCATCGGCCAATGTGACGTCATTACCTGATTACTTTGACTGTGACCTTTCACAGTTTTTTTAGTACATTTAGCTTGTTGAATTTTACGGGGCTTACATGATCTTGTAAACCGGATATCCAAGTCAGGTAAGTATTTTTTACTAAAGCAACAGATCGAAGTAGTAAACATGAAACCCTTTAATTGCTTAACGTGTCGAAATTACCCGAAGCTGCTCTACAAGATTCATTTTCAAGTATTATGAAAACATTTCTGTAATGGTATAAACGTGCTTAATCGAGTGCAGGCCATGAGAATGCTGTTCATGATTTCCTTTAATATATGGAAATATAAGCTGCCCTATTGTATAACTGACATGTGCCATTTATATAGCAGACTAATTCTGTTACAGACTGGCTTCAATAGCTCCACTTCATGTCTTACATGGCACCCAAAACTTGGATTTTGCTTTTGTGATAAGCATTGGAAGCTTTCTTGTTACAGTAGATGTTTTACAGTAAATATATTTCACTGAATACTGCTTAGGACCTGCAGATTGAGAGTAAGCCTCTGTAAGACATTGATCTAAGGGAATTGTGCTTCACAGTGAGCATGATCAATGCCTCCAATGATAGAGATCACCAGGAAAACCGGCAATCTTGATTAATTACCTGATTACACTTGAAATGCTTCTACATTAATCCTATTGAGGCAACCAACCAGCTTGTATGTATTGTGGAAGTGGAAAGAATCTTCTTTCTTTTTGTCATTTGCCTCTATAAGATCCGCCCCGGCAGCAACAGCAGCAGCAATGAAGTGTACAGTTCATTTCAGTTCCCCATCCAACTTCTGATGAATCAAAGTAACTTTATATCAAGCTTGTCATATTGCTACTCCTTGCTGGCTACTATTTCTACAGTGTTGGACTCGTGCACATGCTCTGCTGTCTTGTCTTCTTCGCCTGTATTGCTACCATCTTCAGCTTGAACATTTAGTCTGTCTCAGTGCGTCATCAAGTTTGCTAAGAAAGTGGTAGTCGTTGTTCTCTTGTCTTTATGATTATGACATATTCCATGCAGCTGACGCCTATTCATGTTTGATTCTTTTGCGTTCCTGCCTTAGTCCGCAATATCGTTCCAGTGTGACAGTTATAATGGTGGTCAACTGCATCACCCTCACTAAATGAGGTAGTTTGGAGCTAGATAGAGCTTCCAGTGTCAGATTGTTGAAGTTTTTGGTATTTCGTGCTTAATCATATCATGGGATTTCTTTTTCTCTCACCAATTTACACCGTAATTGCAAGACAAAAACCTGTTCTTTGTTATACACAAGGGACATTTCTTGTAATATGTTTCTCTGAAAATCTTGATTATTTCAGTTTCTATGGTGATTTCAGTATACATGGTTATCTCAGTATCCATGGTTACTTCAGTATCCATGGTTATTTCAGATTCCATGGTTATTTCAGTATACATGATTATCTCCATATCCATGGTTATTTCAGTTTCCATGATTATTTCGGTTTCCATGGTGATTTCAGTGTATAGTACATGATGATATCCGTGTACATGAATGTTTCAGTTTCCATGGTGATTTCAGTTTCCATGGTTATTTCAGTTTCCATGGTGATTTCAGTTCCCATAGTTATTTCAGTTCCCATGGTTTCACACATCCATTAATGTGGGATCTCAGTACGTTGCACCTTAGAGTAATTTTGTGGTAAAGAAATAAATGGAGGTTATTTGTTTGTTTCTGTGTACATGTATAATCATGTTTTACATTGTATTTCACTGACTCAGCATGGAAAGCAGTATTATCTAATATCATGTGGGTCTCTAATGATAATGAGGACTTTCAATGTTCAATAGTGAAATATAATTCAATTGTACTTCAACGGACAAATTTTGTTTTTATCTTAACCCTTTCCCCCATAGAGATGTAGTTTTATTTCATACATTTGGCTGTAATTTACCAAGCGTACACAATGGATAAGCTGTGAATTTGCCTACTCCACCTTCATAGAGGATACTAGGAATTATTAAGTGTTGTTCCGATCTTTATTATAGCTTGTTTGATGTGTCGATCTATGTCATTAAGCATTGGCGTCGAGAGGCGCTTCTAAGGGGGAAAGGGTTAAGCTGGAAAAGGTGTGTTTTATGAGACAAAAAGATGCTATATCATGTATTAAATGGTGTTTGAGCATCATATTTAGATAATGTCATAAATGATGTGACAGGCAGCTTGAGTCTAAAAGCTTTTACATTGACCAATATGCAGTGGCTGGAAACCATAAGAGTAAAACAGTGAGACTCTCCTACTCTCAACCAGCAAAATGACACATTTTATTTCTATATTTCATTTAAAAGCATATTAAAAGCCGCATCGAAAACTGTGAGGTTTACTGCATTCGTATAGTGAGATACTTTGTATCAGGGGTTATTATTACACATTACCGTAGACTGATTTATGTTTCTACAATAAACTTACAGACTGTGGATACACTTTATCGGTTTATTACCACATATTCTTACTCCTTTGACTGGTATTCATTAGGAGGGTAATAAAGTTATTAAAACGCTTACATAAAATTTCAATGAGAGGTGGGACCCCTGCTTGTTCGACTGGATAACAAGACTGCCTGTCTCCGATCAACAATCTTTGACAACCTAATCAGACAGGCAGTCTAACATTTAAGGAGTTTCAAACACTAGATTAGGAGATTAAAGAAATTATTAATGTAATCACCTGAGACTACGACAAACTTTTGTATGTCAATTTTGTGCAATTTCTTGCTTTGCTAGCAATATTTATGGGTAATTTGACTATCATGTCAAGTTTGGTAATAATATGAAAAATAATATTTTCATTCATAAAATTTCAATAAAATATTTTTCTGTATAAATGTTTGATATTTCTACTATAGGCCCTGATTGATTTATCAACGTTGTTAACCTTTACAATTGATCTTAACTTGCAAAACTGTGAAAGCAGTAGTTTATATATTGTTGAAAGATGTAAGATAAATGGTGAAATGAAATAATTATCATGTTTAACATAGCTTTGATTGTTCTCGGGTAATTATGGTTATTTGCCTGTCTCCACAAAGTCTAGCCTCGGCAGGCCAAGGCTGATAGGGCTCATAGCGGGTTTATTATTGCTGTATTTCAGAAGTAAACGTAGAAACATATCCATAATAATATTACCTGTATCAATAGAAATATTAGAAGATATTCGTAGAAATATCAGAAGATGTCCCTAGAAATATCACAAGTGGATAATTGTGCAAACATTAAAGTGCTCAGTCCTGGTTGTTGGTGAGAATGGTTGCTGGTTCTCATTCCAGGTACGTTGTTGGTGAGAATGGTTGCTGGTTCTCATTCCAGGTACGTTGTTGGTGAGAATGGTTGCTGGTTCTCACTCCTGGTTGTTGGTGAGAATTGTTGCTGGTTCTCACTCCTGGTTGTTGGTGATAAATGTTATTGGTTCCCACTCCTGGTTGTTGGTGATAAATATTGCTGGTTCTCACTCCTGGTTGTTGGTGAGAATTGTTGCTGGTTCCCACTCCTGGTTGTTGGTGAGAATTGTTGCTGGTTCCCACTCCAGGTTGTTGGTGATAAATATTGCTGGTTCTCACTCCAGGTTGTTGGTGAGAATGGTTGCTGGTTCTCACTCCAGGTTGTTGATGAGAATTGTTGCGGGTTCTCACTCCAGGTTGTTGGTGAGAATGGTTGCTGGTTCTCACTCCAGGTTGTTGGGGATAAATACTGCTGGTTCTCACTCCAGGTTGTTGGTGAGAATTGTTGCTGGTTCTCACTCCAGGTTGTTGGTGAGAATGGTTGCTGGTTCTCACTCCAGGTTGTTGATGAGAATTGTTGCTGGTTCTCACTCCAGGTTGTTGGTGAGAATGGTTGCTGGTTCTCACTCCAGGTTGTTGGTGAGAATTGTTGGTGGTTCTCACTCCAGGTTGTTGGTGAGAATTGTTGCTGGTTCTCACTCCTGGTTGTTGGTGAGAATTGTTGCTGGTTCTCACTCCTGGTTGTTGGTGATAATTGTTGCTGGTTCTCACTCCTGGTTGTTGGTGAGAATTGTTGCTGGTTCTCACTCCAGGTTGTTGGTGAGAATGGTTGCTGGTTCTCACTCCTGGTTGTTGGTGAGAATTGTTGCGGGTTCTCACTCCTGGTTGTTGGTGAGAATGGTTGCTGGTTCTCACTCCAGGTTGTTGGTAAGAATTGTTGCTGGTTCTCACTCCAGGTTGTTGGTGAGAATGGTTGCTGGTTCTCACTCCAGGTTGTTGGTGAGAATTGTTGTGGGTTCTCACTCCTGGTTGTTGGTGAACAATGTATCTTGTTCTCTCACTCACTATTGTGTAGTATTCCTAAGTAGCTATCACAACATGTCACCTTTGTCGTCTTCTCAAACCTGCTGATTGTGACCATTATATGATGGAGGACTACTGCCCTTGAAGGGAGCTTAAAGTGACATAGCAAGCAAATACAATGCATGCTATCACATATAAATAGCATTGCTACTTCACATTCCTCCGAAATAAATATAATAATTAATTTTGATCAGTAAATGAGGTTTATGCAATTCATAAACTCGATAATGTGAAAGTAGGAATTTCTGAAACGGTTATCAAGAACAGGGCGGGACTGTTGCTTATTACTAAATCAGTGGAGGTAGTCGCATGATACTGCCGTTAGATGTAGGTTAATCCATAATAGTAAATAGGTACTACCTATCAACGAGGATATATCAATTACTGAACTAGACATTATAGGAGGAATATGATTACCTCCCCACTAGGGCGTGGTTTGACTGATAGATAAAATGATGACAACTATCGTGCCTTTCTTATAGACGTTAAACTTATTTGCAGAAATTACGGATACATGAGCCCGGTGCGATTAAGATAATAAATCCTATTTCACTCCTGGAAATACACATTTCGGTGACCACTCGATAAAATAATCCCTATCTTACACTAATAATCACAAATATCTTCTATATCAACATATCTTACACTAATAAACACAAATATTTTCTGTATCAACATATTTTACACTAATAAACACAAATATTTTCTGTATCAACATTTCTTACACTAATAAACACAAATATTAATATCTATATCAAGATGAGCTGAAGCAACGTAATAATTGTGTCTTCTGCTCGAAATTCGGAAGAGAAAGAATTAATTCTGAGACGAGAAATCGAACAATCGTAATTATTTCTAAGAATTATACTTCCAAAATTTTAATAGTTTAATGGACTGGAATATTTTTCTTTTATTAGTGAGAATCTAAGCACAAGTCCAAGCGGCGACATCGTGTATTTGATATCAGCTTTAACCCATTCAACCCCAAGTAACTGACATGGACTGGTGCGTGATATTTTCAGACCAATAAATTAATAAGAAAATTACCTTTGGACCAGTTCATTTATCAAAATGGGTAATTTTATCTAAAAATAGTAATAATTATTACTGGCAAAAAAGTGCAGATCCTGATGAGACGGCTCGTCACGAGCCGGCTCATCTGGATCTACACTTTTCATAAGCCTATTTAGAGGCCTGTGGGGTTGAAAGGGTTAAGAGGTGATCGATCCATACACAATTATTTCCTATTTTCTTTTTCATGTTTATTTTGTATACACATGTTGCATACATGTTATGTATAGGTGGTACATGTCTGAGTGGGTCAAACTTTCCCCCATATTAGTGCAGATGCAAAGGGTGAGATATAGCTGTCAATTTGTATGAAATCTCTTTGAACATTGATAGTACATTTTATTTCATGATACAAGTGTTGTGTCACACATGATTTGAGAAAGTGTGTGTGTGTTTTACGTTTATTTATCGTAGCAACCGGTTGCCCATATGAGCGACGCCTCCTGAAGAGATTAGTCATTTTAGATTTTTGGAGGATAGTGCAATGATACAGACAGAGACCCATTCCAGAGCCTCCTCTGGTTCTTTTATGTGCACAGTGTAAGGCACCGACACGAGACCTCGGTTTAAAGTCCCACCTGAAAGACTGTTAATTTTATTAGGGTCAGATGGGGATCGAACCTGCGATCCCTGGATTACCAGTCAAGCATGTTAACCACTGGACTACACTACACAGATCCTTTTTATCACTTTACCATATAGGTTTTAATCATATTTTTGCACATAATAATGTTGCTACTTTCTTTTTGGCGCCAAATGTCAGCACACAAATTGTAATGACTTCACTAGATTGTCATGATGTCACCACGCAAAACAGCATTATATGTCACCATGCGAAACAGCATTATATTTATGTTTTAAACTTGTTTTTAATTATGTCTAGATTTCATTTAAATCGTGATTTGTCTTATCGGTAAGCCTTCCATGTGCTGATATAAGAAAATATGTGAGGGCTGTATTTACACTGAATACAAGCAAAGTTATGTGATAAAATGGAATATTACATTCTGTAGAATTGTGTGTTTTACGTTTATTTATCGTCGCTACCGGTTGCCCGTATGAGTGACGCCACCTGAAGAGATTAGTCATTTTAGATTTTTGGAGAATAGTGTAATGATACAGACAGAGACCCATTCCAGAGTCTCCTCTATTTCTTTTACTTGCACAGTGTAAAGCACCGACACAAGACCTCGACACAAGACCTCGGTATAAAGTCCCATCTGAACTACTGTCAATTTTATTAGGGTCAGACGGGGGATCAAACCTGCGATCCCTGGATTACCAGTCCAAAGTGTTAACCGCTGGACTACAGATCCGTCTGTAGAAATTCAATTTGTTTTCAAGTATATATATAGCATCAATTTAAAGCTGGCAAGCATGAATGTAAATCACTGCAATCTATAATCACTGCAAATATGTATAACTATGCACACCAGCCAGCGTTGATGTAGTTGCATAAAGTGGCTTAAAGTTGTCCCAAAATAGAAACTGTAATTTGATGTTTTATATGAAATGACTTGTAATATACCAGTATGCAAGATCTATAAAGTGAAGAAACTATGTAGTTGTTAATAGCCTTAATGAGCATTTAATGATGATAAATGTAGTTTATATCATCATAGGGTGACCTTGTGCTACCTTTTTAATTTTATAACATCTATTGGATTTATTACAGACATCCTTTATCATTAAGTCATTTTCAACTATAATGACATTACTAATTATATCAATTTAGAAGGAAAACTTATCTACAGCTGTCATTTTATTCGTAAAATATGATAACATTTGAAATACACATTGATTTCCCAAATAGCAATCCCTGAATTTGATGAAGAAATAAAATACATTTAAAGCATATATTTATATGCACATAATGTGTGCTATATTTCGCTACTACATAATTATACTTGTTTTAATGGCATTATTATCTGTATGTTTTATGCCGGTATTTTATTAATTCCAACACTGTTTGTGATGTAAATGTCATTGTTCAGTCAACCTTCATAATACATACATCTAACAGATTGAGATTGGTAGCATCTTGATTTTCAAGTCCAAAAAACAATTCTGGCGGGGCCAGCTGTTGCGACAAGCCCAGTGATATAGGGTTTGGGCTAATGATACCCTCCGCAAATCGATCATTGGAGTATTTTTCAATGTGCTTATAATGTTTTATCTTAACCAAGATTTTCCTTTTATTACAAAATGAACTCAATAAAAAAATCATAACATTCTGTCACCAAAAAGTATCTTTCTTTTATAATTGTTTGCTCTGTCACTACATATATATATATATATATATATAACATGACGCGGCATTTTTATAATTGTTTGCTCTGTCATTACACACACACATATATTGTGTATATATATATATATAATTATAACATGAATAACCACAGGAAGTTGTAGTACTGTCATGTATACAAGAATAACTACAGGAAGTTGTAGTATTGTCATGTATACAATAATAACCACAGGAAGTTGTAGTATTGTCATGTATACAATAATAACCACAGGAAGTTGTAGTACTGCTATGTATACAATAATAACTACAGGAAGTTGTAGTATTGTCATGTATACAAGAAATACCATATGTATACAAGACGAACCACAGGAAGACATGTATGACATTCTTCTAACTAATAATTGTAATTACTCATCATTTTAAGTTCACCAATCCCATTTTCTGTACATAGCCTCCACAGAAACAGTAAATCTTAATCATAACATAATCAGGCTCATTATCTTAATTACAGAGAAGAAACCGCTTTGCTATGCACTGTATTAATGGCAAAACAATCAGGCCCTCCTAAGGAGAATATTATCCAATCCATCCTGACATTCAGAATGCTGCATTAGTAAAATCCAATCAGAATTCACTAGGCTAATTATTATCAGAATTCACTAGGCTAATTATTCTTGACTTGGAATATCACTATTTAATCGCACTATCGGGTGATGGTTGGTTGACCTGTGACATCAGTGTTTTATAATGCAAGAGATACTGGCCGGGCACAGAAAGCTGTATTCCTGTATTGGGATACTGGCCTGTCACAGAAAGCTGTATTCCTGTAAGGGGATACTGGCCTGTCACAGAAAGCTGTATTCCTGTAAGGGGATACTGGCCTGTCACAGAAAGCTGTATTCCTGTAAGGGGATACTGGCCTGTCACAGAAAGCTGTATTCCTGTAAGGGGATACTGGCCTGTCACAGAAAGCTGTATTCCTGTAAGGGGATACTGGCCTGTCACAGAAAGCTGTATTCCTGTAAGGGGATACTGGTCTGTCACAGATAGCTGTATTCCTGTAAGGGGACACTGGCCTGTCACAGAAAGCTGTATTCCTGTATTGGGATACTTCTGTCACAGAAAGCTGTATTCCTGTAAGGGGATACTGGCCTGTCACAGAAAGCTGTATTCCTGTATTGGGATACTGGCCTGTCACAGAAAGCTGTATTCCTGTAAGGGGATACTGGCCTGTCACAGAAAGCTGTATTCCTGTATTGGGATATGGCCTGTCACAGAAAGCTGTATTCATGTATTGGGATACTGGCCTGTCACAGAAAGCTGTATTCCTGTATTGGGATACTGGTCTGTCACAGAAAGCTGTATTCCTGTAAGGGGACACTGGCCTGTCACAGAAAGCTGTATTCCTGTATTGGGGTGTGGTGTTTTGTGGGGGGATACTGGCTGTCACAGAAAGCTGTATCCTGTAAGGGGATACTGGCCTGTCACAGAAAGCTGTATTCCTGTAAGGGGATACTGGCCTGTCACAGAAAGCTGTATTCCTGTAAGGGGATACTGGCCTGTCACAGAAAGCTGTATTCCTGTATTGGGATACTGGCCTGTCACAGAAAGCTGTATTCCTGTAAGGGGATACTGGCCTGTCACAGAAAGCTGTATTCCTGTATTGGGATACTGGCCTGTCACAGAAAGCTGTATTCATGTATTGGGATACTGGCCTGTCACAGAAAGCTGTATTCCTGTATTGGGATACTGGTCTGTCACAGATAGCTGTATTCCTGTAAGGGGACACTGGCCTGTCACAGAAAGCTGTATTCCTGTATTGGGATACTGGTCTGTCACAGAAAGCTGTATTCCTGTAAGGGGACACTGGCCTGTCACAGAAAGCTGTATTCCTGTATTGGGATACTGGTCTGTCACAGAAAGCTGTATTCCTGTAAGGGGACACTGGCCTGTCACAGAAAGCTGTATTCCTGTAAGGGGATACTGGCCTGTCACAGAAAGCTGTATTCCTGTAAGGGGATACTGGCCTGTCACAGAAAGCTGTATTCCTGTATTGGGATACTGGCCTGTCATAGAAAGCTGTATTCATGTAAGGGGATACTGGCCTGTCACAGAAAGCTGTATTCCTGTATTGGGATACTGGTCTGTCACAGAAAGCTGTATTCCTGTAAGGGGACACTGGCATGTCACAGAAAGCTGTATTCCTGTAAGGGGATACTGGCCTGTCACAGAAAGCTGTATTCCTGTAAGGGGATACTGGCCTGTCACAGAAAGCTGTATTCCTGTAAGGGGATACTGGCCTGTCACAGGAAGCTGTATTCCTGTAAGGGGATACTGGCCTGTCACAGGAAGCTGTATTCCTGTATTGGGATACTGGCCTGTCATAGAAAGCTGTATTCATGTAAGGGGATACTGGCCTGTCACAGAAAGCTGTATTCCTGTATTGGGATACTGGTCTGTCACAGAAAGCTGTATTCCTGTAAGGGGACACTGGCCTGTCACAGGAAGCTGTATTCCTGTAAGGGGATACTGGCCTGTCACAGAAGCTGTATTCCTGTATTGGGATACTGGCTGTCATAGAAAGCTGTATTCATGTAAGGGGATACTGGCCTGTCACAGAAAGCTGTATTCCTGTATTGGGATACTGGTCTGTCACAGAAAGCTGTATTCCTGTAAGGGGACACTGGCATGTCACAGAAAGCTGTATTCCTGTAAGGGGATACTGGCCTGTCACAGAAAGCTGTATTCCTGTAAGGGGATACTGGCCTGTCACAGAAAGCTGTATTCCTGTAAGGGGATACTGGCCTGTCACAGGAAGCTGTATTCCTGTAAGGGGATACTGGCCTGTCACAGGAAGCTGTATTCCTGTATTGGGATACTGGCCTGTCATAGAAAGCTGTATTCATGTAAGGGGATACTGGCCTGTCACAGAAAGCTGTATTCCTGTATTGGGATACTGGTCTGTCACAGAAAGCTGTATTCCTGTAAGGGGACACTGGCATGTCACAGAAAGCTGTATTCCTGTAAGGGGATACTGGCCTGTCACAGAAAGCTGTATTCCTGTAAGGGGATACTGGCCTGTCACAGAAAGCTGTATTCCTGTAAGGGGATACTGGCCTGTCACAGGAAGCTGTATTCCTGTAAGGGGATACTGGCCTGTCACAGGAAGCTGTATTCCTGTATTGGGATACTGGCCTGTCACAGAAAGCTGTATTCCTGTAAGGGATACTGGCCTGTCACAGAAAGCTGTATTCCTGTATTGGGATACTGGCCAGGCACATACAGTTGTATTACTGTAGGTGCATCTTATAGTTAGTTCTCTCTCAAAATTCACTTCACTTAAATTACATACGCAAACTTTAACTGTCAAAAGTTTTAATAGTTATATTGCCTTAAGGTATATGCCAAACTGACAATTTAATAATATAACATTATAATGCAGTGAAATCAAACTTGCTGATTTTATCTATTATAATTAGTGTCTGAAAAGTTCTGTTGTTAGTATCTCAGCAACAAGATTGTTTGTTGCCCACACACATGAAACAAAGATTGTTTGTTATCCACACACATGAAACATAGATTGTTTGTTATCCACACACATGAAACAAAGATTGTTTGTTATCCACACACATGAAACAAAGATTGTTTGTTATCCACACACATGAAACATAGATTGTTTGTTATCCACACACATGACACAGATTGTTTGTTATCCACACACATGAAACAAAGATTGTTTGTTACCCACACACATGAAACATAGATTGTTTGTTACCCACACACATGAAACATAGATTGTTTGTTATCCACACACATGAAACATAGATTGTTTGTTATCCACACACATGAAACATAGATTGTTTGTTATCCACACACATGAAACATAGATTGTTTGTTACCCACACACATGCAATTAGCACTTAATTTGGAGAAAAATAGAAATTTAAACTTTATTATTTTGTTAGTAAAACCTGCTTATTATCACTAATTTGAGGTCAGATTTCTTATCAGAATTACTTATACAAATTTATTTGAGCTCGATTGCGAAACAAGTTATATCAACTTATATTAATCACTCTCGAGACCTCATTTCTGATGGAATCCAGCGCCACGAGGGAGAGAGAAGAGGCAATGTGGAATTTAAATGCCTTGCCTAAGGGCACAATTGTAACAGCTCCAGCAGGGCTCAAACTCCGGGCATTTCGCACCTGAAGCGAACGCGCATCCACTGCGCTATCATGACTTCCACATTCCACTTTATTTAGAATTACTTAGTATCTTTCGCTTTTGTTCTGCTGTTATCTAGGTCAGTCAGTTCAGATAGAATTCATTTGTAAATATTGCATCTTTCTGTAGTGATTCAGTAAATCATGCTTCCTTGTTAGTGTGGAGACCATGAGGCTTGTAAGAAGTGCTTGTGTGTTTGAGTTTTGCACTTGGACTGTGTTGAAACACATATTGTATTGTTGTCCTAATGAGATACTCTGCATGTCTGCCTTGTCTGCCATCAGGTTGTTAATAGCTGCAAGATTAGAATAGGTACACTCTGCCCACCTTACTAAGAGGTAATGTGACAAACACAGCCAAAAAGTGCTTCGATCAGTATGGTCATTATTTACCAGTCTTGAACATACTTAGTTTATGCCAATTTATTTTAGCTCGATTGTGAAACAAGTTCTTACAACTTATATTAATCACTCTCGAGACCTCATTCCGGATGGAATCCATCGCCACGAGGGAGAGAAGAGGCAATGTGGAATTTAAATGCCTTGCCTAAGGGCACAATCATAACAGCTCCAGCGGGGCTCGAATTCAGGGCCTTTCGTAACTGAAGCGAACGCGCTACGACTGCTATCATGACTTCCACAAATTGAACATATACCAGTATTACCTAGACTAGTGTGTAAATGTGTAAGCATAAAAGACGACCATGTTGATATCAGTTTAAGCCACTATTAATGCATATGGACCTCCCAATTAAGACGACCATATTGATATCAGTTCAAGTCATTATTAATGCGTATTAACCTCCCAATAAAGACGACCATATTGATATCAGTTCAAGTCATTATTAATGCATATTAACCTCCCAATAAAGACGACCATATTGATATCAGTTCAAGTCATTATTAATGCATATTAACCTCCCAATAAAGACCACCATGTTGATATCACTTCAAGCCATTATTAATGCATGTTCACCTCCAAATAAAGACCTCCTGTCAACAAGGACCACATTTTGTCGTATGCATGTGTGGTCTAAACTGGTCTTCATAGACAATCTTGACTGGACCCATATGAAGGCATTAAGATGTTCATACATGTGGGAGAGGACTGTCTCTAGAGCCCTATTGGCAGGGGCAGATCCAGGGAAACAACCTGGGTTGCATGATGAAGTCGGGTGACACCAAAAAACTAACTTGGAAAGTCCATCACAAATCTCCTAATCAGTCTGAGAGTACCAAGTAACCCTTTCCCTCATAGAAGCACCACTTGACGCCATTACCAATACCGCATACAATTACAATGTAGTAGCCAAACCAATGTTCATAAACCCTTTCCCTCATAGAAGCACCTCTTGACGCCATTACCAATACCACATACAATGACAATGTAGTAGCCAAACTAATGTTCATAATAAAGGCCAGAATCTCATATAGTCCCAGTAATATCTATGGAGGTGGGATATATATGGCAACTACTTATCCACTGCATGATAGCTAAATGGATGTCGTTTGTATGAAGATATAATAGTATATTAACCTAAATCTCAATGAAGTCCCAGTATTATCTATGGAGGTGGGATAGATATGGCGACTACCTATCCACTGCATGATAGCTAAATGGCTGTCGTTTGTATGGAGATATAATAGTATATTGACCTAATCTCTATGAAGTCCCAGTAATATAAATGGAGGTGGGATAGATATGGCGACTACCTATCCACTGCATGACAGCTGTCGTTTGTATGGAGATATAATAGTATATTAACCTAAATCTCTAGAAGGAAAGGGCTAAATGGCTGTCGTTTGTATGGAGATATAATAGTATATTAACCTAAATCT
Source organism: Archivesica marissinica (assembly GCA_014843695.1). Classification (NCBI taxonomy): domain Eukaryota; kingdom Metazoa; phylum Mollusca; class Bivalvia; order Venerida; family Vesicomyidae; genus Archivesica; species Archivesica marissinica. The sequence continues at coordinate 99,323,845 of CM026390.1, read as the reverse complement.
CTAGAAGGAAAGGGCTAAATGGCTGTCGTTTGTATGGAGATATAATAGTATATTAACCTAAATCTCTAGAAGGAAAGGGCTAAATGGCTGTCGTTTGTATGGAGATATAATAGTATATTAACCTAAATCTCTAGAAGGAAAGGGCTAAATGGCTGTCGTTTGTATGGAGATATAATAGTATATTAACCTAAATCTCTAGAAGGAAAGGGCTAAATGGCTGTCGTTTGTATGGAGATATAATAGTATATTAACCTAAATCTCTAGAAGGAAAGGGCTAAATGGCTGTCGTTTGTATGGAGATATAATAGTATATTAACCTAAATCTCTAGAAGGAAAGGGCTAAATGGCTGTCGTTTGTATGGAGATATAATAGTATATTAACCTAAATCTCTAGAAGGAAAGGGCTAAATGGCTGTCGTTTGTATGGAGATATAATAGTATATTAACCTAAATCTCTAGAAGGAAAGGGCTAAATGGCTGTCGTTTGTATGGAGATATAATAGTATATTAACCTAAATCTCTAGAAGGAAAGGGCTAAATGGCTGTCGTTTGTATGGAGATATAATAGTATATTAACCTAAATCTCTAGAAGGAAAGGGCTAAATGGCTGTCGTTTGTATGGATATATAATAGTATATTAACCTAAATCTCTAGAAGGAAAGGGTTAAATGGCTGTCGTTTGTATGGATATATAATAGTATATTAACCTAAATCTCTAGAAGGAAAGGGTTAAATGGCTGTCGTTTGTATGGATATATAATAGTATATTAACCTAAATCTCTAGAAGGAAAGGGTTAAATGGCTGTCGTTTGTATGGATATATAATAGTATATTAACCTAAATCTCTAGAAGGAAAGGGTTAAATGGCTGTCGTTTGTATGGATATATAATAGTATATTAACCTAAATCTCTAGAAGGAAAGGGTTAAATGGCTGTCGTTTGTATGGATATATAATAGTATATTAACCTAAATCTCTAGAAGGAAAGGGTTAAATGGCTGTCGTTTGTATGGATATATAATAGTATATTAACCTAAATCTCTAGAAGGAAAGGGTTAAATGGCTGTCGTTTGTATGGATATATAATAGTATATTAACCTAAATCTCTAGAAGGAAAGGGCTAAATGGCTGTCGTTTGTATGGATATATAATAGTATATTAACCTAAATCTCTAGAAGGAAAGGGTTAACCTAAATCTCTAGAAGGAAAGGGTTAACCTAAATCTCTAGAAGGAAAGGGTTAACCTAAATCTCTAGAAGGAAAGGGTTAACCTAAATCTCTAGAAGGAAAGGGTTAACCTAAATCTCTAGAAGGAAAGGGTTAACCTAAATCTCTAGAAGGAAAGGGTTAACCTAAATCTCTAGAAGGAAAGGGTTAACCTAAATCTCTAGAAGGAAAGGGTTAACCTAAATCTCTAGAAGGAAAGGGTTAACCTAAATCTCTAGAAGGAAAGGGTTAACCTAAATCTCTAGAAGGAAAGGGTTAACCTAAATCTCTAGAAGGAAAGGGTTAACCTAAATCTCTAGAAGGAAAGGGTTAACCTAAATCTCTAGAAGGAAAGGGTTAACCTAAATCTCTAGAAGGAAAGGGTTAACCTAAATCTCTAGAAGGAAAGGGTTAACCTAAATCTCTAGAAGGAAAGGGTTAACCTACATCTCTAGAAGGAAAGGGTTAACCTAAATCTCTAGAAGGAAAGGGTTAACCTAAATCTCTAGAAGGAAAGGGTTAACCTAAATCTCTAGAAGGAAAGGGTTAACCTAAATCTCTAGAAGGAAAGGGTTAACCTAAATCTCTAGAAGGAAAGGGTTAACCTAAATCTCTAGAAGGAAAGGGTTAACCTAAATCTCTAGAAGGAAAGGGTTAACCTAAATCTCTAGAAGGAAAGGGTTAACCTAAATCTCTAGAAGGAAAGGGTTAACCTAAATCTCTAGAAGGAAAGGGTTAACCTAAATCTCTAGAAGGAAAGGGTTAACCTAAATCTCTAGAAGGAAAGGGTTAACCTAAATCTCTAGAAGGAAAGGGTTTATTGCTCTACACCCTTCAAGGCTTTCATGCTTTTGTGTTGTTTGGGAAGTAAGAAGTCATTTTATGTCAATGTTATAAATGATAATTTGAGAATATCTGGAATGTATCTCTGAAATAGTGTAGGCCCAGTCCTATAGGCCCAGTCCTATGTATGTTAGTGCAATCAAGACTGGATATATAGTGTCACAATGCAAGCTTATTCTGCTGCTATCAACAAGATGGTTATATTCGCAAAAGATTACCTGAAAATCAAAGATGAAAACCTCTACATACCTAGAACAATAGTCCCATTTGTGTCATAATATTATTCCAGATTAAATATCTCTGACCAGATTCCAGTGACTACAAACACAACACTGCTGTGTCTAGGACAATGATAAAACCTCTAGTCCAGGCAGTCTGGTAACATGTGAACACACTGCAGGGTTGTTGCCAAGGGCAAGTCACACTGTCTACACCAGCTCTCTTGCCACTGGCCAATTCTATTATAATTACAGAAAATTGTCTACATCCTCCATTGCAATGATTTTATCTACACTGTTGACAAGCTTTTGTTTTTTAATAACCAATTCATTTCATCAGATACTTTCTGAAACCAATCCGCTTAATTGAATTCATTTAGAAATTACAGCCTGGACTGGCATGAAGTGTTCCTCAGAATTAAAACAAATCACACATTATAGCAGTGAAAATCCAATCAGTGACATGAAGAAAAGAGAGAAGATATATTGGCTATATAGCTTACTGGAGATGGATATAAAATGATGCTTAGTCAGGCAAAATAATCTTCCAGAAAATGAGCCAATTTTCTACAAGAAATTCCCTGCATAGGAATTTCTGAGATTTCCCAGAAAGTGGTCAGTTGGTGGTCATTAGAATCAATTATGGTCTGACTTGTGCTCTCAGACAAGTGGAGCCTAGGTAGTGAACAAGTCTTGTGATCTAGGTAGTGAGCAAGTCTTGTGATCTGTATAAGTCGGTTAATCAGTGCCTTCATCCCTCATTTACTGTACCTCGCTTGCTGTACAGACCACCAGCAGACATTGTGTGGAGTGAGCAAACATGTTTCTCTAGTATATAATTCTCTAAAAGTGGGTTTGGAAAGAATCCTGTCTATAGGATGTTCTTTGAATTTTGTATTACTTGATGAAACATCACTTAGAGTTTTTAGCCAGTCTGGTATGTTGGATTTTAGCATGCCCGAGTAGCAACATGAGGTATGGTGAATGTTTGTTCATTCTTCCATCATATTGTGTGTTGACTATTTGTTTGAACATTATCTCCTCTGAAGCCTCTTGGCAATGTTGATGAAACTGTACAGGTATACTCATTGGGTTGTATTGATGAAACTGTACAGGTATACTCATTGGGTTGTCCATTTTTAAGTTTATATAACGGGGATCAAAGCAGCGGGCTCCACGAAACATGTGCAAATGTGACCTCAGAGATAAAAAACTTGGCCACTAGGTAAACTGTAGAATATTCTTAAGCAAGCTATGCTCCTGAACCAATACTAGAAACAATGCCACATTTGATGGGTAGCATACATACAACAAATGTCTTTGCTTGCAAATTATGATACATTTGTCAGTGTATTATTGATTTTTATTCTCTGAAACAGCCATCCAACTTCAAAATAATTGTACACTATTGACTTTTGGAAGACCTTTGCACCAAGATTAAGTTCAACAATTATGAAAGACTGGGTATAATTTCCCCTATTAGTTGAGAAGTCTCCTTTATCTGAAGCACTGAGCAGTATATAGTATTATATGACAATGGACCCAGGTGAGCGATCCACGGAACTCTTATGAACGATATAGTGATGAGCATTCGTCAGTCCTACTTATGAACGATATAGTGATGAGCATTCGTCAGTCCTACTTATGAACGATATAGTGATGAGCATTCGTCAGTCCTATAGTTAACACTGTTCCAAACGTTATAGTTCATTAAAACAATTCTGAAAATAAGAATTTGCAAAGATTTCTTTATGCGAAAATATTCATTTTTATAGTAGGTCACTAGGTCAGATGTAGAAATTTGTATATCGATCAGCTTATTATATAAATGGGTTACTGGCGACGATGTTTCTAAGGCACAACTGCAGGGAAAAAAGTTCAGAACGTACATCGCTTTACTATTGTGGAGCACCACAAGGCCATTATACCATTCTTGTTTATTCTGCATGTTAGGTACATGTGATATTTATCAACAGTTCAACAGCATTGTTCAAAGGCGTATTAAGTATAGGTTCATTTAGCAACTGTAAATATTTCATTAAAGTGTTCAAGTAGCAAATGCGTGGTGCATTATGTTGAATGCAGTAGTGGCCACATGTCCTGTGAAGACCATTTTTCACATTGTCACAATGTATTCTTCACATTTACCATTTAGTTTTTGATGTCATTGACATATTTCAGCCATGGTTGATATCTAAAGGAAGGATTAATGAGCATGTACCAATTTAACAGTTGGATACAATTAATTAATTATGGTTGGCATCTGTGTCCAGTGAATTACAACTAGTCTTCATCTCATCAGGCATGTTCAGAAATACACTATTGTGTTGTATTGAAACTGGTGTGTGAGTATATAATATATCATGTGGTATTCTTTATTTGATGACTTAGGCTAATGTACTTTTAAGTTCTGTATGATGCTACAAGTTAGCCCTGTTATGTATTTGGACTGTCGAAATGTCTTGTAATTAATACACCCTGATGTCTGATAGTAGGGTGCCACATACAAGCCAGCCATCTTAAATGTGTGTCTCCTCTTTGTTTGTAATCCAGGGATCGCAGGTTCGATCCTCCGTCTGATCCTAATACAATTAACAGTCTTTCAGATGGGACTCTTAACCAAGGTCTTGTGTCGGTGCTTTACACTGTGCACGTAAAAGAACCAGAGGAGACTCTGGAATGGGTCTCTGTCTGTATGTATCATTGCACTATCTTCCAAAAATCTAAAATGACTAATCTCTTCAGGAGGTGTCACTCATATGGGCAACTGGTAGTGATGATAAATAAATGTAAATATATATTTACGTTTATATAATTATTATGTTTCTTATTGGTGGAATATCCTGTTTCGTTTATTTGTACATCAGCTATACACATGCAGTTATTAGAATGCCAATGCTATACAGAGATGAACGAGAAAGATAAGGAAGTGTAAAACAGTATCAGTAGCTGCTGATTGACATCCATGACATGACAAGTAGGATTCACAGTGGCTAGTAATGATGACAGCTCTCCTGTTATGGAGATGATAAAGGACAGTTGTAAACAATGTAATTATGACAGGAACAAGACTGCCAGTCTAGAGAAATGGGACAACTAGAGCTTTAGCAGCCAACAAAGAGTTTCCTGGATTCACCAGTTTTAGGGAACTAATGTAACTGATAATGTTCAGCTTGTCATCTGGTTTGTAGAGTATATACTTGACCTTGTTTGAAACATTACTGGCATGCATGCATTGATGGAACAAATATCATATACGCAGGGTTCATTCTAGGTCAGAATTTTTGGGAGAAGTGAGAAAGCGCGTGATCGCTTCCTTAAATGGTGTTCTTTAATATACTTCTGCAAAATAGGGTTAAAATGCACAATACAACCATTAAATACAACATTTGAATAGAAGGAGTGCTTTATAATGGGCCAGTGTATCTAACTAGACAAAATTTTGTTTGAAAATCTTAAAAACCCCAAAAAAAATAATTTGGGGAGAAGTGGGGCCCCCAGAGGGCGAAGTCAGGGTCCCTAGGGCGACTATTTCGCCCACATCGCCCTCTAGAATGATCCCTGGACATACATGCAAGTAGTGTGCTGTAAGTCTAAAACGTATCACTTTTAGTAATATGTCTCACTGTTTATACATAATTGGGCTCCTGCTCTTTTTATTGAGAATGTGTTTCGTGCTTATAGATTTAAGAATGTTCAGCGGTATAGTGGCTGCGAACATTTTGAAGAAAGTCCATTTTAATGGTCATTGAATAGCAAAAGTGAAATTCGTTCAATTTCTTTCTCTGAAACCATTGGCCAGACAATAATATATGTACTCCTGTTTGACATTCCACGGCTCTCTGTCATGTTAGACTTTAAGCATTTATGAAAGATTCCATCATCAGACAGGAATGACAATCATATTTGGCAGTCATGTCCAACATCGAGAGACAATGAGACATGAAAATCAGAGGAAAGTGTAAAAATCGGTTCAGTGAACTTGACAACCATATTCAATTTTTCCCTTTTGGACTTGAACAACTTTTATATTTCTATTATTGGTGATCCACCCCCTACCGTTTATCGGTTCTCAAAGGTTTTCTATGGTTAATTTAAGAACAAAATTATTGGTGGCAATGTGGGTGGCACTTTGTCTACACACATGAAATGTGATACTGTTACATATCATATAGGAAAGAATTCTCAAGTTTCCTGTACCACTGGCAAGATATAAAGCTTTCTGCTTCTATTGAAATAAATGAATGGCTTTCAAATAGATTGTCCAATTAGCATATAATTATGGACATTAATTAGGATTAACTGTCAGTGGTATTTTATTGTCTATAATCCAGGTTATGAGGACAAACGGCTCAGCTTCTGGTTTTACAACTCATACCAAGTCTTTATAATTCATCTCAGATTATAAACGGAGGCAGCCGAATTGATATCTTTCCAAGTCCCGGCTGTAACTTCTTCTGCGCTATTATTAATATATAAAATAATATTTGCACATGTATTAAGAGCTTGAACATACTGTAAATGTGGCGGATGCGTAAATTAAATACTGTAAGCTAATAATCATATTGTAATATTGAAACATTTACATGATGGTGTTACAAATTATTTTGTCTCTATATGTCTTATTTCACATTATTATTTGTTAAATTTCTACATGTCTGAGTTAACATTATGTAAATAAATGGTGTCCTTCGCGGCACGAAAATCAAATTTTTTTTTTATAAAATAAGTCGATAACTTACAACACAAATAATATTTCAAAAATTGTCCGTAGCACTCCATCTAAACGGCTCGTTTTTTCCCCGACAGCACATGGTATGGCTACGTCATAATCACGTCATGACTCATATCAAAATTCAAACTTACGTCACTGAACTCATAATAAACCGTTATGTCTGGTTTTGCTGGATAGCGGGTGACATACTTTTATCCAAATTTAGAATTTACATACAGTAGTTTAGCTATACTGTATGTCTTTTTCAGTACACCTCAAACATGCCAATTCTTACAACCATCATAAAGCTTCGTGGGGGGGTTGCTGGTGGGGGGGTGTACTGGTGAGGGGGGGAGTCTACTGGTGGGGGGGGGGAGTGTACTGGTGGGGGGGGGCATTCGTCACTTACTGTCATATTTCTTGTGTGTGATGGTGTTTCTTAATACAATACATTGTGTATAACTACCATTTTAAAGCTGCTCATCCTGTAGAACAAGCGACCTGAAAAACAATCCAATCTCCCTTAAGTAAATATCATGTACCGTTGTCATAGTAACAGCAGAAACATTGGGAACTATTTATTTGGCATTCCTATATTCAGTAAATTTCCATCTTGGCGCTGCCAGTTCACGTTTGCCATTTTGACTGAAACCCACGAATATGCAGTGTAATCAATTGTGTCGAGTGTTGACTGGTTCATTACATTATATTTGTAATCAATTGTGTCGAGCATTGACTGGTTCATTACATTATATTTGTAATCAATTGTGTCGAGTGTTGACTGGTTCATTACATTATATTTGTAATCAATTGTGTCGAGTGTTGACTGGTTCATTACATTATATTTGTAATCAATTGTGTCGAGTGTTGACTGGTTCATTACATTTGTAATAAATTGTGTCGAGTGTTGACTGGTTCATTACATTTGTAATAAATTGTGTCGAGTGTTGACTGGTTCATTACATTTGTAATAAATTGTGTCGAGCATTGACTGGTTCATCACATTACATTTGTAATAAATTGTGTCAAGCGTTGACTGGATCATCACATTACATTTGTACTCAATTGTGTCAAGTGTTGACTGGTTCATTACATTACACTTGTACTCAATTGTGTCGAGTGTTGGCTGGTTCATTACATTACACTTGTACTCAATTGTGTCGAGTGTTGACTGGATCATCACATTACACTTGTACTCAATTGTGTCAAATGCTGACTGATTCGTTACATTAGCATTGAAGCACAAGCTCCTAAATTATCACAAAATGACACAGTCTCAATTACATTGCTATTAATGATGCAGATTTGGTTTCAACTTTGATTTTACATATCTAAATCATTTTTTAATTATACTGCTGTAAAATTGGGCTCGCTTGTTGAACTAGCAGCCATGAATGTTTGTATGCCTGTTGCAATATTAACGCGTCATGGCTTGGTAACACGCTGGACTTGTAATCCACGAATCGCAGGTTCGATCCCCCGTCTGACCCTAATAAATTAACAGTCTTTCAGATGGGACTGTAAACCGAGTTCTCGTGTCGGTGCTGTACACTGTGCGTGTAAAAGAACCAGAGGAGACTCTGGAATGGGTCTCTGTCTGTATCATTGCACTATCTTCCAAAAATGGCTAATCTCTTCAGGAGGCGTCGCTCATATGGGCAACCAGTAGCGACGATAAATAAATGTAAAACACACAATTCTACAGAATGTAATATTCTATTTTATCACATAACTTTGTTTGTATTCAGTGTAAATACAGCCCTCACATATTTTCTTATATATCAACAAATGTGTGTAATAACACCTAGAAGGATTCTGATTGGTTGAGAGAATAATCAAAAGCGTCATGGCGATCGAGCGAGTTGATAGGGAAGTGGTTGTTTATAACCAGTTTATATATATATATTAATTAGACCTGTTGATAGTATACGTATAATATAATTAGACTGTATGTAACAGGCTTCTACACTGATTTGTCTCGTTAAAACCTCATTACGATGAAACATACAGATATCTACTGTCATAAGGTGAAGTAGCCATCAAGTCTGCAGGTTTCATAGATCATTGACAGTTTATATTCTCTCTGATTTATTAATGCAGGTTATCTGCCCCTGGGGGAGGCATATGCCATGTTAAGCCTTTATTTTATTACTGAAAATCAGTGCAGTTTTATTATATTTTAATTTTTCCTGTTTGTGTGGCAGTTTGTTTGATCTATGTGTTGAGCAGTTACAGGAGTCACGCTTGTGTCACGCTGGTGTCACACTGGTTAACATTCTCCCATGTATACATTACACCTCTCCCATGTATATGTTATGCCTCTCCCATGTATACATTAAACCTCTCCCATGTATACATTACACCTCTCCCATGTATACATTAAGCCTCTCCTATGTATACATTAAACCTCTCCCATGTATACATTACACCTCTCCCATGTATACATTACACCTCTCCCATGTATACATTACACCTCTCCCATGTATACATTACACCTCTCCCATGTATACATTACACCTCTCCCATGTATACATTAAGCCTCTCCTATGTATACATTAAACCTCTCCCATGTATACATTACACCTCTCCCATGTATACATTACACCTCTCCCATGTATACATTAAACCTCTCCCATGTATACATTAAGCCTCTCCTATGTATACATTAAACCTCTCCCATGTATACATTACACCTCTCCCATGTATACATTAAGCCTCTCCCATGTATACATTACACCTCTCCCATGTATACCTTACACCTCTTCCATGTATATATTACACCTCTCCCATGTATACGTTATGCCTCTCCCATGTATACATTAAGCCTCTCCCAAACCTCTCCCATGTATACATTAAGCCTCTCCCAAACCTCTCCCATGTATACATTAAACCTCTCCCACACCTCTCCCATGTATATATTACACCTCTCCCATGTATACATTAAACCTCTCTCATGTATACATTACACCTCTCCCATGTATACATTACACCTCTCCCATGTATACATTACACCTCTCCCATGTATACGTTATGCCTCTCCCATGTATATATTACATCTCTCCCATGTATACATTAAGCCTCTCCCATGTATACATTAAGCCTCTCCCATGTATATATTAAACCTCTCCCATGTATACATTAAGCCTCTCCCATGTATACATTAAACCTCTCCCATGTATACATTACACCTCTCCCATGTATACATTAAACCTCTCCCATGCATACATTAACCTCTCCCACGCATACATTAACCTATCCCATGTATACATTAAACCTCTCCCACATATACATTAAACCTCCCACGTATACATTAAACCTCTCCCACATATACATTAACCTCTCCCACGTATACATTAAACCTCTCCCACACATACATTAACCTCTCCCACGTATACATTAAACCTCTCCCACGCATACATTAAACCTCTCCCACGCATACATTAAACCTCCCACGCATACATTAAATCTCTCCCACATATACATTAAACCTCGTCCAGAGGAGTAATTATCTCCGTCATGTATGAAGTATAAAATGTGATGATGACGTGTAGCTGTAATTGTATAATCGCATTAAAGGACATTATTTCACTGATGCTAGTGCTGTTTTATTCGAAGAAAACCTATAATTTGTTATTATACCATGCACATTAAGTTTGATAGGGAATATATTTGCGTTACCGGCACGTTTTATGCCGTCTAGAGCTCATAATTCTGAAGCGTTTGCATCCCGATGAAGGCCATGATGCTGAAAATTCAGTTATAGAATACAGTTATATTCTGTCTATATTTGTTTTGTTATCTACTCTGTATCTTTAAACCAATTGAAAACCCAGGCCCGTAGCCACACTGAGTCACACCTGCCAACTGCCTCGGTTAAAATTTCCAGAGCAACCAAAAAATAAATGAAAAATTAAATACAAAAATATCCCATTGCTGTATGAAATGTTGACTGCTAGAGAGCTGAAAGGTCAGTACATAATTATACGTCTAAACTCATTAAATCAGAAAACGCAGGAAATCGTTTCTATACCCCCAACAATTTTAAGGGGTAACATGGCACAGGACCCCCTAGATTGCCTTGGTTGAAATATGTGTGTCCGTGGTCCTGTGGTAGAGCGTCAGATTTGGAATCGAACGGTCCCGAGTTTGATACTCGGTCAGGCCACGTATGTACTGGTTAATCGCTAAGGTCGGCTAAGCCTGCCCAGGAAAACATGTCTAAGTCCCCGCGAGGGGTTTGACATTAAAGGAACATGCATACATACATTTACGGTACTGAAACCAATTTCTATTGTACTACCTTCAGCTAGGTTCATGGTCCACTAGTTTCTGATCTTCAATATCTATTTAATTGTTTGAGGAATTTTGACATAAATTGTTCATAGCATTAAGATGATATACAAAATACAACTTTGAACTGGGTACTGTGCTTTCAAAGTAAAGTAATAATACCGTTGGAATATTACACTACTGTATAGGTAAGGCAATATACGATAGCTTACAGGTACTGTGATTTATTGTTTAATACTGCTAACAACCTGACTTACCTATAATGCAATAGTGTATCGAATATTTGTTTACAACCGTTATTACTTTACTTTGAAAGCACAGTACCACTGAACATTGTCACATGGGATGGGGTGCTAGGAGAGCATCAGGGGTGTCCTGCAGGATATTAATCACTTGTATTGATTTCTAGTGACTGAGTCACCCAGTGACCATGTTTTGTTCAAGGCATTCTGTCTTGTGCAATGTTGCAGGAGATTCGGGGAAACTGTATGTGGTAATTGTATTTGTAGTAATCAGATTTTGTTTGCTCCAAACATGTCATTATCTTGTTAGTGTTCCATTAGGAAGGCAGTGCTCAGTAATTAGCACATGAGATCATGTTCACGAGTCTGGCATATTGCAGCTTCCCATGCTATGATAGTGCACCAACAACTTGCATGCCAGGTAATTGGCTATAGTAACATCAGTGCACCAACAACTTGCATGCCAGGTAATTGGCTATAGTAACATCAGTGCACCAACAACTTGCATGCCAGGTACTTGGCTATAGTAACATCAGTGCACCAACAACTTGCATGTCAGGTACTTGGCTATAGTAACATCAGTGCACCAACAACTTGCATGCCAGGTACTTGGCTATAGTAACATCAGTGCACCAACAACTTGCATGCCAGGTAATTGGCTATAGTAACATCAGTGCACCAACAACTTGCATGCCAGGTAATTGGCTATAGTAACATCAGTACACCAACAACTTGCATGCCAGGTACTTGGCTATAGTAACATCAGTGCACCAACAACTTGCATGCCAGGTACTTGGCTATAGTAACATCAGTGCACCAACAACTTGCATGCCAGGTACTTGGCTATAGTAACATCAGTGCACCAACAACTTGCATGCCAGGTAATTGGCTATAGTAACATCAGTGCACCAACAACTTGCATGCCAGGTAATTGGCTATAGTATCATCAGTGCACCAACATCTTGCATGCTAGGTAATTGGCTATAGTAACATCAGTGCACCAACAACTTGCATGCCAGGTAATTGGCTATAGTAACATCAGTGCACCAACAACTTGCATGCCAGGTAATTGACTATAGTAACATCAGTGCACCAACAACTTGCATGCCATGTAATTGGCTATAGTAACATCAGTGCACCAACAACTTGCATGCCAGGTAATTGGCTATAGTAACATCAGTGCACCAACAACTTGCATGCCAGGTAATTGACTATAGTAACATCAGTGCACCAACAACTTGCATGCCAGGTAATTGGCTATAGTAACATCAGTGCACCAACAACTTGCATGCCAGGTAATTGGCTATAGTAACATCAGTGCACCAACAACTTGCATGCCAGGTAATTGGCTATAGTAACATCAGTGCACCAACAACTTGCATGCCAGGTAATTGGCTATAGTAACATCAGTGCACCAACAACTTGCATGCCAGGTAATTGGCTATAGTAACATCAGTGCACCAACAACTTGCATGCCAGGTACTATAGTAACATCAGTGCACCAACAACTTGCATGCCAGGTAATTGGCTATAGTAACATCAGTGCACCAACAACTTGCATGTCAGGTAATTGGCTATAGTAACATCAGTGCACCAACAACTTGCATGCCAGGTAATTGGCTATAGTAACATCAGTGCACCAACAACTTGCATGCCAGGTAATTGGCTATAGTAACATCAGTGCACCAACAACTTGCATGCCAGGTACTATAGTAACATCAGTGCACCAACAACTTGCATGCCAGGTACTATAGTAACATCAGTGCACCAACAACTTGCATGCCAGGTAATTGGCTATAGTAACATCAGTGCACCAACAACTTGCATGTCAGGTAATTGGCTATAGTAACATCAGTGCACCAACAACTTGCATGTCAGGTAATTGGCTATAGTAACATCAGTGCACCAACAACTTGCATGCCAGGTAATTGGCTATAGTAACATCAGTGCACCAACAACTTGCATGTCAGGTAATTGGCTATAGTAACATCGAGATGCATGCTCTCATGCAAAAACACCATTGGACCGCCTCCGTGGACTTGTATACCACTGTAACCTATCATCACTGTTGGTCACTGGTTCGAGCCCCGCTCAAGCCCTGTCGCTTTATATGAAAAGTTTGGTAATTTCTTACAGAGATTGATGCACCAAGGTGTTGTTAGGTAAACAATAAGACATGATGTTATGACCGTGTTGCCTGAACATCATTATATACCCGCCATAAGACATGATGTTATGACCGTGTTGCCTGAACATCATTATATACCCGCCATAAGACATGATGTTATGACCGTGTTGCCTGAACATCATTATATACCCGCCATAAGACATGATGTTGTGACTGTGTTGCCTGAACATCATTATATACCCGCCATAAGACATGATGTTGTGACCGTGTTGCCTGAACATCATTATATACCTGCCATAAGACATGATGTTATGACCGTGTTGCCTGAACATCATTATATACCCACCATAAGACATGATGTTATGACCGTGTTGCCTGAACATTGTTATATACCCGCCATAAGACATGATGTTGTGACTGTTGCCTGAACATTGTTATATACCCGCCATAAGACATGATGTTGTGACCGTGTTGCCTGAACATTGTTATATACCCGCCATAAGACATGATGTTATGACCGTGTTGCCTGAACATTGTTATATACCCGCCATAAGACATGATGTTATGACCGTGTTGCCTGAACATTGTTATATACCCGCCATAAGACATGATGTTGTGACCGTGTTGCCTAAACATTGTTATATTACCCGCCATAAGACATGATGTTATGACCGTGTTGCCTGAACATCATTATATACCCGCCATAAGACATGATGTTATGACCGTGTTGCCTGAACATCGTTATATACCCACCATAAGACATGATGTTGTGACCGTGTTGCCTGAACATCGTTATATACCTGCCATAAGACATGATGTTATGACCGTGTTGCCTGAACATCATTATATACCCACCATAAGACATGATGTTGTGACCGTGTTGCCTGAACATCATTATATACCCACCATAAGACATGATGTTGTGACCGTGTTGCCTGAACATCATTATATACCCACCATAAGACATGATGTTGTGACTGTGTTGCCTGAACATCATTATATACCCACCATAAGACATGATGTTATGACCGTGTTGCCTGAACATTGTTATATACCCGCCATAAGACATGATGTTATGACCGTGTTGCCTGAACATTGTTATATACCCACCATAAGACATGATGTTATGACCGTGTTGCCTGAACATTGTTATATACCCACCATAAGACATGATGTTATGACCGTGTTGCCTGAACATCATTATATACCCACCATAAGACATGATGTTGTGACTGTGTTGCCTGAACATCATTATATACCCACCATAAGACATGATGTTATGACCGTGTTGCCTGAACATCATTATATACCCACCATAAGACATGATGTTATGACCGTGTTGCCTAAACATCGTTGTATACCTGCCATAAGACATGATGTTATGACTGTTGCCTGAACATTGTTATATACCCGCCATAAGACATGATGTTATGACCGTGTTGCCTGAACATTGTTATATACCCGCCATAAGACATGATGTTGTGACCGTGTTGCCTAAACATTGTTATATTACCCGCCATAAGACATGATGTTATGACCGTGTTGCCTAAACATCATTATATACCCGCCATAAGACATGATGTTGTGACCGTGTTGCCTGAACATCATTATATACCCGCCATAAGACATGATGTTGTGACTGTGTTGCCTGAACATCTGTGAAGTTTTGCGAGAATCTCTTTAACTCAAACAAATATTCTCCAATAATTATGACCTTTATGTGCTAACTATTTTAGCCATGGCCATATGTAAAACCAGCGCTATCACATTTGTCATGCCAGGGTTATGGCCCTTCATGTTCCACTCACCAACTTGATCAATATATTGCCAAATCATTTTGAAATTTTTCAAAATCATAATTTCCAGTTCCAGACGTGACCTATAATCTGTGTCGTCTGGGTGCATCGTAACCGATTTATCACTTGCAGCAGGTTTGCATTAGACATCAAATATGCCGGAAATATGTACATCAAACACATTTATTACACAAGCAAGATATGAATACATGCATTAATTGTTAAACTGTCTGCAAGATGAAAAGATCAATTGAATTGTTTGTAAGGGTTATGTTAATGGCTGAAAACTCTCGTCATAGCAATAGCAATAGTTTATTGCTTTTTTTCATCCAAATTTTGTTTTTAATGCGGGGGGGGGGGGGGGGGACATATCATTTTTGTTTATTTCTTGCCGCTTCCCATAATTTTTTGTGTCACTTTTGCGACATCGTCCACAGACTTATTGGAACCATATTAACCCTTTCAACACTATAGGCCTCTAAATAGACTTACAAAAAGTGTAGATCCAGATGAGCCGGCTCGTGACGAGCCGTCTCATCAGGATCTGCACTTTGTGCCAGTAATAATTACATGTATTACTATATTTTAGATAAAATTACCCATTTTGATAAATGAACTGGTCAAAAGTAATTTTCTTATTAATTTATTGGTCTAAAAATATCGTGCACAAGTCCATGTCAGTTACTTGGGGTTGAATGCACAAGTACATGTCAGTTACTTGGGGTTGAATGCACAAGTCCATGTCAGTTACTTGGGGTTGAATGCACAAGTCCATGTCAGTTACGTGGGGTTGAATGCACAAGTCCATGTCAGTTACTTGGGGTTGAATGCACAAGTCCATGTCAGTTACTTGGGGTTAAATGCACAAGTCCATGTCAGTTACTTGGGGTTGAATGCACAAGTCCATGTCAGTTACTTGGGGTTGAATGCACAAGTCCATGTCAGTTACTTGGGGTTGAATGCACAAGTCCATGTCAGTTACTTGGGGTTGAATGCACAAGTCCATGTCAGTTACTTGGGGTTGAATGCACAAGTCCATGTCAGTTACTTGGGGTTGAATGCACAAGTCCATGTCAGTTACTTGGGGTTGAATGCACAAGTCCATGTCAGTTACTTGGGGTTGAATGCACCAGTCCATGTCAGTTACTTGGGGTTGAATGCACCAGTCCATGTCAGTTACTTGGGGTTGAATGCACAAGTCCATGTCAGTTACTTGGGGTTGAATGCACCAGTCCATGTCAGTTACTTGGGGTTGAATGCACCAGTCCATGTCAGTTACTTGGGGTTGAATGCACCAGTCCATGTCAGTTACTTGGGGTTGAATGCACCAGTCCATGTCAGTTACTTGGGGTTGAATGCACCAGTCCATGTCAGTTACTTGGGGTTGAATGCACCAGTCCATGTCAGTTACTTGGGGTTGAATGCACCAGTCCATGTCAGTTACTTGGGATTGAATGCACCAGTCCATGTCAGTTACATGGGGTTGAATGCACCAGTCCATGTCAGCTACTTGGGGTTGAATGCACCAGTACATGTCAGTTACTTGGGGTTGAATGCACCAGTACATGTCAGTTACTTGGGGTTGAATGCACCTATCCATGTCAGTTACTTGGGGTTGAATGCACCCGTCCATGTCAGCTACTTGGGGTTGAATGCACCAGTACATGTCAGTTACTTGGGGTTGAATGCACCCGTCTATGTCAGTTACTTGGGATTGAATGCACCAGTCCATGTCAGTTACTTGGGGTTGAATGCACCAGTCCATGTCAGTTACTTGGGGTTGAATGCACCAGTCCATGTCAGTTACTTGGTGTTGAATGCACCAGTCCATGTCAGTTACTTGGGGTTGAATGCACCAGTCCATGTCAGTTACTTGGGGTTGAATGCACCAGTCCATGTCAGTTACTTGGGGTTGAATGCACCAGTCCATGTCATTTACTTGGGGTTGAATGCACCAGTCCATGTCAGTTACTTGGGGTTGAATGCACCAGTCCATGTCAGTTACTTGGGGTTGAATGCACCAGTCCATGTCAGTTACTTGGGGTTGAATGCACCAGTCCATGTCAGTTACTTGGGGTTGAATGGGTTAACTCCTGTTTAATCCCAATTAAAGATAAGATCATCAAGAATGTTATGTTCCCTATCCACGGTACTAATTCTGTCCAAACACTCTGTCTTAATTTTGTCAAAATAGTGACTATCACGTTGTGCAAATAATATGATATAACCAGATATCCAGAAACGCGAACATTTCCACCCGCGAAATGTCGGACATTTCACATTCGTGAACATTTATCATAGATCACAAGGTCAAATCACAAACAATAGCTTGAGTAATATAATTATCTCCCTTAATATTCCTTCTGGCAGATCAATACAGATTCTTTCGCTGGATATCTTTAAATGGTAAATATCAATCATGAGAAATTTAACCTGTAACCTGCCAATCACAACTGAAGTCGCGTTTCTAAACAGAATAGAGCCAGATCAGACAGCACAGAACATGCCATCTGATCAGGCTCTATGCTGTTAGCCATTCGGATTGTGGAGCTAAAACACATTCCTGAAAAGCACACAGCATAGACCCTGATCAAATGCAGAGTTCTGTAAAGACTGCCCACCGGAAGTCAAATAGTTGTCTTTGTGGACAGGGTGCTTTTTTTGACTGGTGGTCTTTATGGACATGTGGTCTTTATGGACAGATGGTCTATGTGGACAGATGGTCTTTGTGGACTGATGGTCTTTGTGGACTGATGGTCTTTGTGGACAGATTGTCTTTGTGGACAGGTTGTCTTTGTATAAAGATGGTCTTTGTGGACAGATGTTTTTTGTGGGCAAGTGGTCTTTGTGGACAGGGTGGTCTTTGCGGACAAGTGGTATTTGTGAATACCGGTAGATGGTTTTTGTGGACAGGTGGTTAAAATACATTGATAATGGTTTGATGGGAAATCATAACATTACATGCAGGTTGTATTTATTTGGAGATGGTGTTGGCATAATAATTGTAACCTTGTTCCTCTAACACTGTTACAGTCACAGTGGTCTACATTAATGTCATGTAAAGATTAGAATTCACTGTCAAATAATGTTTGTATAGCAGTCTTCAAATCAATGAATGAAAGTCTGATTTATTCAGTTTGTCTTCCTATCCTCATAATGCAGGAATTGATAACAGATCTTTAAAGTTATAGGCCCGTGTAACAGGAAATTTCCCCTGGAAATTCTACCCCCACCACTGTACATCTATATGTGTATGTACATAGAGTTGGGGGTGGGGTATTTCCCAGCAGACTGACCCTGGAATGTCTACTCCCCACCAGTACATCTATACGTGTATGTCATAATGTGTACATAGAGTTGGGTGGTATTTCCCAGCAGACTGACCCTGGAAATTCTACCCCCACCACTGTAAACATCTATATGTGTATGTGTACATAGAGTGGGGGGGTATTTCCCAGCAGACTGACCCTGGAAATTCTACCCCCACCACTGTACATCTATATGTGTATGTGTACATAGAGTGGGGGGGTATTTCCCAGCAGACTGACCCTGGAAATTCTACCCCCACCACTGTACATCTATATGTGTATGTGTACATAGAGTGTGGGGGTATTTCCCAGCAGACTGACTGGAAATTCTACCCCCACCACTGTACATCTATATGTGTATGTGTACATAGAGTGGGGGGGTATTTCCCAGCAGACTGACTGGAAATTCTATCCCCACCACTGTACATCTATATGTGTATGTGTACATTGAGTGGGGGGGTATTTCCCAGCAGACTGACTGGAAATTCTATCCCCACCACTACATCTATACGTGTATGTGTATATAGAGTTGGGGGGGGGTATTTCCCAGCAGACTGACTGGAAATTCTATCCCCACCACTACATCTATACGTGTATGTGTATATAGAGTGGGGGCATTTCCCATTCATTTCCCTGCAGACTGACCTGGAAATTCAACCCCCCCACCCTGGTCCAATTATACTTTCATTCGAGGGTCAGTTGAGGGAGGGACACAGTGTTCATAGAGTTGTCAGGTAGAGGGAGGTCATCTGTGTCAAGAGTATCTGATTACAAGCAAACTTTGTTAATATACTGCCAGTAACTGTGAATAAAGTTGTTATAATGTTATAATGAATTGTCTCCCTTCCTAATACTAGATTACTAATGCAATAAGATGTTGGACTTATCTGTAGTAACACATGGTTATTTATGTATCAACACATGATTATTTTGATTATTTATGTATCAACACATGATTATTTATGTATCAACACATGATTATTTATGTATCAACACATGATTATTTTGATTATTTATGTATCAACACATGATTATTTATGTATCAACACATGATTATTTATGTATCAACACATGATTATTTTGATTATTTATGTATCAACACATGATTATTTTGATTATTTATGTATCAACACATGATTATTTATGTATCAACACATGATTATTTATGTATCAACACATGATTATTTTGATTATTTATGTATCAACACATGATTATTTATGTATCAACACATGATTATTTATGTATCAACACATGATTATTTATTTATCAACACATGATTATTTAGGTATCAACACATGATTATTTATGTATCGACACATGATTATTTATTACTTATGTATCAACACATGATTATTTATTACTTATGTATCGACACATGATTACTTATGTAGCACCTCTGGATCATGGACAATACTGAGTTTGATGCCTGTGCCACATTTTTTCATGGCCATTATATTGGGCAGTTGTTGCTAGTAATTGTTACATGCTGACTGGTCCTCACCCAACCACAAACATGGACTGTGCTGAACTGGTAGAGAACAATGTTTACATGCTGACTGGTCCTCACCCAACCACAAACATGGACTGTGCTGAACTGGTAGAGAACAATGTTTACATGCTGACTGGTCCTCACCCAACCACAAACATGCACTGTGCTGAACTGGTAGAGAACAATGTTTACATGCTGACTGGTCCTCACCCAACCACAAACATGGACTGTGCTGAACTGGTAGAGAACAATGTTTACATGCTGACTGGTCCTCACCCAACCACAAACATGGACTGTGCTGAACTGGTAGAGAACAATGTTTACATGCTGACTGGTCCTCACCCAACCACAAACATGCACTGTGCTGAACTGGTAGAGAACAATGTTTACATGCTGACTGGTCCTCACCCAACCACAAACATGGACTGTGCTGAACTGGTAGAGAACAATGTTTACATGCTGACTGGTCCTCACCCAACCACAAACATGGACTGTGCTGAACTGGTAGAGAACAATGTTTACATGCTGACTGGTCCTCACCCAACCACAAACATGGACTGTGCTGAACTGGTAGAGAACATGTTTACATGCTGACTGGTCCTCACCCAACCACAAACATGCACTGTGCTGAACTGGTAGAGAACAATGTTTACATGCTGACTGGTCCTCACCCAACCACAAACATGGACTGTGCTGAACTGGTAGAGAACAATGTTTACATGCTGACTGGTCCTCACCCAACCACAAACACTGGACTGACAACTGCTGACACTGGTAGAGAACAATGTTTACATGCTGACTGGTCCTCACCCAACCACAAACATGGACTGTGCTGAACTGGTAGAGAACAATGTTTACATGCTGACTGGTCCTCACCAACCACAAACATGCACTGTGCTGAACTGGTAGAGAACAATGTTTACGTGCTGACTGGTCCTCACCCAACCACAAACATGGACTGTGCTGAACTGGTAGAGAACAATGTTTACATGCTGACTGGTCCTCACCCACCACAAACATGGACTGTGCTGAACTGGTAGAGAACAATGTTTACATGCTGACTGGTCCTCACCCAACCACAAACATGCACTGTGCTGAACTGGTAGAGAACAATGTTTACATGCTGACTGGTCCTCACCCAACCACAAACATGCACTGTGCTGAACTGGTAGAGAACAATGTTTACATGCTGACTGGTCCTCACCCAACCACAAACATGGACTGTGCTGAACTGGTAGAGAACAATGTTTACATGCTGACTGGTCCTCACCCAACCACAAACATGGACTGTGCTGAACTGGTAGAGAACAATGTTTACATGCTGACTGGTCCTCACCCAACCACAAACATGCACTGTGCTGAACTGGTAGAGAACAATGTTTACATGCTGACTGGTCCTCACCCAACCACAAACATGGACTGTGCTGAACTGGTAGAGAACAATGGTTACATGCTGACTGGTCCTCACCCAACCACAAACATGGACTGTGCTGAACTGGTAGAGAACAATGGTTACATGCTGACTGGTCCTCACCCAACCACAAACATGGACTGTGCTGAACTGGTAGAGAACAATGGTTACATGTGCTTAGCATCTACTACTGGTAGATTGTGTATCTTGTCCTAGGTTTTACTGAATGAAAAATAATTTTGTGTATTTTCAGCAAGTTTGTCAGTCAAGTGTTCAAGCCTTTCTCAGCTGGCATCATAGAAGATGGTGTCTACAAGGAATTACTATCTGAAACCTCTAACTACCGAACAGATCTAACCAATAAAGTGAACCAGTAAGTATCATTTATACTATCTGAAATCTCTAACTACACAACAGATCTAACCAATAAAGTGAACCAGTAAGTATCATTTATACTATCTGAAACCTCTAACTACACAACAGATCTAACCAATAAAGTGAACCAGTAGGTATCATTTATACTATCTGAAATCTCTAACTACACAACAGATCTATCTAACCAATAAAGTGAACCAGTAAACAAACACAAACCAACACACAACAACAACCAAAAAAACCAAAACAAACACAAACCAACACACAACACTCTAACTACACAACAGATCTAACCAATAAAGTGAACCAGTAAGTATCATTTATACTATCTGAAATCTCTAACTACACAACAGATCTAACCAATAAAGTGAACCAGTAAGTATCATTTATACTATCTGAAATCTCTAACTACACAACAGATCTATCTAACCAATAAAGTGAACCAGTAAGTATCATTTATACTATCTGAAATCTCTAACTACACAACAGATCTATCTAACCAATAAAGTCAACCAGTAAGTATCATTTATACTATCTGAAACCTCTAACTACACAACAGATCTATCTAACCAATAAAGTGAACCAGTAAGTATCATTTATACCATCTGAAACCTCTAACTACACAACAGATCTAACCAATAAAGTGTATCAAATACCATTTGCATTAGGCGACCTTTGTCTTATCCAACCACACAATCCCCCCCAATCAATTTTGCTATATAATATATTTTATCCATCGCTATTTTTCTGTCAAAATCCTCAGATTAGCGATGATAAAGCTCAGTCTGTCCACCATAAAGTGCAATCAATTTTGACCCGAAAACAAACAAAGATTCTCAATACCAATATTAACGTAATTGTCTGTATATATGACGCAGGTTTTTCATCCAAATGTCTGCTTCTCCTTATACTCCAGTTTAGAACTAAATTCCATTGTTTCCAAGACTCAAAAATGACAAATGGCATATTACAACAAAGGGAAATAAATGTTTCATACTATTTTTCTCTAAGTCCCATATGTGCCATGCTTGTTCCAGCCAGTAGTTAACACGTTGGACTGGTAACCCAGGGATCGCAGGTTCGATCCACCGTCTGACCCTAATAAAATTAACAGTCTTTCAGGTGGGACTTGTATCGGTGCCTTACACTGTGCACGTAAAAGAACCAGAGGAGACTCTGGAATGAATAATCTCTTCGCTCATATGGGCCACCAGTATCGACGATAAATAAATGTAATAGATGCACGATCCTGCACAGCACATGGGAAGTTTGCCACCTACGCCGAAGTACATGTGTACACAGAGTCATGCTCAGAGAGAAAATACTGCATATTAACAATTTAGTGGTCATACACCAGAGTGATTATCACGACTTGTAACGCTTACGAATCACATTCAGTGTTTATATATTTTTTGTTTTTGTCAAGGCCTGCTCAGTTGTAGAAACTATTGCTCTGGCCACATGCGTCCTATACTCGTGTGCGACACCTATATATAGACGACTACGGCCTGCTCAGTTGTAGAAACTATTGCTCTGGCCACAGCCAGATGTACGTGGCAAACTATTTATATCTGAGGACGTGGGTCCTTTCTGATCAGCAGGACTCTGAAAACATTATATCCAAGATATATATATATATTTATTTGTAGATTTACTTAACTAAACAAAATGCATAACACGATACACCAACATGGTGATGGTGAATGCAACGATTTAATGTAAAACAATAACAATGCATATGATGGTGAAACAATGTACAGAGTAAAGTATATTCATTTAAAATACAAACACACCGTCAACTCGTTCAAATATGTCATTAGGGTGTAATAAATTACCAAAATACTAATATAACTTAACTAACCTGAAAACAATATATCCAAGATAAATATATATTTATTTGTAGATTTACTTAACCCATTCAACACCAAGTAACTCACATGGACTGGTCCATGATATTCATAAACCAATAAATGAATCAGAAAATCACATTTGGACAAGTTCATTTATCAAAATGGGTAATTATGTCTAAAAATAGTCATATCACTGGCAAAAAGTGCAGATCCTGATGAGATGGCTCGTCACGAGCTGGATCTACACTTTTTGTAAGCCTATTTAGAGGTCTGTGGTGTTGAAAGGGTTAACTACACAAAATGTACAACATGATACATCAACATGGTGATGGCGAATGCAACGAAGCATTGCATTATTCTATAACATTTGTGTAGTAGATTACGGGTCACGGGTTAGTAAGATATTAATATAATGTATAACGGGACATGGGCAGAGCATAGGTCAGGTGGATAATTATGTATATGTGTTCGGTGTAACTGGACAATACTTTCTAGATTATTTCCCTTGTACTATCAATACCTGCATTAAAGGGTGGTTAATGAAATGAAAAAACAACATGTGTGATAACTTTATTTTATTTATTATATACTTGTAATTGTTTATTGTCAAATAAACACATATAATCAACCCGACGACATTTTTGCGACATTTTGTCCTTTTCTTCACTCATGTGCATTTTATACAGCAAATAAGCTTTTTTCATTGCAATTTTTTTGGGTTTTTCACTGCGTTCTATACTCGTGTGCGACCTATACTCGTGTGCGACCTATATATAGACGACTACGGTAATAAAATGTCACAATAAACATCTTCAGGTAATTATTGAGATTTGAAAACAGCTACAAAGTGAATTTACCTGATTTCATTACTCATCAATGTTGATAAAACTTAAGTACAGAACAGTGTGAAACATAGCACTGAAGTAGTTCAAGAGGTGGAAAATAATTTGTATATCTAACCAGTAAAGTTTTGTATACCACTGTAACCTATCATCACTGATGGTCACGGGTTCGAGCCCCGCTCAGGCCGTGTCTCATTTATATGAAAATGTTGGCAGTTTCTTAAGGAGGTTGGTGCACCCAGGTACTGGTTAACCGCTGGAACCTGCCCAGGAATGGTGTTGTTAGGTAAACTGCCCGCCGGCGATATAGCCCAAAATGGTGCTGATGCAGGCGTAAAACCCAAAATATAACATATAATAACTAACCAGTAAAGTGAACAGCGTATTGTGTAAATCTTCCACCTACAGAATATATATAACCAGTAAAGTGAACAGCGTATTGTGTAAATCATCCAGCGTACAGAATATATATAACTAGTAAAGTGAACAGCGTACAGAATATATATAACTAGTAAAGTGAACAGCGTATTGTGTAAATCTTCCAGCTACAGATATATATAACTAGTAAAGTGAACAGCGTACAGAATATATATAACTAGTAAAGTGAACAGCGTATTGTGTAAATCTTCCAGCTACAGAATATATATAACCAGTAAAGTGAACAGCGTACTGTGTAAATCTTCCAGCTACAGAATATATATAACCAGTAAAGTGAACAGCGTACAGAATATATATAACCAGTAAAGTGAACAGCGTATTGTGTAAATCTTCTAACTACAGAATATATATAACCAGTAAAGTGAACAGCGTATTGTGTAAATCTTCCAGCTACAGAATATATATAACCAGTAAAGTGAACAGCATATTGAGTAAATCTTCCAGCTACAGAATATATATAACCAGTAAAGTGAACAGCGTATTGTGTAAATCTTCCAGCTACAGAATATATATATAACCAGTAAAGTGAACAACGTATTGTGTAAATCTTCCAGCTACAGAATATATATAACCGGTAAAGTGAACAGCATATTGAGTAAATCTTCCAGCTACAGAATATATATAACCAGTAAAGTGAACAGCATATTGAGTAAATCTTCCAGCTACAGAATATATATAACCAGTAAAGTGAACAGCATATTGAGTAAATCTTCCAGCTACAGAATATATATAACCAGTAAAGTGAACAGCATATTGAGTAAATCTTCCAGCGTACAGAATATATATAACCAAAAAACACAGTAAAGTGAACAGCGTACAGAATATATATAACTAGTAAAGTGAACAGCGTACTGTGTAAATCTTCCAGCTACAGAATATATATAACTAGTAAAGTGAACAGCATATTGGTAAATCTTCCAGCTACAGAAATAAAACAGTAAAGTGAACAGCGTACAGAATATATATAACTAGTAAAGTGAACAGCGTACTGTGTAAATCTTCCAGCTACAGAATATATATAACTAGTAAAGTGAACAGCGTACAGAATATATATAACTAGTAAAGTGAACAGCGTACTGTGTAAATCTTCCAGCTACAGAATATATATAACTAGTAAAGTGAACAGCGTACAGAATATATATAACTAGTAAAGTGAACAGCGTACTGTGTAAATCTTCCAGCTACAGAATATATATAACTAGTAAAGTGAACAGCGTACAGAATATATATAACTAGTAAAGTGAACAGCGTACTGTGTAAATCTTCCAGCTACAGAATATATATAACTAGTAAAGTGAACAGCGTACAGAATATATATAACTAGTAAAGTGAACAGCGTACTATGTAAATCTTCCAGCTACAGAATATATATAACTAGTAAAGTGAACAGCGTACTGTGTAAATCTTCCAGCGTACAGAATATATATAACCAGTAAAGTGAACAGCATATTGAGTAAATCTTCCAGCTACAGAATATATCTAACCAGTAAAGTGAACAGTATATTGAGTAAATCTTCAAAATAGGTCATAACAGTATTTTGCAATAAAATGACTAAGAAATACATGAAATAAGTTACTGTAACTTGGTGTTTGGGTAGAAAGCCTCTAAGTGATACTGCAGGTGACTTTGTGTATATCTTGTTCCAAAGTCTGCATTGTCATGGTAATGGGAAATAGTAAAAGTAAAAATATTATTAAGAAGATTTGCAACTGGAAGATAATGTGGAGATATTGTGCTAGATGACACTTGTTGTTTGTGTGGAGTATATGAGCTAAGAATTGTTTGTGTTATTTCAGGAGACAATGGCGTCTCAACACAGGCCTCAATCTGACAGTACAGAACAAGATCAAGCTTCCCGAAAAACAGCTCAAAGTATGTCTACTATCTCAGTGACTGAGAGACCTGTCTCATATCTCAGTGACTGAGAGACCCGTCTCATATCTCAGTGACTGAGAGACCTGTCTCATATCTCAGTGACTTGTCTCATATCTCAGTGACTGAGAGACCTGTCTCATATCCCAGTGGCTGAGTGACTTGTCTCCTATCCCAGTGTCTGGGTGACCTGTCTCATATCCCAGTGTCTGGGTGACTTGTCTACTATCTCAGTGACTGAGAGACCGGTCTCATATCCCAGTGCCTGGGTGACTTGTCTACTATATTAGTGACTGAGAGACCTGTCTCCTATCCCAGTGTCTGGGTGACTTGTCTACTATCTCAGTGACTGAGAGACCTGTCTCCTATCCCAGTGGCTGAGTGACTTGTCTCCTATCCCAGTGTCTGTGTGACTTGTCTCCTATCCCAGTGTCTGTGTGACTTGTCTCCTATCCCAGTGTCTGGGTGACTTGTCTCCTATCCCAGTGTCTGGGTGACCTGTCTCCTATCCCAGTGTCTGGGTGACTTGTCTCCTATCCCAGTGTCTGACTGACTTGTCTCCTATCCCAGTGTCTGGGTGACTTGTCTCCTATCCCAGTGTCTGGGTGACTTGTCTCCTATCCCAATGTCTGCATGACTTGTCTCCTATCCCAGTGTCTGAGTGACTTGTCTCTCCTATCCCAGTGTCTGTGTGACTCATCTCCTATCCCAGTGTCTGAGTGACTTGTCTCTCCTAGCCCAGTGTCTGAGTGACTTGTCTCTCCTATCCCAGTGTCTGTGTGACTTGTCTCCTATCCCAGTGTCTGAGTGACTTGTCTCTCCTATCCCAGTGTCTGAGTGACTTGTCTCTCCTATCCCAGTGTCTGTGTGACTTGTCTCCTATCCCAGTGTCTGAGTGACTTGTCTCTCCTATCCCAGTGTCTGTGTGACTTGTCTCCTATCCCAGTGTCTGTGTGACTTGTCTCCTATCCCAGTGTCTGGGTGACTTGTCTCCTATCCCAGTGTCTGTGTGACTTGTCTCCTATCCCAGTGTCTGTGTGACTTGTCTCCTATCCCAGTGTCTGTGTGACTTGTCTCCTATCCCAGTGTCTGGGTGACTTGTCTCCTATCCCAGTGTCTGGGTGACCTGTCTCCTATCCCAGTGTCTGGGTGACTTGTCTCCTATCCCAGTGTCTGACTGACTTGTCTCCTATCCCAGTGTCTGGGTGACTTGTCTCCTATCCCAGTGTCTGTGTGACTTGTCTCCTATCCCAGTGTCTGGGTGACTTGTCTCCTATCCCAGTGTCTGAGTGACTTGTCTCTCCTATCCCAGTGTCTGTGTGACTTGTCTCATATCCCAGTGTCTGAGTGACTTGTCTCCTACCCAGTGTCTGTGTGACTTGTCTCCTATCCCAGTGTCTGTGTGACTTGTCTCCTATCCCAGTGTCTGTGTGACTTGTCTCCTATCCCAGTGTCTGTGTGACTTGTCTCCTATCCCAGTGTCTGTGTGACTTGTCTCCTATCCCAGTGTCTGGGTGACTTGTCTCCTATCCCAGTGTCTGAGTGACTTGTCTCTCCTAGCCCAGTGTCTGAGTGACTTGTCTCTCCTATCCCAGTGTCTGTGTGACTTGTCTCCTATCCCAGTGTCTGAGTGACTTGTCTCTCCTATCCCAGTGTCTGAGTGACTTGTCTCTCCTATCCCAGTGTCTGTGTGACTTGTCTCCTATCCCAGTGTCTGAGTGACTTGTCTCTCCTATCCCAGTGTCTGTGTGACTTGTCTCCTATCCCAGTGTCTGTGTGACTTGTCTCCTATCCCAGTGTATGGGTGACTTGTCTCCTATCCCAGTGTCTGTGTGACTTGTCTCCTATCCCAGTGTCTGTGTGACTTGTCTCCTATCCCAGTGTCTGTGTGACTTGTCTCCTATCCCAGTGTCTGGGTGACTTGTCTCCTATCCCAGTGTCTGTGTGACTTGTCTCCTATCCCAGTGTCTGTGTGACTTGTCTCCTATCCCAGTGTCTGTGACTTGTCTCCTATCCCAGTGTCTGGGTGACTTGTCTCCTATCCAGTGTCTGGGTGACCTGTCTCCTATCCCAGTGTCTGGGTGACTTGTCTCCTATCCCAGTGTCTGACTGACTTGTCTCCTATCCCAGTGTCTGGGTGACTTGTCTCCTATCCCAGTGTCTGAGTGACTTGTCTCCTATCCCAGTGTCTGGGTGACTTGTCTCCTATCCCAGTGTCTGAGTGACTTGCTCTCCTATCCCAGTGTCTGTGTGACTTGTCTCATATCCCAGTGTCTGAGTGACTTGTCTCCTACCCAGTGTCTGTGTGACTTGTCTCCTATCCCAGTGTCTGTGTGACTTGTCTCCTATCCCAGTGTCTTGTGACTTGTCTCCTATCCAGTGTCTGTATGACTTGTCTCCTATCCCAGTGTCTGTGTGACTTGTCTCCTATCCCAGTGTCTGGTGACTTGTCTCCTATCCCAGTGTCTGAGTGACTTGTCTCTCCTATCCCAGTGTCTGGGTGACTTGTCTCTCCTATCCCAGTGTCTGAGTGACTTGTCTCTCCTATCCCAGTGTATGGGTGACTTGTCTCCTATCCCAGTGTCTGAGTGACTTGTCTCCTATCCCAGTGTCTGTGTGACTTGTCTCCTATCCCAGTGTATGTGTGACTTGTCTCCTATCCCAGTGTCTGGGTGACTTGTCTCCTATCCCAGTGTCTGTGTGACTTGTCTCCTATCCCAGTGTCTGTGTGACTTGTCTCCTATCCCAGTGTCTGGGTGACTTGTCTCCTATCCCAGTGTCTGAGTGACTTGTCTCCTATCCCAGTGTCTGAGCGACTGGTCTCCTATCCCAGTGTATGGGTGACTTGTCTCCTATCCCAGTGTCTGTGTGACTTGTCTCCTATCCCAGTGTCTGGGTGACTTGTCTCCTATCCCAGTGGCTGATTGACTTGTCTCCTATCTCAGTGTCTGGGTGACTTGTCTCCTATCCCAGTGTCTGATTGACTTGTCTCCTATCTCAGTGTCTGTGTGACTTGTCTCCTATCTCAGTGTCTGAGTGAATTGTCTCCTATCCCAGTGTCTGGGTGACTTGTCTCCTATCCCAGTGTCTGAGTGACTTGTCTCCTATCCCAGTGTCTGGGTGACTTGTCTCCTATCCCAGTGTCTGTGTGACTTGTCTCCTATCCCAGTGTCTGTGTGAATTGTCTCATATCCCAGTGTCTGGGTGACTTGTCTCTTATCCCAGTGTCTGATTGACTTGTCTCTTATCCCAGTGTCTGGGTGACTTGTCTCCTATCCCAGTGTCTGAGTGACTTGTCTCCTATCCCAGTGTCTGCATGACTTGTCTCTTATCCCAGTGTCTGGGTGACTTGTCTCCTATCCCAGTGTCTGTGTGACTTGTCTCTCCTATCCCAGTGTATGGGTGACTTGTCTCCTATCCCAGTGTCTGGGTGACTTGTCTCCTATCCCAGTGTCTGGGTGACTTGTCTCCTATCCCAGTGTCTGAGTGACTTGTCTCCTATCCCAGTGTCTGGGTGACTTGTCTCCTATCCCAGTGTCTGTGTGACTTGTCTCCTATCCCAGTGTCTGGGTGACTTGTCTCTTATCCCAGTGTCTGATTGACTTGTCTCCTATCTCAGTGTCTGGGTGACTTGTCTCCTATCCCAGTGTCTGATTGACTTGTCTCCTATCTCAGTGTCTGGGTGACTTGTCTCCTATCCCAGTGTCTGAGTGACTTGTCTCTCCTATCCCAGTGTCTGTGTGACTTGTCTCCTATCCCAGTGTCTGTGTGACTTGTCTCCTATCCCAGTGTCTGTGTGACTTGTCTCCTATCCCAGTGTCTGTGTGACTTGTCTCCTATCCCAGTGTCTGTGTGACTTGTCTCCTATCCCAGTGTCTAGGTGACTTGTCTCCTATCCCAGTGTCTGAGTGACTTGTCTCCTATCCCAGTGTCTGAGCGACTTGTCTCCTATCCCAGTGTCTGGGTGACTTGTCTCCTATCCCAGTGTCTGTGTGACTTGTCTCCTATCCCAGTGTCTGGGTGACTTGTCTCCTATCCCAGTGGCTGATTGACTTGTCTCCTATCTCAGTGTCTGGGTGACTTGTCTCCTATCCCAGTGTCTGATTGACTTGTCTCCTATCTCAGTGTCTGGGTGACTTGTCTCCTATCCCAGTGTCTGATTGACTTGTCTCATATCTCAGTGTCTGTGTGACTTGTTTCCTATCTCAGTGTCTGAGTGAATTGTCTCATATCCCAGTGTCTGGGTGACTTGTCTCCTATCCCAGTGTCTGAGTGACTTGTCTCCTATCCCAGTGTCTGGGTGACTTGTCTCCTATCCCAGTGTCTGTGTGACTTGTCTCCTATCCCAGTGTCTGTGTGACTTGTCTCCTATCCCAGTGTCTGGGTGACTTGTCTCCTATCCCAGTGTCTGGGTGACTTGTCTCTTATCCCAGTGTCTGATTGACTTGTCTCCTATCCCAGTGTCTGGGTGACTTGTCTCCTATCCCAGTGTCTGAGTGACTTGTCTCCTATCCCAGTGTCTGCATGAC
The DNA here is from genome assembly GCA_014843695.1 of Archivesica marissinica. NCBI lineage: Eukaryota > Metazoa > Mollusca > Bivalvia > Venerida > Vesicomyidae > Archivesica > Archivesica marissinica. The sequence continues at coordinate 99,292,293 of CM026390.1, read as the reverse complement.
TTGTCTCCTATCCCAGTGTCTGGGTGACTTGTCTCCTATCCCAGTGTCTGTGTGACTTGTCTCCTATCCCTGTGTCTGGGTGACTTGTCTCCTATCTCAGTGTCTGGGTGACTTGTCTCCTATCCCAGTGTCTGATTGACTTGTCTCCTATCTCAGTGTCTGTGTGACTTGTCTCCTATCTCAGTGTCTGAGTGAATTGTCTCCTATACCAGTGTCTGGGTGACTTGTCTCCTATCCCAGTGTCTGAGTGACGTGACTAGTATTGTATGGAGTGAGATTACTAAACACTCGCCTACTATCACGGCCTCTGCTATCATACTGAATGTCTGTATGTGGTATATTTATGCAGTACTCTATCTAGTGTCTGTATGTGGTATATTTATGCAGTACTCTATCTAGTGTCTGTATGTGGTATATTTATGCAGTACTCTATCTAGTGTCTGTATGTGGTATATTTATGCAGTACTCTATCTAGTGTCTGTATGTGGTATATTTATGCAGTACTCTATCTAGTTTCTGTATGTGGTATATTTATGCAGTACTCTATCTAGTGTCTGTATATGGTATATTTATGCAGTACTCTATCTAGTGTCTGTATGTGGTATATTTATGCAGTACTCTATCTAGTGTCTGTATGTGGTATATTTATGCAGTACTCTATCTAGTGTCTGTATGTGGTATATTTATGCAGTACTCTATCTAGTGTCTGTATGTGGTATATTTATACAGTACTCTATCTAGTGTCTGTATGTGGTATATTTATGCAGTACTCTATCTAGTGTCTGTATGTGGTATATTTATGCAGTACTCTATCTAGTGTCTGTATGTGGTATATTTATGCAGTACTCTATCTAGTGTCTGTATGTGGTATATTTATGCAGTACTCTATCTAGTGTCGTAGGTTGGGCACCACTCCATCTGCTTGTCATATAGGTTGTCATAGGCACTATTATTTATGTTTACTATTATTATAATTATATATAATATATATATATTCATATTTGGAGGAAAGATATTTCATGATGGTCCATGGCCAAGTGGTTACGATCTTTGACTTTAAATCATTTGGCCCTCACAGCGGTAGGCTCAAATCTCACTGAGGGTGTCAAATTCTTTTATTTGTTGAAGCTATCCAGCTGGTTTGCGGAAGGTCGGTGGTTCTCCTAAAATACTGCTTGGAAGGGCACCCGAGATCTTCATCCATGACAGCTGGAGATAAATGGAATATCAATGGAAGCACATTCTGGATTCATTAACCAACACTGCAACCATTATAATTTGAAAACCTAATTCACACATTTTGGCATTAAGTATACATGATTTTATTGAAATTTACCTCATTCAAGCTTCAAATATCTTTAGCACATGAAATGTACACATAGGGAGGGTCAAACATCATTGTGTAAGCGACCTTTAATCCCTCACTTACTGTGCCTTCGCAATGGCAAACCTATTTAAGCTCGAAACATGCCCATTTCATGATTTTCCCGTGACGTACTCTGTCAAAGTTATCTTTCTGACTTGAATTACGGTCTGCCTCTGTGGTTGAGTGATTAAGGTCGCTGACTTGTATACCACTGTAACCTATCATCACTGATGGTCACGGGTTCGAGCCCCACTCAGGCCATGTCTCATTTATATGAAAAAGTTGACAGTTTCTTACGGAGGTTGGTGCACCCAAGTACTGGTTAACCACTGGAGCCTGCCCAGGAAAGGTGTTGTTAAGTAAACTGCCCGCCGGCTATATAGCCAGAAATGGTGCTGATGCAGGCGTAAAACCTGAAAAGTTGAAAATATGAAATAGGTCTGCTGTAAATGCTTTCTTCATGTTATGAAGCAGAGGTTGCGGTAGTTGGCATAATTATGGCCGGAAATTATTCCAAGGAAAATTATCAGTACATCCAAAATCACGACCACACATATACCCAAAACTTCCAAAATTACAACAATGCATAATTTTGCTTTGCAGTTGTTAAGTTCATTGTTATTTACATATAATTGATTGGATATATCATTGTTATTTACATATAATTGATTGGATATATCATTGTTATTTACATATAATTGATTGGATATATCATTGTTATTTACATATAATTTATTGGATATATCATTGTTATTTACATATAATTGATTGGATATATCATTGTTATTTACATATAATTTATTGGATATATCATTGTTATTTACATATAATTGATTGGATATATCATTGTTATTTACATATAATTTATTGGATATAGTTAAATGTGTGATTACCATGTGTCACCTACTTGCGTTCATTTGTAGTTGACCATCTTGCAAGCTGCTCGGATGTTGGAGGCATTCTACCCAGGTCATGTGATCAGTCGGCTAACTGTCTCCGAAGAGGAATTCTGGGAGAAGAAAACACTTGAGTTCCGAGACTGGACTGGTGGGTCATTTGTGGCAGACTTTATTCATAAATAAAATTCATAATTAAATATGCCCATTTTTAATGATGTATGCCATCATCAGCATTGGACTGTGTAGTCAGTTGTTACATTCTCTATATATCAATCTAAGATAACATCATTAAGTAAAAGTAAAGTGTTCGTTTATTATAGTGTCACCCCTATTTAAAGGGCCAGCCATTTCTGACTATGAGACAGCTCTTTTTATGAACATCAGTACTTCCCGAATCCTATACTTGTATGCCAGGCTGGTAGGCAATCGGTAACCATTAGTTAACTAGCTGGCGGCTCACCAACCGGAACATCATTACTTCCCGAATCCTATGCTTGTATGCCTGGCGCCAGGCTGGTAGGCAATCGTTAACCATTAGTTAATTAGCTGGCGGTTCACCAGCCGGGCAATTCAGAACAAACCCTGACGAGGTTGGAACCATGGACCTCCCGCTCCGTAGGCAGATGCCTTGACCACCAGGCCACGGAGACGGTATTTATTGTGTAGTGTATTTTATTGCATAGTGTATTGCATTGTGTAATGTATAGTGTATTATGCAGTGTAACGTGTAGCATGTTGTGTAGTGTATTATGCAGTGTAACGTGTAGCATGTTGTGTAGTGTATTATGCAGTGTAGCGTGTAGCATGTTGTGTAGTGTATTATGCAGTGTAACGTGTAGCATGTTGTGTAGTGTATTATGCAGTGTATTATGCAGTGTAACGTGTAGCATGTTGTGTAGTGTATTATGCAGTGTAGCATGTTGTGTAGTGTATTATGCAGTGTAACGTGTAGCATGTTGTGTAGTGTATTATGCAGTGTAGCATGTTGTGTAGTGTATTGTGCAGTGTAGCATGTTGTGTAGTGTATTATGCAGTGTAACGTGTAGCATGTTGTGTAGTGTATTATGCAACAAGTGTATTATGCAGTGTAACGTGTAGCATGTTGTGTAGTGTATTATGCAGTGTAATGAACAGTGTAGCATGTTGTGTAGTGTATTATGCAAAGTGTAGCATGTTGTGTAGTGTATTATGCAGTGTAGCGTGTAGCATGTTGTGTAGTGTATTATGCAGTGTAGCATGTTGTGTAGTGTATTATGCAGAACACAAAATCAGTGTAGCATGTTGTGTGTTATGTGTAGTGTAACATGTAGCATGTTGTGTAGTGTATTATGCAGTGTAACGTGTAGCATGTTGTGTAGTGTATTATGCAGTGTAGCATGTTGTGTAGTGTATTATGCAGTGTAGCGTGTAGCATGTTGTGTAGTGTATTATGCAGTTTATTGTGTAGCATGTTGTGTAGTGTATTATGCAGTGTAACGTGTAGCATGTTGTGTAGTGTAATATGCAGTGTATTGTGTAGCATGTTGTGTAGTGTATTATGCAGTGTATTGTATAGCATGTTGTGTAGTGTATTATGCAGTGTAACGTGTAGCATGTTGTGTAGTGTATTATGCAGTGTATTGTGTAGCATGTTGTGTAGTGTATTATGCAGTTTATTGTGTAGCATGTTGTGTAGTGTATTATGCAGTGTAACGTGTAGCATGTTGTGTAGTGTATTATGCAGTGTAATGTGTAGCATGTTGTGTAGTGTATTGTGCAGTGTAGCATGTTGTGTAGTGTATTATGCAGTGTAACATGTTGTGTAACGTGTAGCATGTTGTGTAGTGTAGCGTGTAGCATGTTGTGTAGTGTATTGTGCAGTGTAACATGTTGTGTAGTGTAGCGTGTAGCATGTTGTGTAGTGTATTATGCAGTGTAGCATGTTGTGTAGTGTATTATGCAGTGTAATGTGTAGCATGTTGTGTAGTGTATTATGCAGTGTAACGTGTAGCATGTTGTGTAGTGTATTATGCAGTGTAACGTGTAGCATGTTGTGTAGTGTATTATGCAGTGTAACGTGTAGCATTTGTGAAAGTGTAGCATGTTGTGTAGTGTATTATGCAGTGTAACGTGTAGCATGTTGTGTAGTGTACGTGTAGCATGTTGTGTAGTGTATTATGCAGTGTAAACAAAAGTGTAGCATGTTGTGTAGTGTATTATGCAGTGTAACGTGTAGCATGTTGTGTAGTGTATTATGCAGTGTAACGTGTAGCATGTTGTGTAGTGTATTATGCAGTGTAATGTGTAGCATGTTGTGTAGTGTATTATGCAGTGTAACGTGTAGCATGTTGTGTAGTGTATTATGCAGTGTAGCGTGTAGCATGTTGTGTAGTGTATTATGCAGTGTAGCATGTTGTGTAGTGTATTATGCAGTGTAACGTGTAGCATGTTGTGTAGTGTATTATGCAGTGTATTGTGTAGCATGTTGTGTAGTGTAACGTGTAGCATGTTGTGTAGTGTAACGTGTAGCATGTTGTGTAGTGTATTATGTAGTGTAACGTGTAGCATGTTGTGTAGTGTATTATGCAGTGTAGCGTGTAGCATGTTGTGTAGTGTATTATGCAGTGTAGCGTGTAGCATGTTGTGTAGTGTATTATGCAGTGTAACGTGTAGCATGTTGTGTAGTGTATTATGCAGTGTAGCATGTTGTGTAGTGTATTATGCAGTGTAACATGTAGCATGTTGTGTAGTGTATTATGCAGTGTAACGTGTAGCATGTTGTGTAGTGTATTATGCAGTGTAGCGTGTAGCATGTTGTGTAGTGTATTGTGCAGTGTAGCATGTTGTGTAGTGTATTATGCAGTGTAACGTGTAGCATGTTGTGTAGTGTAGCATGTTGTGTAGTGTATTGTGCAGTGTAACGTGTAGCATGTTGTGTAGTGTATTATGCAGTGTAACGTGTAGCATGTTGTGTAGTGTATTATGCAGTGTAGCGTGTAGTGTAGTGTATTATGCAGTGTAACGTGTAGCATGTTGTGTAGTGTATTATGCAGTGTAGCGTGTAGCATGTTGTGTAGTGTATTATGCAGTGTAGCGTGTAGCATGTTGTGTAGTGTATTATGCAGTGTAGCGTGTAGCATGTTGTGTAGTGTATTATGCAGTGTAGCATGTAGCATGTTGTGTAGTGTATTATGCAGTGTAGCGTGTAGCATGTTGTGTAGTGTAATATGCAGTGTAGCATGTTGTGTAGTGTATTATGCAGTGTATTGTGTAGCATGTTGTGTAGTGTATTATGCAGTGTAATGTGTAGCATGTTGTGTAGTGTAATATGCAGTGTAGCATGTTGTGTAGTGTATTATGCAGTGTATTGTGTAGCATGTTGTGTAGTGTATTATGCAGTGTAATGTGTAGCATGTTGTGTAGTGTATTGTGCAGTGTAACGTGTAGCATGTTGTGTAGTGTATTATGCAGTGTAGCGTGTAGCATGTTGTGTAGTGTATTATGCAGTGTAGCGTGTAGCATGTTGTGTAGTGTATTATGCAGTGTAGCGTGTAGCATGTTGTGTAGTGTATTATGCAGTGTAGCGTGTAGCATGTTGTGTAGTGTATTATGCAGTGTAACGTGTAGCATGTTGTGTATTGTGCAGTGTAGCGTGTAGCATGTTGTGTAGTGTATTATGCAGTGTAGCGTGTGGCATGTTGTGTAGTGTATTATGCAGTGTAGCATGTTGTGTAGTGTATTATGCAGTGTAGCATGTTGTGTAGTGTATTATGCAGTGTAACATGTAGCATGTTGTGTAGTGTATTATGCAGTGTAACGTGTAGCATGTTGTGTAGTGTATTATGCAGTGTAGCATGTTGTGTAGTGTATTATGCAGTGTAGCGTGTAGCATGTTGTGTAGTGTATTATGCAGTTTATTGTGTAGCATGTTGTGTAGTGTATTATGCAGTGTAACGTGTAGCATGTTGTGTAGTGTAATATGCAGTGTATTGTGTAGCATGTTGTGTAGTGTATTATGCAGTGTATTGTATAGCATGTTGTGTAGTGTATTATGCAGTGTAACGTGTAGCATGTTGTGTAGTGTATTATGCAGTGTATTGTGTAGCATGTTGTGTAGTGTATTATGCAGTTTATTGTGTAGCATGTTGTGTAGTGTATTATGCAGTGTAACGTGTAGCATGTTGTGTAGTGTATTATGCAGTGTAACGTGTAGCATGTTGTGTAGTGTAATACGCAGTGTATTGTGTAGCATGTTGTGTAGTGTATTATGCAGTGTATTGTGTATCATGTTGTGTAGTGTATTATGCAGTTTATTGTATTGTGTGTTAGATAGATAGATAGATAGATAGATAGATAGATAGATAGATAGATAGATAGATAGTGCATAACAGAAAACAATTAGTTTACGGTAAACCCATTAAGCGTGTCCTTATTCTATATAATAGTTGTGTTAAGAACACTCAAGGTCTCCATATGTTGAGCTTGAGGTATACATACTCGAGGTAATGGTATCTTGCCGAAACGAAAAGCAAGACAACTACTAATATGTATACATGTGAATTATGCATTGTTGACTGGTATCTGACCTAATGAATTGCAATTAGTGCATTGTGTAGTGTATAGTATAGTGTGTTATGTGGTGTATTGTGTAATGTATAGTAGTGTGTGTTATGTGGTGTATTGTGTAATGTATAGTATAGTGTGTTATGTGGTGTATTGTGTAATGTATAGTATAGTGTGTTATGTGGTGTATTGTGTAATGTATAGTATAGTGTGTTATGTGGTGTATTGTGTAATGTATAGTATATTGTGTTATGTGGTCTATTGTGTAATGTATAGCATAGTGTGTTATGTGGTGTATTGTGTGTTATGTGGTTTATTGTGTAATGTATAGTATAGTGTGTTATGTGGTGTATTGTGTAATGTATAGCATAGTGTGTTATGTGGTGTATTGTGTAATGTATAGTATAGTGTGTTATGTGGTGTATTGTGCAATGTATAGCATAGTGTGTTATGTGGTGTATTGTGTAATGTATAGCATAGTGTATTATGTGGTGTATTGTGTAATGTATAGCATAGTGTGTTATGTGATGTATTGTGTAATGTATAGTATAGTATGTTATGTGGTGTATTGTGTAATGTATAGCATAGTGTGTTATGTGGTGTATTGTGTAATGTATAGCATAGTGTGTTATGTGGTGTATTGTGTAATGTATAGTATAGTGTGTTATGTGGTGTATTGTGTAATGTATAGCATAGTGTATTATGTGGTGTATTGTGTAATGTATAGCATAGTGTGTTATGTGGTGTATTGTGTAATGTATGGCATAGTGTGTTATGTGGTGTATTGTGTAATGTATAGCATAGTGTGTTATGTGGTGTATTGTGTAATGTATAGTATAGTGTGTTATGTGGTGTATTGTGTAATGTATAGCATAGTGTATTATGTAATGTATAGCATAGTGTGTTATGTGGTGTATTGTGTACGGTATAGCATAGTGTGTTATGTGGTGTATTGTGTAATGTATAGCATAGTGTGTTATGTGGTGTATTGTGTACGGTATAGCATAGTGTGTTATGTGGTGTATTCTGTTATATCTTACATGGACGCACAATGTTTATATCTTACATGGATGCACAATGTATATATCTTACAGGTTTGACCAGTCATATATTATGTTTCCTTGTACATTACATGTTTGGCCAGTCATATATATATATTTCCTTGTGCATTACAGGTTTGGCCAGTCATATATATATATTTCCTTGTGCATTACAGGTTTGGCCAGTCATATATATATATTTCATTGTGCGTTACAGGTTTGGCCAGTCATATATTATGTTTCCTTGTGCATTACATGTTTGGCCAGTCATATATATATATTTCCTTGTGCATTACAGGTTTGGCCAGTCATATATTATGTTTCCTTGTGCATTACAGGTTTGGCCAGTCATATATTATGTTTCCTTGTGCATTACAGGTTTGGCCAGTCATATATTATGTTTCCTTGTGCATTACAGGTTTGGCCAGTCATATATTATGTTTCCTTGTACATTACAGGTTTGGCCAGTCATATATATATATTTCCTTGTGCATTACAGGTTTGGCCAGTCATATATATATATTTCTTTGTACATTACAGGTTTGGCCAGTCATATATTATGTTTCCTTGTGCATTACATGTTTGGCCAGTCATATATATATATTTCCTTGTGCATTACAGGTTTGGCCAGTCATATATTATATTTCCTTGTGCATTACAGGTTTGGCCAGTCATATATTATATTTCCTTGTGCATTACAGGTTTGGCTAGTCATATATATATATTTCCTTTTGCATTACAGGTTTGACCAGTCATATATATATATTTCTCTGTACATTACAGGTTTGGCCAGTCATATATATTTCCTTTTGCATTACAGGTTTGACCAGTCATATATATATATTTCTCTGTACATTACATGTTTGGCCAGTCATATATATATATTTCTCTGTACATTACAGGTTTGGCCAGTCATATATATATATTTCCTTTTGCATTACAGGTTTGACCAGTCATATATATATATTTCTCTGTACATTACAGGTTTGGCCAGTCATATATATATATTTCCTTGTGCATTACAGGTTTGGCCAGTCATATATATATATATTTCCTTGTGCATTACAGGTTTGGCAAGTCATATATTATATTTCCTTGTGCATTACAGGTTTTGCAAGTCATATATATATGTTTCCTTGTGCATTACATGTTTGGCCAGTCATATATATACTGAGTCAAAAAAGAAACGATACCAAACTAAAAATGACGTAAAACGGATAAAACCATAGAAAGGTTTAATATATTATTACATATCAGTACCGGGTATCTTATTGCAACGTCAGCCAACCATAATCACAGGTAAATAAACACCCGATAATCCTGGAACGCCGAATTTCCGATTTGCACGTGCTCCTCAACAAAGACAACTTCCTGCACATGTACAAATCGGAAAACCAGTTTATTGTACTGGTATTGCATTATCATCGAGGAAAAACACCTTACATACCCATTGTTACCTCTAACAAAATGCCTAGGCTAAACCGCAATCAGAGAATGCGTGCCATTGGCATGATTGACGGCGCTTTAAGTCAGCGTGACGTCGCAAATCGACTCGGGGGGGTTACGCGGATCACGATAACACGTCTACTTCGACGTTATCGAACACATGGATCGGTGGTCCAAGATCTGGTCGACCACGTGTGACGACGCGTGAACAGGACCGTCACATTCGGACGTCACATTTACGTGACCGGTTCCTACCTGCTACGCACACAGCTGCCGTTACTCCTGGGATGACCAACAATCGCATCAGTGCACAAACAGTCAGGAACCGGCTCGGTGAACGTGGAATTCGTGCCTATCGGCCATAGGTTGGACCCATCCTGACATGACGTCACCGTGACGTACGGCGGGAATGGACGACGGAACGGGCTCGCTGGACTCGGTTACAGTGGAATTCGGTGATGTTTAGCGATGAATCGCGGTTCTGTTTGTGTCGAGCTGATGGCAGAAAGCGGGTATATCGCAGATGCGGTGAACATTACGCCGACGCATGTGTACGTCAGGTCGATCTGTTCGGGGGCGGAAGCGTTATGGCGTGGGGCAGTATCACCTTCGGCAGTCGCACTGAACTGTTAGTGGTGGACGGGAACCTAAACGCCCAGCGGTACTGTGATGAGAACCTTGCGCCAGTTGTTGTGCCGTTCTTTAACGCCAACAGAAACGTCACACTGTTCCAACAGGACAACGCCAGGTGTCATACTGCTCGGATTTCCACCACATTATTGGAGCAGAACAATATTGAAACCCTGCCGTGGCCTACTTTGTCACCAGATTTTTCACCCATAGAACATGTGTGGGATACGTTAGACCGCCGCGTCAGACGACGTCAGCCGGTAACGTTAAACCAACTGAGGGATGTTTTGCGTCAGGAGTGGACAAATATTGACCAGCAAGAGATTCAGACACTCTTCCGTTCGATGCGACGGCGGTGCATTGCAGTGAGAGACGCAAATGGTGCCCATACTCGGTATTGACGTCTGTGTGAAAACTCCATTAGACCCCTGTCCGACGAATTACGTCATCACGCAGCAGACAGTTTCAGAGGCTCATTATGCTTTATGTGCTCCTCTTTCAAACATGTTGGACTATCATCTTATGAATTTTCAAAGAATTTTCTTAATAAATGTTGAAATTATAGACACATAAACACCAGGTATCGTTTCTTTTTTGACTCAGTATATATATTTCCTTGTGCATTACAGGTTTGGCCAGTCATATATATATATTTCCTTGTGCATTACATGTTTGGCAAGTCATATATTATATTTCCTTGTACATTACAGGTTTGACCAGTCATATATATATTTGGCCAGTCATATATTATGTTTTCTTGTACATTACAGGTTTGACCAGTCATATATATATTTGGCCAGTCATATATTATGTTTTCTTGTACATTACAGGTTTGGCAAGTCATATATTATATTTCCTTTTGCATTACAGGTTTGGCCAGTCATATATATATATTTCCTTGTGCATTACAGGTTTGGCAAGTCATATATTATATTTCCTTGTACATTACAGGTTTGACCAGTCATATATATATTTGGCCAGTCATATATTATGTTTTCTTGTACATTACAGGTTTGACCAGTCATATATATATTTGGCCAGTCATATATTATGTTTTCTTGTACATTACAGGTTTGGCAAGTCATATATTATATTTCCTTTTGCATTACAGGTTTGGCCAGTCATATATATATATTTCCTTGTGCATTACAGGTTTGGCAAGTCATATATTATATTTCCTTGTACATTACAGGTTTGACCAGTCATATATATATATTTCTTTGTACATTACAGGTTTGACCAGTCATATATACATTTCCTTGTACATTACAGGTTTGGCCAGTCATATATATATATTTCTTTGTACATTACAGGTTTGGCCAGTCATATATATATATTTCTTTGTACATTACAGGTTTGACCAGTCATATATATATATTTCTCTGTACATTACAGGTTTGGCCAGTCATATATATATATTTCCTTGTACATTACAGGTTTGGCCAGTCATATATTACATTTCCTTGTGCATTACAGGTTTGACCAGTCATATATTATGTTTTCTTGTACATTACAGGTTTGACCAGTCATATATTATGTTTTCTTGTGCATTACAGGTTTGGCAAGTCATATATTATATTTCCTTGTGCATTACAGGTTTGGCAAGTCATATATTATATTTCCTTGTGCATTACAGGTTTGGCCAGTCATATATTATATTTCCTTGTGCATTACATGTTTGGCAAGTCATATATTATATTTCCTTGTGCATTACAGGTTTGGCCAGTCATATATATATTTCCTTGTGCATTACAGGTTTGGCAAGTCATATATTACATTTCCTTGTGCATTACAGGTTTGGCAAGTCATATATTACATTTCCTTGTGCATTACAGGTTTGACCAGTCATATATTATATTTCCTTGTACATTACAGGTTTGGCCAGTCATATATACATTTCCTTGTGCATTACAGGTTTGGCCAGTCATATATACATTTCCTTGTGCATTACAGGTTTGGCCAGTCATATATACATTTCCTTGTGCATTACAGGTTTGGCCAGTCATATATACATTTCCTTTTACATTACAGGTTTGGCCAGTCATATATACATTTCCTTGTACATTACAGGTTTGGCCAGTCATATATATATATTTCCTTGTGCATTACAGGTTTGACCAGTCATATATACATTTCCTTGTGCATTACAGGTTTGGCCAGTCATATATTATATTTTCTTGTACATTACAGGTTTGACCAGTCATATATATATTTGGCCAGTCATATATTATATTTCCTTGTACATTACAGGTTTGGCCAGTCATATATTATATTTCCTTGTACATTACAGGTTTGGCCAGTCATATATATACATTTCCTTGTACATTACAGGTTTGACCAGTCATATATTATGTTTCCTTGTGCATTACAGGTTTGGCAAGTCATATATTATATTTCCTTGTGCATTACAGGTTTGGCCAGTCAGAAATTGTCAGATATCTTCTCATCTTCTTTCCTTGTACCTTTGGAGGATACCGACAGCCATTTTGAATTAAAGGTAACATTTATTGTTTGGCTCACCTGAGCTACCACGGATTGTGATCGTCGTTTGTCTGTCTGTGCATCAGCATTTACCTTACAAACACTGTATAGAGTCTATTTTGGATTTTTTTTCAACTTGTAACATGTTTGTTATATTTTGATGAAAGCTTGCTTCCTACTCTGGATCACTGTCAAATTAAAGAAAATACTTTTAAACACAATATCAACTCTATTTATTATGATGTTTGTTCAAATTAGGTTACAAGTTGATATATGGATAATAGGTGAGTTCATATTGATAAACAGCCATTACTGTCTGAAAACTAGGTGTAATCTAAGAAAGGCCCGATAGCGACTCTTACTTTTGATGTGATTTTGCATAGAAGACCAGGTGTCTTTCGTCAATCGACCTCCATAATAATTAGGTCACTACGTTAAATTAAAGAAAATTAGTGTAAACGGTGTATCAACTGTATTTAGGACCCACAGTTGTTCAAATTTGGCCACCAGTTTCATTTTTCAGGATTGGTTCCTCTCAATACCAAGCAATGATTAGTAACATTTGTACCTGGTCATGGTGGTACTTTGGTGGGGGATTGTTAAAATGACGTCAATACATAATCCAAGATGGCCACCGTCTAAATATAAACAAATTCTTAAAAAATCTTGCAAAAACAGCCAACCGGATTTTGGCGAATCTTGTTAAAATGAGCGATGTACAATGCTCTTTCAAAGCTGTTCAAATGGGTGACCACAGGATGAAATATACGTGTGGCCGAGGGGTGAAATTGTGGTCATATTTTACATTTCACAGAATAACGTCATGTCAATTATCGATGAGGTGATCGCTCTGGTGCAGTTTTTGTTGAAGTCGGATGATTATGTCATCCAAGGTGGCTGCCGAAACGTCAAAACGGTCATCATTTTAGTAGAGATTTCAAATGTTTTCTTCTCACGATTTGATCTACCAATGGTCAATAAACTCTACCTGTAGGTGAAGCCATTCCAAAGTTGTTAAAATGAAGATGCTCTGAAATCCAAGGTGGTCGCCATCTAAAAATAGCACAAATTCTTCAAAAATCCATTCACAAATTGCCAGGTGGATTTCGGCTCTGCCAAATGTTTGTGAGAATGATCGATGGACAATGCTCTTTCGAAGGCCAATGCATCAAATAAATATGTCATATATCAAATCGAAGGTATCGCTCTTGTGTAATCCAAGATGGCCCGCCAATAGATCAACCGGATGTTCTGTTATAATATATTTCAAAATCATTCTTCACATGGCAAAATGTGGAAGGAACGATTTACAATGCTCTTTCTAAGTTGTTAAAATGGTGACCCCTGAGTCAAAAATGGAGTCAGGTGAGCGATGTAAGGCCACCAAGACCCTCTTATTTCCTGTGTTTTAAGTTGTACTTCAACAATATTTATTATTCTGTTTTGTGTTAATAATGTAATCATTTTAATATATATTTCAGTTTTACTTAAACAATATTTATTGTTCTGTTTTGTGTTAATAATGTAATCATTTTAATATATATTTCAGTTTTACTTAAACAATATTTATTGTTCTGTTTTGTGTTAATAATGTAATCATTTTAATATATATTTCAGTTTTACTTCAACAATATTTATTGTTCTGTTTTGTGTTAATAATGTAATCATTTTAATATATATTTCAGTTGTACTTAATGAATAATCGTGCATACAGAAAGTTTCATGGGTGACAATGATATGAAAAGCCTTTCCCCAAATTCCTCCCGGAATACAGTACTCCAATTCCTCCCGGAATACAGTACTCCAATTCCTCCCGGAATACAGTACTCCAATTCCTCCCGGAATACAGTACTCCAATTCCTCCCGGATAAATACAGTACTCCAATTCCTCCCGGAATACAGTACTCCAATTCCTCCTGGAATACAGTACTCCAATTCCTCCCGGAATACAGTACTCCAATTCATCCCGGAATACAGTACTCCAATTCATCCCGGAATACAGTACTCTGAATACAACTGGCAATCAATATATTGACAATATATAGGTGAAAATACTGAATTTCTACAGACGGATCTGTAGTCCAGTGGTAACACGTCTTTCAGATGGGACTTTATACCGAGGTCTCGTGTCGGTACACCGTACACGTAAAAGAACCAGAGGAGACTCTGGAATGGGTCTCTGTCTGTATCATTACACTATCCTACAAAAATCTAAAATGACTAATCTCTGCAGGAGGCATCGTACATATGGGCAACCGGTAGCGACAATAAATAAATGTAACATACACACAATGAATATATATACTTGTATTAAAATGACCATGACTGGACTTCTGTGTGTGGTAATCAATATGTGTGTTGCAAACTATTACATTGTGGGAATTTGACATGATGAAGAAAGAAGACATATTGTGTAAAATTAATTTTCTTCTTTTGTGTTTTGAACAGGTAAAACATTTGAATCTCGGTCGTTACATCAGTATGTTGGAATCAACAAACGTTCATGATGATCTGGACATTGTCACAGAGGTTCATACAAACACAGGTTAGAAGGAGAAAGCTTTTTTATAATCCAGCTTTGAAAATCATGCTGACTGTCCGTCCGTCCAACTGCCAAGCTGCAATCATGTCCTAACTTCATCTACATAACCACTTGTCATTTGTATGTGTACACATTTGTCATCTCCTGACACTGCTACATACATGTAGCCTAGATGGCTCGTCATATGCAATATGTGATCCACATGTGCCTAGATGGCTCGTCGTATGCAATATGTGATCCACATGTGCCTAGATGGCTCGTCATATGCAATATGTTATCCACATGTGCCTAGATGGCTCGTCATATGCAATATGTTATCCACATGTGCCTAGATGGCTCGTCATATGCAATATGTTATCCACATGTGCCTAGATGGCTCGTCATATGCAATATGTTATCCACATGTGCCTAGATGGCTCGTCATATGCAATATGTTATCCACATGTGCCTAGATGGCTCGTCATATGCAATATGTTATCCACATGTGCCTAGATGGCTCGTCGTATGCAATATGTGATCCACATGTGCCTAGATGGCTCGTCATATGCAATATATTATCCACATGTGCCTAGATGGCTCATCGTATGCAATATGTGATCCACATGTGCCTAGATGGCTCGTTGTATGTAATATGTGATCCACATGTGCCTAGATGGCTTGTCATATGCAATATGTTATCCACATGTGCCTAGATGGCTCATCGTATGCAATATGTGATCCACATGTGCCTAGATGGCTCGTTGTATGTAATATGTGATCCACATGTGCCTAGATGGCTCGTTGTATGCAATATGTTATCCACATGTGCCTAGATGGCTCATCATATGCAATATGTTATCCACATGTGGGTTGATGACTTGCTACGTACAATATATGATCTACGACTCGCTGTGTACTATGACTATGGTGTGTATCTCCCACAGATTGTGTACATCCACTGGACTTTCTGTATATCTGTGTGTAACAATGTTTTACTGGACTGTCTGTATATCTGTGTGTAACCATGTTTACTGGACTGTCTGTATATCTGTGTGTAACCATGTTTTACTGGACTGTCTGGATATCTGTGTGTAACAATGTTTTACTGGACTGTCTGTATATCTGTGTGTAACAATGTTTTACTGGACTGTCTGTATATCTGTGTGTAACAATGTTTTACTGGACTGTCTGTATATATGTGTGTAACCATGTTTTACTGGACTGTCTGTATATCTGTCTGTAACCATGTTTTACTGGACTGTCTGGATATCTGTGTGTAACAATGTTTTACTGGACTGTCTGGATATCTGTGTGTAACAATGTTTTACTGGATGTCTGTATATCTGTGTGTAACCATGTTTTACTGGACTGTCTGTATATCTGTGTGTAACCATGTTTTACTGGACTGTCTGTATATCTGTGAGTAACAATGTTTTACTGGACTGTCTGGATATCTGTGTGTAACCATGTTTTACTGGACTGTCTGTATATCTGTGTGTAACAATATCTTACTGGATGTCTGGACTATCTTAGGAGGGATGTTCTATAACTTCATCATACAAGGAGGGATGTTCAATAACTTCATCATACAAGGAGGGATGTTCAATAACTTCATCATACAAGGAGGGATGTTCTATAACTTCACCCTACAAGGAGGGATGTTCAATAACTTCATCATACAAGGAGGGATGTTCAATAACTTCATCATACAAGGAGGGATGTTCTATAACTTCACCCTACAAGGAGGGATGTTCAATAACTTCATCATACAAGGAGGGATGTTGAAATATCTGTGTAAAGGGAATCACTATAACAAAACAACATGTCCTATGCAACACTCAAGTTCAAGTTCAAGATAACTGGTGCTATAAATAGAAATATGGTCTATATTTTCCCACCGCCTGTACTGTTGGCTTTGTATGCTACCATCAAACAAATAAAACCCTTTGTTTTTTTAACTGCGTCTTATACTCCCATACGACCTATACACAAACGATCACGGTACTAATTTGGATATGACTGTTTGTAGGAGATGTTACAACAAGAGCTCCTCACCTTGACATTGCTTACTTCAATCCTGAGGAGAACATCACACAGACACATCATTATAGAACATTAAGGTCAGTTATAGTATTAAAGTCATCATATTCATATCTCTACTTTTTTCTCCAAAGCATAACTTATATTAGAAATGAGCAGGCCTCCGCGTAGCATACTTTAATGGCGTTTTTAAAAGTTAAATCTCGGAACATTTCACATCAAAATGGCGAGTTCCGGACCGCTGTATCCTGATTCTGGGGTGAGGTGCAATGTTTGTATCGGTGATGCTTGGCTGTTGACCGAGATATATCGTGTATTTGAGTCATTGAATAGAGAGATTGTCTTCAGCATAAAATGGCATACATATATACAGTCTACATCCGTTATAAAAGTTGGTTATGTCAAATTCTCTTGTTATCTCAAAGTCAGGTCAAAGTTCTATTTCAGATATTATGATTTTACATATAACTGGCTCCATTTATGTCAAATTTCGTTAAGTCAAACTATTTCGATTTTTTTTTTTTGTCCCTCCAGTATAAATACGCAGTATTTCACACTCGTTATTTCACACTCGTTATGTCAAAGCATCAGCTTGCCGTTCATTCGGTAAATTTACCTGATGAAAGACATACCGCCGTGCATGTGCAAACAATCAATAAAGATAGTTGAAGGTGTTTACCGTGACAGTAATTACAATATGTTCACTACAGGTACACACTTATCGGCACAGACGGATATGTAGTCCAGTGGTAACACACTGGACTGGTAATCCAGGGATCGCAGGTTCAATCCACCCGTCTGACCCTAATAAAATTAACAGTCTTTCAGATGGGACATTAAACCGAGGTCTCGTGTCGGTGCTTTACACCGTGCACGTAAAAGAACCAGAGGAGACTCTGGAATGGGTCTCTGTCTGTATCATTGCACTATCCTCCAAAAATCTAAAATGACTAATCTCTTCAGGAGGTGTCGCTCATATGGCAACCGGTAGCGACAATAAATAAACGTAAAAACACACACTTATCGGCATTTAACCAATAATTGGATAAACGGCTCATCATAATAATTATAAATAATCAGTTTGTTTTGACATTAAACTTTATCTTGTCAATAATAGTGCAAAATGACATGTTTATTCAACAGAATACAGCAGACTATTTAATCGAGTATCAGTTTATTACTACACCGTTAATGCACCGTTATTACATCAGATGTTTTATCAATTTCGTATATAAATATTATTTACATGTATGTGCGTATTTAGTAAATATTAAACACGATATTACAGTGTTTCTTTTATCATGTCAGGGCTATAACAGACAATGACAATTTAGAAAAATGATTTATTATGGAACAAATGTAAGACGGGTAAGGCTTGTGATCTACGAGAAACGTCATGTTGGGAAATATGGCCAATATCCGTTCTGTCAAACTTCGGTTATGTCGAAGTATTTTGTTCGGTCTCTACATCTGTGAAAATATCGAAATTTGAACATCTAAGACTATATTAAAATATGTTAAGAGCTCAGCATTGATGTTCTAGGATTCAAGATTTTCCTGGGGTAGCATGCACCCGCACAACTTCGGTGCTCAATTTATTAATTGTGCCTGCAAATTCAAAATCGCGAACTACCTTGACAGGGTAATATAATCAAATATCACAGATAATATTATATAAATATTACCCTAGGTTGAGGGGGATATTTTGCTGATGATTATCTCCCAGAGGGAACATTATCTCCCGAGGAGAAACAAAAGGAGATAATATTCCCAGGGGAGATAGTCCACTGTATCCCCATCAGCCAAGGACAATATCTATTTTATTATACCGAATACAAATACATGTGATATAATATGTCATAGTATTATTTCACACATTCAACTGCCTCAATTGAGTGATTTCACAAATAGATGATGTTTACCTTAGCAGCGGCATGTCAGATTTCATAGATTTCGTTATTAGTGTTATTGTGTGCTAAGAAATTCAATATCTATTAATGGTGTAACATGTCGAAAAATTACCTCAATATTTCTTGTACAGATTTGTTGCACATCATGGAACCAACCGTATGCGCAACTTTTGTCGGAGTGTGACATATATGTATATCCCACGGCAATATTGCCCGTTCAGTTCTGTTGAGGGATACATTGGGGAATGGTTTATACCATGTAGTAGCCAATTTACCAATGGTATTGCTTGAAATTTTGATGAAGTAATCATATATCACATGGTAATATAATCATATATCACACGGTAATATAATCATATATCACACAGTAATATAATCATATATCACACAGTAATATAATCATATATCACACAGTAATATAATCATATATCACACGGTAATATAATCATATATCACACGGTAATATAATCATATATCACACGGTAATATAATCATATATCACACGGTAATATAATCATATATCACACAGTAATCATATATCACACAGTAATATAATCATATATCACACAGTAATATAATCATATATCACACGGTAATATAATCATATATCACACGGTAATATAATCATATATCACACAGTAATATAATCATATATCACACAGTAATATAATCATATATCACACGGTAATACATGTATAATCATATATCACACGGTAATATAATCATATATCACACGGTAATACATGTATAATCATATATCACACAGTAATATAATCATATATCACACAGTAATATAATCATATATCACACGGTAATACATGTATAATCATATATCACACGGTAATACATGTATAATCATATATCACACAGTAATATAATCATATATCACACAGTAATATAATCATATATCACACAGTAATACAATCATATATCACACAGTAATATAATCATATATCACACGGTAATATAATCATATATCACACGGTAATATAATCATATATCACACGGTAATATAATCATATATCACACGGTAATATAATCATATATCACACGGTAATATAATCATATATCACACAGTAATATAATCATATATCACACAGTAATATAATCATATATCACACAGTAATATAATCATATATCACATGGTAATATAATCATATATCACACGGTAATATAATCATATATCACACGGTAATACATGTATAATCATATATCACACGGTAATATAATCATATATCACACAGTAATATAATCATATATCACACAGTAATATAATCATATATCACACAGTAATATAATCATATATCACACGGTAATACATGTATAATCATATATCACACGGTAATACAATCATATATCACACGGTAATACATGTATAATCATATATCACACAGTAATATAATCATATATCACACGGTAATACATGTATAATCATATATCACACAGTAATATAATCATATATCACACAGTAATATAATCATATATCACACGGTAATAAAATCATATATCACACGGTAATATAATCATATATCACACAGTAATATAATCATATATATCACACAGTAATATAATCATATATCACACGGTAATATAATCATATATCACACAGTAATATAATCATATATCACACGGTAATACATGTATAATCATATATCACACAGTAATATAATCATATATCACACAGTAATATAATCATATATCACACGGTAATACATGTATAATCATATATCACACAGTAATATAATCATATATCACACAGTAATATAATCATATATCACACGGTAATATAATCATATATCACACAGTAATATAATCATATATCACACAGTAATATAATCATATATCACACGGTAATATAATCATATATCACACAGTAATATAATCATATATCACACAGTAATATAATCATATATCACACGGTAATATAATCATATATCACACGGTAATACATGTATAATCATATATCACATGGTAATACATGTATAATCATATATCACATGGTAATACATGTATAATCATATATCACAAAGTAATATAATCATATATCACACAGTAATATAATCATATATCACACAGTAATATAATCATATATCACACTGTAATATAATCATATATCACACAGTAATATAATCATATATCACACCGTAATATAATCATATATCACACAGTAATACATGTATAATCATATATCACACAGTACTATAATCATATATCACACAGTAATATAATCATATATCACACGGTAATACATGTATAATCATATATCACACGGTAATACATGTATAATCATATATCACACAGTAATATAATCATATATCACACAGTAATATAATCATATATCACACAGTAATATAATCATATATCACACAGTAATACAATCATATATCACACAGTAATATAATCATATATCACACGGTAATATAATCATATATCACACGGTAATATAATCATATATCACACGGTAATATAATCATATATCACACGGTAATATAATCATATATCACACAGTAATATAATCATATATCACACAGTAATATAATCATATATCACACAGTAATATAATCATATATCACACAGTAATATAATCATATATCACACAGTAATATAATCATATATCACACTGTAATATAATCATATATCACACAGTAATATAATCATATATCACACCGTAATATAATCATATATCACACAGTAATACATGTATAATCATATATCACACAGTACTATAATCATATATCACACAGTAATATAATCATATATCACACGGTAATACATGTATAATCATATATCACACGGTAATACATGTATAATCATATATCACACAGTAATATAATCATATATCACACAGTAATATAATCATATATCACACAGTAATATAATCATATATCACACAGTAATACAATCATATATCACACAGTAATATAATCATATATCACACGGTAATACATGTATAATCATATATCACACGGTAATATAATCATATATCACACAGTAATATAATCATATATCACACGGTAATACAATCATATATCACACAGTAATATAATCATATATCACACAGTAATATAATCATATATCACACAGTAATATAATCATATATCACACGGTAATATAATCATATATCACACAGTAATATAATCATATATCACACGGTAATACATGTATAATCATATATCACACGGTAATATAATCATATATCACACAGTAATATAATCATATATCACACAGTAATATAATCATATATCACACAGTAATATAATCATATATCACACAGTAATATAATCATATATGACACGGTAATACATGTATAATCATATATCACACGGTAATACAATCATATATCACACGGTAATACATGTATAATCATATATCACACAGTAATATAATCATATATAACACGGTAATACATGTATAATCATATATCACACGGTAATACATGTATAATCATATATCACACAGTAATATAATCATATATCACACAGTAATATAATCATATATCACTCAGTATCACACAGTAATATAATCATATATCACACAGTAATACAATCATATATCACACGGTAATACAATCATATATCACACAGTAATATAATCATATATCACACAGTAATACAATCATATATCACACGGTAATATAATCATATATCACACGGTAATACATGTATAATCATATATCACACGGTAATACATGTATAATCATATATCACACGGTAATATAATCATATATCACACAGTAATATAATCATATATCACACGGTAATAAAATCATATATCACACGGTAATATAATCATATATCACACAGTAATATAATCATATATCACACAGTAATATAATCATATATCACACGGTAATATAATCATATATCACACAGTAATATAATCATATATCACACGGTAATACATGTATAATCATATCACACAGTAATATAATCATATATCACACAGTAATATAATCATATATCACACGGTAATACATGTATAATCATATATCACACAGTATATAATCATATATCACACAGTAATATAATCATATATCACACGGTAATATAATCATATATCACACAGTAATATAATCATATATCACACAGTAATATAATCATATATCACACGGTAATATAATCATATATCACACAGTAATATAATCATATATCACACAGTAATATAATCATATATCACACGGTAATACATGTATAATCATATATCACACAGTAATACATGTATAATCATATATCACAAAGTAATATAATCATATATCACACAGTAATATAATCATATATCACACAGTAATATAATCATATATCACACTGTAATATAATCATATATCACACAGTAATATAATCATATATCACACAACCGTAATATAATCATATATCACACAGTAATACATGTATAATCATATATCACACAGTAATATAATCATATATCACACAGTAATATAATCATATATCACACGGTAATACATATAATCATATATCACACAGTAACATATAATCATATATCACACAGTAATACAATCATATATCACACAGTAATATAATCATATATCACACAGTAATATAATCATATATCACACGGTAATATAATCATATATCACACAGTAATATAATCATATATCACACGGTAATATAATCATATATCACACGGTAAACATATAATCATATATCACACGGTAATACATGTATAATCATATATCACACAGTAATATAATCATATATCACACAGTAATATAATCATATATCACACAGTAATATAATCATATATCACACGGTAATACATGTATAATCATATATCACACGGTAATACATGTATAATCATATATCACACAGTAATATAATCATATATCACACAGTAATATAATCATATATCACACAGTAATATAATCATATATCACACAGTAATATAATCATATATCACACGGTAATACATGTATAATCATATATCACACGGTAATACAATCATATATCACACGGTAATACATGTATAATCATATATCACACAGTAATATAATCATATATCACACGGTAGTACATGTATAATCATATATCACACAGTAATATAATCAT
>CM026390.1:99229999-99267355 GCA_014843695.1 Archivesica marissinica | reverse complement strand
CATATATCACACGGTAATATAATCATATATCACACAGTAATATAATCATATATCACACAGTAATATAATCATATATCACACGGTAATATAATCATATATCACACGGTAATATAATCATATATCACACGGTAATATAATCATATATCACACGGTAATATAATCATATATCACACGGTAATATAATCATATATCACACGGTAATATGTTAATCATATATCACACGGTAATATAATCATATATCACACAGTAATATAATCATATATCACACAGTAATATAATCATATATCACACAGTAATATAATCATATATCACACGGTAATATGTTAATCATATATCACACGGTAATATAATCATATATCACACGGTAATACATGTATAATCATATATCACACAGTAATATAATCATATATCACACGGTAATACATGTATAATCATATATCACACAGTAATATAATCATATATCACACGGTAATACATGTATAATCATATATCACACAGTAATATAATCATATATCACACGGTAATACATGTATAATCATATATCACACAGTAATATAATCATATATCACACGGTAATACATGTATAATCATATATCACACAGTAATATAATCATATATCACACGGTAATACATGTATAATCATATATCACACAGTAATATAATCATATATCACACGGTAATAATGTATATCATATATCACACAGTAATATAATCATATATCACACAGTAATATAATCATATATCACACGGTATACAATCATATATCACACAGTAATATAATCATATATCACACAGTAATATAATCATATATCACACAGTAATATAATATATCCACAGTAATATTCATATATCACACAGTAATATAATCATATATCACACAGTAATATAATCATATATCACACTGTAATATAATCATATATCACACAGTAATATATCATATATCACACAGTAATATAATCATATATCACACGGTAATACATAATCATATATCACACAGTAATATAATCATATATCACACAGTAATATAATCATATATCACACAGTAATACAATCATATATCACACAGTAATATAATCATATATCACACAGTAATATAATCATATATCACACAGTAATACAATCATATATCACACAGTAATATAATCATATATCACACTGTAATACAATCATATATCACACAGTAATATAATCATATATCACACGGTAATACATGTATAATCATATATCACACGGTAATACAATCATATATCACACGGTAATACATGTATAATCATATATCACACGGTAATACATGTATAATCATATATCACACGGTAATACATGTATAATCATATATCACACGGTAATACATGTATAATCATATATCACACAGTACTATAATCATATATCACACAGTAATATAATCATATATCACACGGTAATACATGTATAATCATATATCACACCATAATATAATCATATATCACATGGTAATATAATCATATATCACACAGTAATATAATCATATATCACACGGTAATACATGTATAATCATATATCACACGGTAATACATGTATAATCATATATCACACGGTAATACATGTATAATCATATATCACACAGTAATATAATCATATATCACACAGTAATATAATCATATATCACACAGTAATATAATCATATATCACACGGTAATATAATCATATATGACACAGTAATATAATCATATATCACACGGTAATATAATCATATATCACACGGTAATACATGTATAATCATATATCACACAGTAATATAATCATATATCACACAGTAATATAATCATATATCACACAGTAATATAATCATATATCACACGGTAATACATGTATAATCATATATCACACGGTAATACATGTATAATCATATATCACACGGTAATATAATCATATATCACACGGTAATATAATCATATATCACACAGTAATACATGTATAATCATATATCACACGGTAATATAATCATATATCACACAGTAATACAATCATATATCACACAGTAATACAATCATATATCACACAGTAATATAATCATATATCACACGGTAATATAATCATATATCACACGGTAATATAATCATATATCACACGGTAATATAATCATATATCACACGGTAATATAATCATATATCACACGGTAATATAATCATATATCACACAGTAATATAATCATATATCACACGGTAATATAATCATATATCACACGGTAATACATGTATAATCATATATCACACGGTAATACATGTATAATCATATATCACACGGTAATATGTATAATCATATATCACACAGTAATATAATCATATATCACACAGTAATACAATCATATATCACACGGTAATATAATCATATATCACACGGTAATACATGTATAATCATATATCACACGGTAATACATGTATAATCATATATCACACGGTAATACATGTATAATCATATATCACACAGTAATATAATCATATATCACACAGTAATATAATCATATATCACACGGTAATATAATCATATATCACACGGTAATATAATCATATATCACACAGTAATATAATCATATATCACACAGTAATATAATCATATATCACACGGTAATATAATCATATATCACACGGTAATATAATCATATATCACACGGTAATACATGTATAATCATATATCACACAGTAATATAATCATATATCACACAGTAATATAATCATATATCACACAGTAATATAATCATATATCACACAGTAATATAATCATATATCACACGGTAATATAATCATATATCACACAGTAATATAATCATATATCACACAGTAATATAATCATATATCACACGGTAATATAATCATATATCACACGGTAATACATGTATAATCATATATCACATGGTAATACATGTATAATCATATATCACATGGTAATACATGTATAATCATATATCACACAGTAATATAATCATATATCACACAGTAATATAATCATATATCACACGGTAATACAATCATATATCACACGGTAATACATGTATAATCATATATCACACGGTAATACATGTATAATCATATATCACACAGTAATACAATCATATATCACACAGTAATATAATCATATATCACACAGTAATATAATCATATATCACACAGTAATACAATCATATATCACACAGTAATATAATCATATATCACACAGTAATATAATCATATATCACACAGTAATACAATCATATATCACACAGTAATATAATCATATATCACACGGTAATACATGTATAATCATATATCACACTGTAATACAATCATATATCACACAGTAATATAATCATATATCACACAGTAATACAATCATATATCACACAGTAATATAATCATATATCACACAGTAATATAATCATATATCACACAGTAATACAATCATATATCACACAGTAATATAATCATATATCACACAGTAATATAATCATATATCACACAGTAATACAATCATATATCACACAGTAATATAATCATATATCACACTGTAATACAATCATATATCACACAGTAATATAATCATATATCACACGGTAATACATGTATAATCATATATCACACGGTAATACATGTATAATCATATATCACACGGTAATACATGTATAATCATATATCACACGGTAATACATGTATAATCATATATCACACAGTACTATAATCATATATCACACAGTAATATAATCATATATCACACGGTAATACATGTATAATCATATATCACACAATAATATAATCATATATCACACGGTAATATAATCATATATCACACAGTAATATAATCATATATCACACGGTAATACATGTATAATCATATATCACACGGTAATACATGTATAATCATATATCACACGGTAATACATGTATAATCATATATCACACAGTAATATAATCATATATCACACAGTAATATAATCATATATCACACGGTAATATAATCATATATCACACAGTAATATAATCATATATCACACGGTAATATAATCATATATCACACGGTAATACATGTATAATCATATATCACACAGTACTATAATCATATATCACACAGTAATATAATCATATATCACACGGTAATACATGTATAATCATATATCACACGGTAATACATGTATAATCATAATCACACGGTAATATAATCATATATCACACAGTAATATAATCATATATCACACAGTAATATAATCATATATCACACGGTAATATAATCATATATCACACAGTAATATAATCATATATCACACAGTAATATAATCATATATCACACAGTAATATAATCATATATCACACGGTAATATAATCATATATCACACGGTAATATAATCATATATCACACGGTAATATAATCATATATCACACGGTAATATAATCATATATCACACAGTAATATAATCATATATCACACAGTAATATAATCATATATCACACAGTAATATAATCATATATCACACGGTAATACATGTATAATCATATATCACACGGTAATACAATCATATATCACACGGTAATACATGTATAATCATATATCACACAGTAATATAATCATATATCACACGGTAATACATGTATAATCATATATCACACAGTAATATAATCATATATCACACGGTAATACATGTATAATCATATATCACACAGTAATATAATCATATATCACACAGTAATATAATCATATATCACGCAGTATCACACAGTAATATAATCATATATCACACGGTAATACAATCATATATCACACGGTAATACAATCATATATCACACAGTAATATAATCATATATCACACAGTAATATAATCATATATCACACAGTAATATAATCATATATCACACAGTAATATAATCATATATCACACAGTAATACAATCATATATCACACAGTAATATAATCATATATCACACGGTAATATAATCATATATCACACGGTAATACATATAATCATATATCACACAGTAATATAATCATATATCACACAGTAATACATGTATAATCATATATCACACAGTAATATAATCATATATCACACAGTAATATAATCATATATCACACGGTAATACAATCATATATCACACAGTAATATAATCATATATCACACAGTAATATAATCATATATCACACAGTAATACAATCATATATCACACAGTAATATAATCATATATCACACAGTAATATAATCATATATCACACAGTAATACAATCATATATCACACAGTAATATAATCATATATCACACTGTAATACAATCATATATCACACAGTAATATAATCATATATCACACGGTAATACATGTATAATCATATATCACACGGTAATACATGTATAATCATATATCACACGGTAATACATGTATAATCATATATCACACGGTAATACATGTATAATCATATATCACACGGTAATACATGTATAATCATATATCACACGGTAATACATGTATAATCATATATCACACAGTACTATAATCATATATCACACAGTAATATAATCATATATCACACGGTAATACATGTATAATCATATATCACACCATAATATAATCATATATCACATGGAAATATAATCATATATCACACAGTAATATAATCATATATCACACGGTAATACATGTATAATCATATATCACACGGTAATACATGTATAATCATATATCACACGGTAATACATGTATAATCATATATCACACAGTAATATAATCATATATCACACAGTAATATAATCATATATCACACGGTAATATAATCATATATGACACAGTAATATAATCATATATCACACGGTAATATAATCATATATCACACGGTAATACATGTATAATCATATATCACACAGTAATATAATCATATATCACACAGTAATATAATCATATATCACACAGTAATATAATCATATATCACACGGTAATACATGTATAATCATATATCACACGGTAATACATGTATAATCATATATCACACGGTAATATAATCATATATCACACGGTAATATAATCATATATCACACAGTAATACATGTATAATCATATATCACACGGTAATATAATCATATATCACACAGTAATACAATCATATATCACACAGTAATACAATCATATATCACACAGTAATATAATCATATATCACACAGTAATATAATCATATATCACACGGTAATATAATCATATATCACACGGTAATATAATCATATATCACACGGTAATATAATCATATATCACACGGTAATATAATCATATATCACACGGTAATATAATCATATATCACACAGTAATATAATCATATATCACACGGTAATATAATCATATATCACACGGTAATACATGTATAATCATATATCACACGGTAATACATGTATAATCATATATCACACGGTAATACATGTATAATCATATATCACACAGTAATATAATCATATATCACACAGTAATACAATCATATATCACACGGTAATATAATCATATATCACACGGTAATACATGTATAATCATATATCACACGGTAATACATGTATAATCATATATCACACGGTAATACATGTATAATCATATATCACACAGTAATATAATCATATATCACACAGTAATATAATCATATATCACACGGTAATATAATCATATATCACACGGTAATATAATCATATATCACACAGTAATATAATCATATATCACACAGTAATATAATCATATATCACACGGTAATATAATCATATATCACACAGTAATATAATCATATATCACACCGTAATATAATCATATATCACACAGTAATACATGTATAATCATATATCACACAGTACTATAATCATATATCACACAGTAATATAATCATATATCACACGGTAATACATGTATAATCATATATCACACGGTAATACATGTATAATCATATATCACACAGTAATATAATCATATATCACACAGTAATATAATCATATATCACACAGTAATATAATCATATATCACACAGTAATACAATCATATATCACACAGTAATATAATCATATATCACACAGTAATATAATCATATATCACACGGTAATATAATCATATATCACACGGTAATATAATCATATATCACACGGTAATATAATCATATATCACACAGTAATATAATCATATATCACACAGTAATATAATCATATATCACACGGTAATATAATCATATATCACACGGTAATATAATCATATATCACACGGTAATATAATCATATATCACACGGTAATACATGTATAATCATATATCACACGGTAATATAATCATATATCACACAGTAATATAATCATATATCACACAGTAATATAATCATATATCACACAGTAATATAATCATATATCACACAGTAATACATGTATAATCATATATCACACGGTAATACAATCATATATCACACGGTAATACATGTATAATCATATATCACACAGTAATATAATCATATATCACACGGTAATACATGTATAATCATATATCACACAGTAATATAATCATATATCACACGGTAATACATGTATAATCATATATCACACAGTAATATAATCATATATCACACAGTAATATAATCATATATCACGCAGTATCACACAGTAATATAATCATATATCACACGGTAATACAATCATATATCACACGGTAATACAATCATATATCACACAGTAATATAATCATATATCACACAGTAATACAATCATATATCACACAGTAATATAATCATATATCACACAGTAATATAATCATATATCACACAGTAATATAATCATATATCACACAGTAATATAATCATATATCACACAGTAATATAATCATATATCACACAGTAATACAATCATATATCACACAGTAATATAATCATATATCACACGGTAATACATGTATAATCATATATCACACTGTAATACAATCATATATCACACAGTAATATAATCATATATCACACAGTAATACAATCATATATCACACAGTAATATAATCATATATCACACAGTAATATAATCATATATCACACAGTAATATAATCATATATCACACAGTAATATAATCATATATCACACAGTAATACAATCATATATCACACAGTAATATAATCATATATCACACTGTAATACAATCATATATCACACAGTAATATAATCATATATCACACGGTAATACATGTATAATCATATATCACACGGTAATACATGTATAATCATATATCACACGGTAATACATGTATAATCATATATCACACGGTAATACATGTATAATCATATATCACACAGTACTATAATCATATATCACACAGTAATATAATCATATATCACACGGTAATACATGTATAATCATATATCACACCATAATATAATCATATATCACATGGAAATATAATCATATATCACACAGTAATATAATCATATATCACACGGTAATACATGTATAATCATATATCACACGGTAATACATGTATAATCATATATCACACGGTAATACATGTATAATCATATATCACACAGTAATATAATCATATATCACACAGTAATATAATCATATATCACACGGTAATATAATCATATATCACACAGTAATATAATCATATATCACACGGTAATATAATCATATATCACACGGTAATACATGTATAATCATATATCACACAGTAATATAATCATATATCACACAGTAATATAATCATATATCACACAGTAATATAATCATATATCACACGGTAATACATGTATAATCATATATCACACGGTAATACATGTATAATCATATATCACACGGTAATATAATCATATATCACACGGTAATATAATCATATATCACACAGTAATATAATCATATATCACACGGTAATATAATCATATATCACACAGTAATACAATCATATATCACACAGTAATATAATCATATATCACACAGTAATATAATCATATATCACACGGTAATATAATCATATATCACACGGTAATATAATCATATATCACACGGTAATATAATCATATATCACACGGTAATATAATCATATATCACACAGTAATATAATCATATATCACACAGTAATATAATCATATATCACACGGTAATATAATCATATATCACACGGTAATATAATCATATATCACACGGTAATACATGTATAATCATATATCACACGGTAATACATGTATAATCATATATCACACGGTAATACATGTATAATCATATATCACACAGTAATATAATCATATATCACACAGTAATATAATCATATATCACACGGTAATATAATCATATATCACACGGTAATATAATCATATATCACACAGTAATATAATCATATATCACACGGTAATATAATCATATATCACACGGTAATACATGTATAATCATATATCACACGGTAATACATGTATAATCATATATCACACGGTAATACATGTATAATCATATATCACACAGTAATATAATCATATATCACACAGTAATATAATCATATATCACACGGTAATACAATCATATATCACACGGTAATACATTAATCATATATCACACGGTAATACATGTATAATCATATATCACACAGTAATATAATCATATATCACACAGTAATATAATCATATATCACACAGTAATATAATCATATATCACACAGTAATATAATCATATATCACACAGTAATATAATCATATATCACACAGTAATATAATCATATATCACACAGTAATACAATCATATATCACACAGTAATATAATCATATATCACACGGTAATACATGTATAATCATATATCACACTGTAATACAATCATATATCACACAGTAATATAATCATATATCACACAGTAATACAATCATATATCACACAGTAATATAATCATATATCACACAGTAATATAATCATATATCACACAGTAATACAATCATATATCACACAGTAATATAATCATATATCACACAGTAATATAATCATATATCACACAGTAATACAATCATATATCACACAGTAATATAATCATATATCACACTGTAATACAATCATATATCACACAGTAATATAATCATATATCACACGGTAATACATGTATAATCATATATCACACGGTAATACATGTATAATCATATATCACACGGTAATACATGTATAATCATATATCACACGGTAATACATGTATAATCATATATCACACAGTACTATAATCATATATCACACAGTAATATAATCATATATCACACGGTAATACATGTATAATCATATATCACACAGTAATATAATCATATATCACACAGTAATATAATCATATATCACACAGTAATATAATCATATATCACACGGTAATACATGTATAATCATATATCACACGGTAATACATGTATAATCATATATCACACGGTAATACATGTATAATCATATATCACACAGTAATATAATCATATATCACACAGTAATATAATCATATATCACACGGTAATATAATCATATATCACACAGTAATATAATCATATATCACACGGTAATATAATCATATATCACACGGTAATACATGTATAATCATATATCACACAGTAATATAATCATATATCACACAGTAATATAATCATATATCACACGGTAATACATGTATAATCATATATCACACGGTAATACATGTATAATCATATATCACACAGTAATATAATCATATATCACACAGTAATATAATCATATATCACACAGTAATATAATCATATATCACACGGTAATATAATCATATATCACACAGTAATATAATCATATATCACACAGTAATATAATCATATATCACACAGTAATATAATCATATATCACACGGTAATATAATCATATATCACACGGTAATATAATCATATATCACACGGTAATATAATCATATATCACACGGTAATATAATCATATATCACACAGTAATATAATCATATATCACACAGTAATATAATCATATATCACACAGTAATATAATCATATATCACACAGTAATACATGTATAATCATATATCACACGGTAATACAATCATATATCACACGGTAATACATGTATAATCATATATCACACAGTAATATAATCATATATCACACGGTAATACATGTATAATCATATATCACACAGTAATATAATCATATATCACACGGTAATACATGTATAATCATATATCACACAGTAATATAATCATATATCACACAGTAATATAATCATATATCACGCAGTATCACACAGTAATATAATCATATATCACACGGTAATACAATCATATATCACACGGTAATACAATCATATATCACACAGTAATATAATCATATATCACACAGTAATACAATCATATATCACACAGTAATATAATCATATATCACACAGTAATATAATCATATATCACACAGTAATACAATCATATATCACACAGTAATATAATCATATATCACACAGTAATATAATCATATATCACACAGTAATACAATCATATATCACACAGTAATATAATCATATATCACACGGTAATACATGTATAATCATATATCACACTGTAATACAATCATATATCACTACACAGTAATATAATCATATATCACACAGTAATACAATCATATATCACACAGTAATATAATCATATATCACACAGTAATATAATCATATATCACACAGTAATACAATCATATATCACACAGTAATATAATCATATATCACACAGTAATATAATCATATATCACACAGTAATACAATCATATATCACACAGTAATATAATCATATATCACACTGTAATACAATCATATATCACACAGTAATATAATCATATATCACACGGTAATACATTTATAATCATATATCACACGGTAATACATGTATAATCATATATCACACGGTAATACATGTATAATCATATATCACACGGTAATACATGTATAATCATATATCACACGGTAATACATGTATAATCATATATCACACGGTAATACATGTATAATCATATATCACACAGTACTATAATCATATATCACACAGTAATATAATCATATATCACACGGTAATACATGTATAATCATATATCACACCATAATATAATCATATATCACATGGAAATATAATCATATATCACACAGTAATATAATCATATATCACACGGTAATACATGTATAATCATATATCACA
This sequence comes from Archivesica marissinica, assembly GCA_014843695.1. NCBI lineage: Eukaryota > Metazoa > Mollusca > Bivalvia > Venerida > Vesicomyidae > Archivesica > Archivesica marissinica. The sequence goes on along the minus strand of CM026390.1, from coordinate 99,255,221 downwards.
CGGTAATACATGTATAATCATATATCACACGGTAATACATGTATAATCATATATCACACAGTAATATAATCATATATCACACAGTAATATAATCATATATCACACGGTAATATAATCATATATGACACAGTAATATAATCATATATCACACGGTAATATAATCATATATCACACGGTAATACATGTATAATCATATATCACACAGTAATATAATCATATATCACACAGTAATATAATCATATATCACACAGTAATATAATCATATATCACACGGTAATACATGTATAATCATATATCACACGGTAATACATGTATAATCATATATCACACGGTAATATAATCATATATCACACGGTAATATAATCATATATCACACAGTAATACATGTATAATCATATATCACACGGTAATATAATCATATATCACACAGTAATACAATCATATATCACACAGTAATACAATCATATATCACACAGTAATATAATCATATATCACACAGTAATATAATCATATATCACACGGTAATATAATCATATATCACACGGTAATATAATCATATATCACACGGTAATATAATCATATATCACACGGTAATATAATCATATATCACACGGTAATATAATCATATATCACACAGTAATATAATCATATATCACACAGTAATATAATCATATATCACACGGTAATACATGTATAATCATATATCACACGGTAATACATGTATAATCATATATCACACGGTAATACATGTATAATCATATATCACACAGTAATATAATCATATATCACACGGTAATATAATCATATATCACACGGTAATATAATCATATATCACACGGTAATATAATCATATATCACACAGTAATATAATCATATATCACACAGTAATATAATCATATATCACACGGTAATATAATCATATATCACACGGTAATATAATCATATATCACACGGTAATACATGTATAATCATATATCACACAGTAATATAATCATATATCACACAGTAATATAATCATATATCACACAGTAATATAATCATATATCACACAGTAATATAATCATATATCACACGGTAATATAATCATATATCACACAGTAATATAATCATATATCACACGGTAATATAATCATATATCACACGGTAATACATGTATAATCATATATCACATGGTAATACATGTATAATCATATATCACACAGTAATATAATCATATATCACACAGTAATATAATCATATATCACACGGTAATACAATCATATATCACACGGTAATACATGTATAATCATATATCACACGGTAATACATGTATAATCATATATCACACAGTAATATAATCATATATCACACAGTAATATAATCATATATCACACGGTAATACAATCATATATCACATGGTAATATAATCATATATCACACGGTAATACAATCATATATCACACGGTAATATAATCATATATCACACGGTAATATAATCATATATCACACAGTAATATAATCATATATCACACAGTACTATAATCATATATCACACAGTAATATAATCATATATCACACAGTAATATAATCATATATCACACGGTAATATAATCATATATCACACAGTAATATAATCATATATCACACCGTAATACAATCATATATCACACAGTAATATAATCATATATCACACAGTAATACAATCATATATCACACGGTAATATAATCATATATCACACAGTAATACAATCATATATCACACAGTAATACAATCATATATCACACAGTAATATAATCATATATCACACAGTAATATAATCATATATCACACGGTAATGTAATCATATATCACACGGTAATACATGTATAATCATATATCACACGGTAATACATGTATAATCATATATCACACGGTAATACATGTATAATCATATATCACACAGTAATACAATCATATATCACACAGTAATATAATCATATATCACACAGTAATATAATCATATATCACACGTAATATAATCATATATCACACGGTAATACAATCATATATCACACAGTAATATAATCATATATCACACGGTAATATCGTTGAAACCAGTGTTTTTAATATAACTGGTACTATATGTACTTAAAATGTAGTATTTTCAAATCTGCGCATTATTCTCCTGAATTCCTTGAAGATAGCATAAGTACATGTACTTATACATGTAGAGTGTGTCATTGTACACGTAAATGCACCTTCACGAGAATTGGTATTGATTGTGTTGTGGACAATGTAGTACAATTCACTTACTACATTCTAACATAAACATGAACTGGAGTAGTACTGTATGAACTGGTGTAGTACTGTATGGTGTAGTACTGTATGAACTACTGTAGTACTGTATGGACTAGAGTAGTACTGTATGAACTGGTGTAGTACTGTATGAACTGATGTAGTACTGTATGAACTGGAGTAGTACTGTATGAACTGATGTAGTACTGTATGAACTGGAGTAGTACTGTATGAACTGATGTAGTACTGTATGAACTGATGTAGTACTGTATGAATGGAGTAGTACTGTATGAACTGGTGTAGTACTGTATGAACTGATGTAGTACTGTATGAACTGGAGTAGTACTGTATGAACTGATGTAGTACTGTATGAACTGATGTAGTACTGTATGAACTGATGTAGTACTGTATGAACTGGAGTAGTACTGTATGAACTGGTGTAGTACTGTATGAACTGGAGTAGTACTGTATGAACTGGTGTAGTACTGTATGAACTGATGTAGTACTGTATGGTGTAGTACTATATGAACTGATGTAGTGCTGTATGAACTGATGTAGTACTGTATGGTGTAGTACTGTATGAAATGGTGTAGTGCTGTATGAACTGGTGTAGTGCTGTATGGTGTAGTACTGTATGGTGTAGTACTGTATGAAATGGTGTAGTGCTGTATGGTGTAGTACTGTATGGTGTAGTACTGTATGAAATGGTGTAGTGCTGGATGAACTGGTGTAGTGCTGTATGGTGTACTGTATGAAATGGTGTAGTGCTGTATGAACTGGTGTAGTGCTGTATGGTGTAGTACTGTATGAAATGGTGTAGTGCTGTATGAACTGGTGTAGTACTGTATGGTGTAGTGCTGTATGGTGTAGTGCTGTATGGTGTAGTACTGTATGGTGTAGTACTGTATGGTGTAGTACTGTATGGAGTAGTACTGTATGGTGTAGTACTGTATGGTGTAGTACTGTATGGTGTAGTACTGTATGGAGTAGTGCTGTATGGTGTAGTGCTGTATGGTGTAGTACTGTATGGTGTAGTACTGTATGGAGTAGTGCTGTATGGTGTAGTACTGTATGGAGTAGTGCTGTATGGTGTAGTGCTGTATGGTGTAGTACTGTATGGTGTAGTACTGTATGGTGTAGTACTGTATGGAGTAGTACTGTATGGTGTAGTACTGTATGGTGTAGTGCTGTATGGAGTAGTGCTGTATGGTGTAGTACTGTATGAAATGGTGTAGTACTGTATGGTGTAGTGCTGTATGGTGTAGTACTGTATGGTGTAGTACTGTATGAAATGGTGTAGTACTGTATGGTATAGTGCTGTATGGTGTAGTACTGTATGGTGTAGTACTGTATGGTGTAGTGCTGTATGGTGTAGTACTGTATGGTGTAGTGCTGTATGATGTAGTGCTGTATGGTGTAGTACTGTATGGTGTAGTACTGTATGGTGTAGTACTGTATGGTGTAGTACTGTATGGTGTAGTGCTGTATGGTGTAGTACTATATGGTGTAGTGCTGTATGGTGTAGTACTGTATGGAGTAGTACTGTATGGAGTAGTACTGTATGGAGTAGTACTGTATGGTGTAGTGCTGTATGGTGTAGTACTGTATGGTGTAGTACTGTATGAACTGGAGTAGTGCTGTATGGTGTAGTACTGTATGGTGTAGTACTGTATGGAGTAGTGCTGTATGGTGTAGTACTGTATGGGTAGTACTGTATTGTGTAGTACTGTATGGTGTAGTACTGTATGGTGTAGTGCTGTATGGTGTAGTGCTGTATGGTGTAGTACTGTATGGTGTAGTACTGTATGGTGTAGTATTGTATGAAATGGTGTAGTACTGTATGGAGTAGTACTGTATGGTGTAGTACTGTATGGTGTAGTACTGTATGGTGTAGTGCTGTATGGTGTAGTGCTGTATGGTGTAGTACTGTATGGTGTAGTGCTGTATGGTGTAGTACTGTATGGTGTAGTACTGTATGGGTAGTGCTGTATGGTGTAGTACTGTATGGTGTAGTGCTGTATGGTGTAGTACTGTATGGTGTAGTGCTGTATGGTGTAGTACTGTATGGTGTAGTACTGTATGGTGTAGTGCTGTATGGTGTAGTACTGTATGGTGTAGTGCTGTATGGTGTAGTACTGTATGGAGTAGTACTGTATGGTGTAGTACTGTATGGAGTAGTACTGTATGGTGTAGTACTGTATGGTGTAGTACTGTATGGTGTAGTACTGTATGGAGTAGTACTGTATGGTGTAGTACTGTATGGTGTAGTGCTGTATGGTGTAGTGCTGTATGGTGTAGTACTGTATGGTGTAGTACTGTATGGTGTAGTGCTGTATGGTGTAGTGCTGTATTGTGTAGTACTGTATGGTGTAGTACTGTATGGTGTAGTACTGTATGAAATGGTGTAGTGCTGTATGAACTGGTGTAGTGCTGTATGGTGTAGTACTGTATGAAATGGTGTAGTGCTGTATGAAATGGTGTAGTGCTGTATGAACTGGTGTAGTACTGTATGGTGTAGTGCTGTATGGTGTAGTGCTGTATGGTGTAGTACTGTATGGTGTAGTACTGTATGTAGTAGTGTTGTATGGTGTAGTGCTGTATGGTGTAGTGCTGTATGGTGTAGTGCTGTATGGTGTAGTGCTGTATGGTGTAGTGCTGTATGGTGTAGTACTGTATGGAGTAGTACTGTATGGTGTAGTACTGTATGGTGTAGTACTGTATGGTGTAGTACTGTATGGTGTAGTACTGTATGGTGTAGTACTGTATGGTGTAGTACTGTATGAAATGGTGTAGTGCTGTATGGTGTAGTACTGTATGGTGTAGTACTGTATGGAGTAAAACTGTATGGTGTAGTACTGTATGGTGTAGTGCTGTATGGTGTAGTACTGTATGGTGTAGTACTGTATGGTGTAGTACTGTATGAAATGGTGTAGTACTGTATGGTGTAGTACTGTATGAAATGGTGTAGTGCTGTATGAACTGGTGTAGTGCTGTATGGTGTAGTACTGTATGGTGTAGCACTGTATGAAATGGTGTAGTACTGTATGAACTAGTGTAGTGCTGTATGGTGTAGTACTGTATGGTGTAGTACTGTATGAAATGGTGTAGTACTGTATGGTGTAGTACTGTATGGTGTAGTACTGTATGGTGTAGTACTGTATGGTGTAGTACTGTATGGTGTAGTACTGTATGGTGTAGTGCTGTATGGTGTAGTACTGTATGGTGTAGTACTGTATGGTGTAGTACTGTATGAACTGGAGTAGTGCTGTATGGAGTAGTGCTGTATGGTGTAGTACTGTATGGAGTAGTGCTGTATGGAGTAGTACTGTATGGTGTAGTACTGTATGGTGTAGTACTGTATGGTGTAGTACTATATGGTGTAGTGCTGTATGGTGTAGTACTGTATGGTGTAGTACTATATGAACTGGAGTAGTACTGTATGAACTGGAGTAGTACTGTATGAACTGGAGTAGTGCTGTATGGTGTAGTACTGTATGGTGTAGTACTGTATGGTGTAGTACTGTATGGAGTAGTACTGTATGGTGTAGTGCTGTATGGTGTAGTACTGTATGGTGTAGTACTGTATGGTGTAGTACTGTATGGTGTAGTACTGTATGGTGTAGTACTGTATGGAGTAGTGCTGTATGGTGTAGTACTGTATGGTGTAGTACTGTATGGTGTAGTACTGTATGAAATGGTGTAGTGCTGTATGAACTGGAGTAGTACTGTACCCACCTGCTTACAGTTGTTGAAAATGTATAAATTATGTGCATATTAATATCGGACTTGTTCTTTCAGAACAAAGACGTATTTATGGTCCAGACCTCGGCTAGATTCCGAATTCATCCAGATGGAGATACCTTTACCGATACCCCACCCAGCTGTCATAGCTATGACCATATATAACAGGTATCCAGGCTTGAAGTTATTGTTTACTGTTCACAAGGATTTACTTGTAAGATGATTCCTATATGTATGACAAAATGAACACCTATTCACCAGCATTTGTGAACGTTTGTCTTAGTTTATCTGACATGCTGGGTCCTACAGGTATTATGTCAATCTTTGTCTTACTTTACCCCACCCACAGGGTCCTACAGGTGTTATGTCAATCTTTGTCTTACTTTACCCCACCCACAGGGTCCTACAGGTGTTATGTCAATCTTTGTCTTACTTTACCCCACCCACAGGATCCTACAGGTATTATGTCAATCTTTGTCTTACTTTACCCCACCCACAGGGTCAGACCAGGTATTATGTCAATCTTTGTCTTACTTTACCCCACCCACAGGGTCTGACAGGTGTTATGTCAATCTTTGTCTTACTTTACCCCACCCACAGGGTCAGACCAGGTATTATGTCAATCTTTGTCTTACTTTACCCCACCCACAGGATCCTACAGGTGTTATGTCAATCTTTGTCTTACTTTACCCCACCCACAGGGTCCTACAGGTGTTATGTCAATCTTTGTCTTACTTTACCCCACCCACAGGGTCAGACCAGGTATTATGTCAATCTTTGTTTTACTTTACCCCACCCACAGAGTTAGAACAGGTAGTATGCCATCAATCTGTCTCCAAATTGTCATTTAACTCTGCAGAGGATACTACCTTTAACTTGGCATTGCCATCAATCTGTCTCCAAATTGTCATTTAACTCTGCAGAGGATAGTACCTCTAACCTGACATTGCCATCAATCTGTCTCCAAATTGTCATTTAACTCTGCAGAGGATAGTACCTCTAACCTGACATTGCCATCAATCTGTCTCTTGTCATAAAACCATGTAATGTGTTTCAGGGAGAATGAGCAGTGTATGCTAAGTCTGGACGACGCATTGTGCATTGCAATTATCAAGGCTATCAAATCATTCACTGATATTGCTGATCCAAATACCACGGATTCTGCCGATATTGAGCCCAGCACTCCAGAAAATGGTGTGGAACCAGTGAGTATGATATCACACCTAGCCGAACAAGAACAATCAATATCGGATGACAGCGGTCACAGTGCGACCTCACCGATGCTACAAGTCACTGAAGTGACTAAAGTCACTCCGAGTTTTGAACATCAAGTTGATGATTACGTTGATGATTACAGTGATGATGGTACAAGCGTTGTTATTGGAAACAACGGGCGTGTTTATGTAACTCAAGTACATGCTGAAACTGTTAGTGTAGACACGGCTAATGACGTTGATGAGGATGTGTATTTAGAGGAGGGACATGGCCAGTAATGTTAGATAAGAATGTGGAAAAGGACTAGATATCTGTATATTGGAAGAGACCCAAGGAGATATATATGCTCGAGTCCACCACTGAAAAATGCTCAGAGAGCATGTGTGCTTTTGTTTGATTCGCCAAATATCCATCCATATTTCATCAGCGCCATAGCATCACATTTGCCAACTCCATATATTTTTGTCATGTTAGTTTGTATGTGTACCAATCATTGATTTAAGTCAGTTGTTTTTGCAAGAATTATTATATCATGAATGAATCTGCCAGTAATGTTTATATATACAGTCAAACCTGCTTTAAACAGCCAATCGAGGAGAAGAATTATATAAGACTCTGTCTTCCATTCTAATCCTGTTTCTGTATTCTGATTATGCGTGGTGTATGCATTGTTCAATATGTATTATATTGGGAAATAAAATATGTTTAAACTAAACAGCCAATCAAAGGAATCTGCCAGTAATGTTTATATATATATACAGTCAAACCTGCCTTAGCCAATCAAAGGAATCACAGAAAGTGGCTGCTTTGCACAGGTGGCTGCTTAATAGAGGTCAAATGTATAATAAAACAACATATTGGGAATATGGAAACTGGCTGCTTAATACAGGTTGGCTGCTTAATGGAGGTGACCACTAACGCAGGTTTGACTGTAGACATGATCTCTTATTTAAATGATTCTTCTGGGCTAAGCATGCTCTGAGTGCTTAAAAGTTTTGTCATAGATGTGCCATGTATATTCACCACTATTCTCCTAGTTTGCTGCTATTCAAATGGGGCTGAATATTTGTTACTAGTTCTTTCGTGCTAAGATCTACATTTATTACACATCCTTTCCTGCTAATATCTACATTTATTACACATCCTTTCATAAGATCTACATTTATTACACATCCTTTCCTGCTAATATCTACATTTATTACACATCCTTTCATAAGATCTACATTTATTACACATCCTTTCCTGCTAATATCTACATTTATTACACATTCTTTCATAAGATCTACATTTATTACACATTCTTTCATAAGATCTACATTTATTACACATTCTTTCATAAGATCTACATTTATTACACATTCTTTCCTGCTAATATCTACATTTATTACACATCCTTTCCTGCTAATATCTACATTTATTACACATCCTTTCCTGCTAATATCTACATTTATTACACATTCTTTCATAAGATCTACATTTATTACACATTCTTTCATAAGATCTACATTTATTACACTTTCTTTCATAAGATCTACATTTATTACACATTCTTTCCTGCTAATATCTACATTTATTACAAGTTCTTTCTTTTGCTTATTTGCTTATTAAATAGTTCATGAATAATACACCTATTAGTGAATACCTGTATTCACCTTGTTCACCTTGTGGACTCTTGTCCTTTGTAACTATATTACTGTCTAATATATCAGATCTGACCGGGCATACCCTATTTCTTTTTGCTGTCTTGCAGTTTCTTGTTTCTGATGTATGTACATAGAGCATGTATGATCTGTCTGTCCCGTGGATGTATGTACATACAGCATGCATGATCTGTCTGTCCCGTGGATGTATGTACATACAGCATGCATGATCTGTCTGTCCCGTGGATGTATGTACATACAGCAGAGGTGATCTGTCTGTCCCGTGGATGTATATATGTACAGCAGAGGTGATCTGTCTATCCCGTGGATATATGTACATACAGCAGGCATTATCTGTCTGTCCCGTGGATGTATGTATATACAGCAGAGATGATCTGTCTGTCCCGTGGATGTATGTATATACAGCAGAGATGATCTGTCTGTCCCGTGGATGTATGTACAGCATGCATGATCTGTCTGTCCCGTGGATGTATGTACATACAGCAGGCATTATCTGTCTGTCCCGTGGATGTATGTATATACAGCAGAGATGATCTGTCTGTCCCGTGGATGTATGTACATACAGCAGGCATTATCTGTCTGTCCCGTGGATGTATGTATATACAGCAGAGATGATCTGTCTGTCCCGTGGATGTATGTACATACAGCAGGCATTATCTGTCTGTCCCGTGGATGTATGTATATACAGCAGAGATGATCTGTGTGTCCCGTGGATGTATGTATATACAGCAGGCATTATCTGTCTGTCCTGTGGATGTATGTATATACAGCAGGCATTATCTGTCTGTCCTGTGGATGTATGTATATACAGCAGGCATTGTCTGTCTGTCCCGTGGATGTATATATATACAGCAGAGATGATCTGTGTGTCCCGTGGATGTATGTATATACAGCAGGCATTATCTGTCTGTCCTGTGGATGTATGTATATACAGCAGGCATTATCTGTCTGTCCTGTGGATGTATGTATATACAGCAGGCATTATCTGTCTGTCCCGTGGATGTATATATGTACAGCAGAGATGATCTGTGTGTCCCGTGGATGTATGTATATACAGCAGGCATTATCTGTCTGTCCCGTGGATGTATATATGTACAGCAGGCATTATCTGTCTGTCCTGTGGATGTATGTATATACAGCAGGTATTATCTGTCTGTCCCGTGGATGTATATATGTATATACAGCAGGCATTATCTGTCTGTCCTGTGGATGTATGTATATACAGCAGGCATTGTCTGTCTGTCCCGTGGATGTATATATGTACATACAGCAGGCATTATCTGTGTGTGTGTAGAATGTTATATATAAAGAATATTTTTGGAAACTTTATTATAATATGATGCTGTGTTGTGGTGTAAGATTTTTCTGTTGTCCACAACAGTCATTTTGTAATATTGCGTCATGTTAAATGTTTTTTAATACAAGTTCACATTTATGACATCAAAATCACTGGACATTATTTTCGGTAAAATCTGAGGACATTTCTTTACTATGTTCATGCCTTATATTCGTTTCTAAGCATTCCGCGGTACACACCAATTTATAGAATACTTTCCATTGGATCAGTGTTGCACCAGAAAGTTAAACATTTGTTGATAAACATGTAATTGTAAACTGTCAACGTAAATGGTCATTAACCCTTTCAACCCCACAGGCCTCTAAATAGGCTTATGAAAAAGTGTAGATCCAGATGAGCCGGCTCGTGACGAGCCGTCTCATCAGGATCTGCACTTTTTTGCCAGTAATAATTATTAATTTTAGACAAAATTACCCATCTGGATAAATGAACTGGTCCGAATGTAATTTTCTTATTCATTTATTGGTCTAAGAATATCATGGACCAGTCCATGTCAGTTACTTGGGGTTGAATGGGTTAAAGTACTTATGAAAGATGCATACCTGAATATCAAGTAAAATTACCCCACCTCTCTATGTGGAAACATACTCCAAATAACTTTCATGTCTTTGTATGTTCATGGTAAGTTTGTAAATGCTGGATCTGCTATCTGATATTAATGAATCAAACTGTTTTGACCAGGTGTTTGACCAGGTGTTTGACCAGGTTTGACCAGGTGTTTGACCAGGTGTTTGACCATGTTTGACCAGGTGTTTGACCATGTTTGACCAGGTGTTTGACCAGGTGTTTGACCATGTTTGACCAGGTGTTGACCAGGTGTTTGACCATGTTTGACCACGTGTTTGACCACGTGTTTGACCACGTGTTTGACCAGGTGTTTGACCATGTTTGACCACGTGTTTGACCACGTGTTTGACCACGTGTTTGACCACGTGTTTGACCAGGTGTTTGACCAGGTGTTTGACCATGTTTGACCAGGTGTTTGACCAGGTGTTTGACCATGTTTGACCAGGTGTTTGACCAGGTGTTTGACCAGGTATTTGACCAGGTGTTTGACCAGGTGTTTGACCAGGTGTTTGACCACGTGTTTGACCAGGTGTTGACCAGGTGTTTGACCAGGTGTTTGACCATGTTTGACCAGGTATTTGACCAGGTATTTGACCAGGTGTTGACCAGGTGTTTGACCAGGTGTTGACCAGGTGTTTGACCAGGTATTTGACCAGGTGTTGACCAGGTATTTGACCAGGTGTTGACCAGGTATTTGACCAGGTGTTTGACCAGGTGTTTGACCAGGTGTTTGACCATGTTTGACCAGGTGTTGACCAGGTGTTGACCAGGTATTTGACCAGGTGTTGACCAGGTATTTGACCAGGTGTTGACCAGGTGTTGACCAGGTATTTGACCAGGTGTTGACCAGGTATTTGACCAGGTGTTGACCAGGTATTTGACCAGGTGTTGACCAGGTATTTGACCAGGTGTTGACCAGGTATTTGACCATGTGTTGACCAGGTGTTGACCAGGTGTTTGACCACGTGTTTGACCAGGTGTTTGACCAGGTGTTTGACCAGGTGTTGACCATGTGTTGACCATGTGTTGACCAGGTGTTTGACCAGGTGTTGACCAGGTGTTGACCAGGTATTTGACCATGTGTTGACCATGTGTTGACCAGGTGTTGACCAGGTGTTTGACCAGGTATTTGACCAGGTGTTTGACCACGTGTTTGACCAGGTGTTTGACCACGTGTTTGACCATGTGTTTGACCAGGTATTTGACCAGGTGTTGACCAGGTGTTTGACCAGGTATTTGACCATGTTTGACCAGGTGTTTGACAATGTGTTACGTACTTCCAGTTGCTATAGAATATAGAAATTAAATAATAATGTTTTCTACTGACTTTTTTAAAATAGTGTTTTTCCAACTTTAATATTGTTTTGTTTGAAAGTATTGGATGTTCATATCTTTGGAACGTTCTGCCATGGTGATATATCCAGGTACCCGCATTGTCTCATTCAGAAAGAGTAGGCCCAAAACTGTTTGTTGTTCCTGGTGTTCGCATGATTTATGTTTAAATGACACGTTTTGCGGTATTTGTGCAGACTCACTATTATACAGATTAACATCTATACCAAATAGTTACATCATTCTATTATAACTATCTTTTTTTTATATACCTTTGTATGAACACCCAAATCAGGACCTCTACCATTACCAGATGTGATGTTTACCTAGCATTTGACAATATTGCGGTAAACTATGATAAACATAAGTGATAGTTTGTCTGTGTGTCTGTGTAGTAAATGAAGTGAACAAGTCATTGGATGAAGCAAACGAAGACTAAATATAGGTATAAATAGTATTTCTGTATTTTAATTTTTAATAGCTATTACCGTGATATACCCATAATGCATCCTAATCACTGTCAGGCGCGTAGCTAGGCTTACGCATGTACGCACATGCGTTAGATTTATTTTGACAGTTTCTGAAAATGCCACAGCATAACGTTCATTCAGTGAGAAGGGTGAAGACATATCTACGCTCAACCATGACCACTGGTAGATTAACCGAGCTTGGCTGGATGAACATTCACATGGATCGAGACATAAACACTGACTTGGTGATAGATGTGTTTGCAAGAAATAAGGACCGACAACTAGCCCTTCTATTTCGTGTGTAGTAGTTTGAACAGCATGTGATATTCAATTTAAAAAAATTAATTCTGAATGTTTATGAATATTTTGTGTAATATATGCCTTGCGGTAGATTCATTCATATATTGTGAAATATACGCCAAAAGTCACCTGAGAGCATATAGTGGAACAACAATCTCCGGGGAGGGGGTGGGATGCCCGGAAATAGAATGGTGCATAATCCATATTTAGGCATAGCTACGCGCCTGACTAACTGCCATTTATTGTTTTTCTCACTGTGTATAATATTATTGTATGTTACGTTAGAGGATCCCATGGTATAGTAGCTCAGTTAAGTGGGATAGCCTCTCTAAATAAAAATTGTACTTACTTACGTATTTCTTCTATCCATTCGTTTATTGTGATGTATGTCGAGCTAGGATTGGCAGCACAAGATTGTGTTAAAGTTGTGTGTGACTTTGTGCAACTATTTCTATAGATGTATATTTTTGGATTTCATAAACGTATTTGTTACTGCAGATTTAACGAGCGGTTGTGAAATAAACATGCCGTAAGACAGTTAGTCTTATAATAACTTTCATTCCCTCCATTTACGTGCCATATGACAGTTAGTCTTATAATAACTTTCATTCCCTCCATTTACGTGCCATATGACAGTTAGTCTTATAATAATGTGCAAGGTATCTATGAAGGTTGCACTGTGCAAGGTATCTATGAAGGTTGCACTGGGCAAGCAAAGTATCTATGAAGGTTGCACTGTGCAAGGTATCTATGAAGGTTGCACTGGGCAAGCAAAGTATCTATGAAGGTTGCACTGTGCAAGGTATCTATGAAGGTTGCACTGTGCAAGGTATCTATGAAGGTTGCACTGGGCAAGGTATATATGAAGGTTGCACTTAGCAAGGTATCTATGAAGGTTGCACTGTGCAAGGTATCTATGAAGGTTGCACTGGGCAAGGTATATATGAAGGTTGCTCTGTGCAAGGTATCTATGAAGGTTGCACTGTGCAAGGTATCTATGAAGGTTGCACTGGGCAAGGTATATATGAAGGTTGCACTTAGCAAGGTATCTATGAAGGTTGCACTGGGCAAGGTATATATGAAGGTTGCACTGGGCAAGGTATATATGAAGGTTGCACTGTGCAAGGTATCTATGAAGGTTACACTGGGCAAGGTATATATGAAGGTTGCACTGGGCAAGGTATATATGAAGGTTGCACTGGGCAAGGTATCTATGAAGGTTGCACTAGGCAAGGTATATATGAAGGTTGCACTGTGCAAGGTATATATGAAGGTTGCACTGTGCAAGGTATATATGAAGGTTGCACTGTGCAAGGTATATATGAAGGTTGCACTGTGCAAGGTATATATGAAGGTTGCACTGTGCAATGTATATATGAAGGTTGCACTGTGCAAGGTATCTATGAAGGTTGCACTGTGCAAGGTATATATGAAGGTTGCACTGGGCAAGGTATATATGAAGGTTGCACTCGGCAAGGTATATATGAAGGTTGCACTGGGCAAGGTATATATGAAGGTTGCACTGTGCAAGATATATATGAAGGTTGCTCTGTGCAAGATATATATGAAGGTTGCACTGGGCAAGGTATCTATGAAGGTTGCACTGTGCAAGATATATATGAAGGTTGCTCTGTGCAAGGTATATATTAAGGTTGCTCTGTGCAAGGTATATATGAAGGTTGCACTGTGCAATGTATCTATGAAGGTTGCAATGTGCAAGGTATATATGAAGGTTGCACTGTGCAAGGTATATATGAAGGTTGCACTGTGCAAGGTATATGTGAAGGTTGCACTGGGCAAGGTATATATGAAGGTTGCACTGTGCAAAGTATATATGAAGGTTGCACTGGGCAAGGTATATATGAAGGTTGCACTGTACAAGGTATATATGAAGGTTGCACTGTGCAAGGTATATATGAAGGTTGCACTGTGCAAGGTATATATGAAGGTTGCACTGTACAAGGTATATATGAAGGTTGCACTGGGCAAGGTATATATGAAGGTTGCACTGGGCAAGGTATATATGAAGGTTGCACTGTGCACGGTATATATGAAGGTTGCACTGTACAAGGTATATATGACGGTTGCACTGGGCAAGGTATATATGAAGGTTGCACTGGGCAAGGTATATATGAAGGTTGCACTGGGCAAGGTATATATGAAGGTTGCACTGGGCAAGGTATCTATGAAGGTTGCACTGTGCAAGGTATATATGAAGGTTGCACTGGGCAAGGTATATATGAAGAATGCACTGGGCAAGGTATATATGAATGTTGCACTGGGCAAGGTATATATGAAGGTTGCACTGTGCAAGGTATCTATGAAGGTTGCACTGTGCAAGGTATATATGAAGGTTGCACTGGGCAAGGTATATATGAAGGTTGCACTGGGCAAGGTATATATGAAGGTTGCACTGTGCAAGGTATATATGAAGCTTGCACTGGGCAAGGTATCTATGAAGGTTGCAATGTGCAAGGTATCTATGAAGGTTGCACTGGGCAAGGTATATATGAAGGTTGCACTGGGCAAGGTATATATGAAGGTTGCACTGGGCAAGGTATATATGAAGGTTGCAATGTGCAAGGTATATATGAAGGTTGCACTGTGCAAGGTATCTATGAAGGTTGCACTGTGCAAGGTATCTATGAAGGTTGCAATGTGCAAGGTATCTATGAAGGTTGCAATGTGCAAGGTATATATGAAGGTTGCACTGGGCAAGGTATCTATGAAGGTTGCAATGTATATATGAAGGTTGCACTGGGCAAGATATATATGAAGGTTGCACTGGGCAAGGTATATATGAAGGTTGCACTGTGCAAGGTATATATGAAGGTTGCACTGGGCAAGGTATCTATGAAGGTTGCAATGTGCAAGGTATCTATGAAGGTTGCACTGGGCAAGGTATATATGAAGGGTGCAAGGTATATATGAAGGTTGCACTGGGCAAGGTATATATGAAGGTTGCAATGTGCAAGGTATCTATGAAGGTTGCACTGTGCAAGGTATATATGAAGGTTGCACTGGGCAAGGTATATATGAAGGTTGCAATGTGCAAGGTATCTATGAAGGTTGCACTGTGCAAGGTATATATGAAGGTTGCACTGGGCAAGGTATATATGAAGGTTGCACTGGGCAAGGTATCGATGAAGGTTGCAATGTGCAAGGTATCTATGAAGGTTGCATTGTGCAAGGTATATATGAAGGTTGCAATGTGCAAGGTATATATGAAGGTTGCACTGGGCAAGGTATATATGAAGGTTGCAATGTGCAAGGTATATATGAAGGTTGCACTGGGCAAGGTATATATGAAGGTTGCACTGGGCAAGGTATATATGAAGGTTGCACTGTGCAAGGTATATATGAAGGTTGCACTGGGCAAGGTATCTATGAAGGTTGCAATGTGCAAGGTATATATGAAGGTTGCACTGGGCAAGGTATCTATGACGGTTGAAATGTGCAAGTTATCTATGAAGGTTGCACTGGGTAGTGTCACTTTATATATCATGATGAAACTTTGATCAGCCATTTCTGTTAAACAAATAGGCCACTTTTGGTCAAATTACAGAATAGCCGCGCAATAATTACAGCTACGGCACTTTTGACCATATGTTATTCTCAAGTGGTAAGGATTTCAAAGTTGCTTCCCGTCTTGTTATTGAGTGATAAATAAAAATACCTTCTTTTCTTTTTTTTAAATTGTGTTATTAAATAATAATTACATTTTATAAAAGAAAACATTCAATTTATAGATGATTTCATGTTCATTTTATCAACCAGTCTTATATGCGAGTGTATGGCAAATCCCACAGAGTTCATGACAAAGTAGGGGGGGTTGTCTTATAGGCGAGATTACAGGATAGATATAGGGGTTATATACTGAGTCAAAAAAGAAACGATACCTGGTGTTTATGTGTCTATAATTTCAACATTTATTAAGAAAATTCTTTGAAAATTCATAAGATGATAGTCCAACATGTTTGACAGAGGAGCACATAAAGCATAATGAGCCTCCGAAACTGTCTGCTGCGTGATGACGTAATTCGTCGGACAGGGGTCTAATGGAGTTTTCACACAGACGTCAATACCGAGTATGGGCACCATTTGCGTCTCTCACTGCAATGCACCGCCGTCGCATCGAACGGAAGAGTGTCTGAATCTCTTGCTGGTCAATATTTGTCCACTCCTGATGCAAAACATCCCTCAGTTGGTTTAACGTTACCGGCTGACGTCGTCTGACGTGGCGGTCTAACGTATCCCACAAATGTTCTATGGGTGACAAGTCTGGTGACAAAGCAGGCCACGGCAGGGTTTCAATATTGTTCTGCTCCAATAATGTGGTGGAAATCCGAGCAGTATGACACCTGGCGTTGTCCTGTTGGAACAGTGTGACGTTTCTGTTGGCGTTAAAGAACGGCACAACAACTTGCGCAAGGATCTCATCACAGTACCGCTGGGCGTTTAGGTTCCCGTCCACCACTAACAGTTCAGTGCGACTGCCGAAGGTGATACCGCCTCACACCATAACGCTTCCGCCCCCGAACAGATCGACCTGACGTACACATGCATCGGCGTAATGTTCACCGCGTCTGCGATATACCCGCTCTCTGCCATCCGCTCGACACAAACAGAACCGCGATTCATCGCTAAACATCACCGAATTCCACTGTAACCGAGTCCAGCGAGCACGTTCCGTCGTCCATTCCCGCCGTACGTCACGGTGACGTCGTGTCAGGATGGGTCCAACATGTATGGCCGATAGGCACGAATGCCACGTTCACCGAGCCGGTTCCTGACTGTTTGTGCACTGATGCGATTGTTGGTCATCCCAGGAGTAACGGCAGCTGTGTGCGTAGCAGGTAGGAACCGGTCACGTAAATGTGACGTCCGAATGTGACGGTCCTGTTCACGCGTCGTCACACGTGGTCGACCAGATCTTGGACGGTCGTCCACCGATCCATGTGTTCGATAATGTCGAAGTAGACATGTTATCGTGATCCGCGTAACCCCCGAGTCGATTTACGACGTCACACTGACGTAAACCGCCGTCAATCATGCCAATGGCACGCATTCTCTGATTGCGGTTTAGCCTAGGCATTTTGTTAGAGGTAACAATGGGTATGTAAGGTGTTTTTCCTCGATGATAATGCAATACCAGTACAATAAACCGGTTTTCCGATTTGTACATGTGCAGGAAGTTGTCTTTGTTGAGGAGCACGTGCAAATCGGAAATTCGGCGTTCCAGGTTTATCGGGTGTTTATTTACCTGTGTTTATGGTTGGCTAACGTTGCAATAAGATACCCGGTACTGATACGTAATAATATATTAAACCTTTCTATGGTTTTAACCGTTTTACGTCATATTTAGTTTGGTATCGTTTCTTTTTTGACTCCGTATATATACATGTATGAGATTACAGGATAGATATAGGGGTTATATATACATGTATGAGAGTACAGGATAGATATAGGGGTTATATATACATGTATGAGAGTACAGGATAGATATAGGGGTTATATATACATGTATGAGAGTACAGGATAGATATAGTGGCTATATATACATGTATGAGAGTACAGGATAGATATAGTGGCTATATATACATGTATGAGAGTACAGGATAGATATAGGGGTTATATATACATGTATGAGAGTACAGGATAGATATAGTGGCTATATATACATGTATGAGAGTACAGGATAGATATAGGGGCTATATACATGTATGAGAGTACAGGATAGATATAGTGGCTATATACATGTATGAGAGTACAGGATAGATATAGTGGTTATATATACATGTATGAGATTACAGGATAGATATAGTGGTTATATATACATGTATGAGAGTACAGGATAGATATAGTGGTTATATATACATGTATGAGAGTACAGGATAGATATAGTGGTTATATATACATGTATGAGAGTACAGGATATATATAGGGGTTATATATACATGTATGAGAGTACAGGATAGATATAGGGGTTATATATACATGTATGAGAGTACAGGATAGATATAGGGGTTATATATACATGTATGAGAGTACAGGATATATATAGGGGTTATATATACATGTATGAGAGTACAGGATAGATATAGGGGTTATATATACATGTATGAGAGTACAGGATAGATATAGGGGTTATATATACATGTATGAGAGTACAGGATAGATATAGGGGTTATATATACATGTATGAGAGTACAGGATAGATATAGGGGTTATATATACATGTATGAGAGTACAGGATATATATAGGGGTTATATATACATGTATGAGAGTACAGGATAGATATAGGGGTTATATATACATGTATGAGAGTACAGGATAGATATAGGGGTTATATATACATGTATGAGAGTACAGGATAGATATAGGGGTTATATATACATGTATGAGAGTACAGGATATATATAGTGGCTATATATACATGTATGAGAGTACAGG
This sequence comes from Archivesica marissinica, assembly GCA_014843695.1. Classification (NCBI taxonomy): domain Eukaryota; kingdom Metazoa; phylum Mollusca; class Bivalvia; order Venerida; family Vesicomyidae; genus Archivesica; species Archivesica marissinica. The sequence continues at coordinate 99,235,870 of CM026390.1, read as the reverse complement.
ATAGATATAGTGGCTATATATACATGTATGAGATTACAGGATAGATATAGTGGTTATATATACATGTATGAGAGTACAGGATAGATATAGGGGTTATATATACATGTATGAGATTACAGGATAGATATAGGGTTATATATACATGTATGAGAGTACAGGATAGATATAGGGGTTATATATACATGTATGAGAGTACAGGATAGATATAGGGTTATATATACATGTATGAGAGTACAGGATAGATATAGTGGCTATATATACATGTATGAGAGTACAGGATAGATATAGGGGTTATATATACATGTATGAGATTACAGGATAGATATAGGGTTATATATACATGTATGAGAGTACAGGATAGATATAGTGGCTATATATACATGTATGAGAGTACAGGATAGATATAGTGGTTATATATACATGTATGAGATTACAGGATAGATATAGTGGTTATATATACATGTATGAGAGTACAGGATAGATATAGTGGCTATATATACATGTATGAGAGTACAGGATAGATATAGGGGCTATATATACATGTATGAGAGTACAGGATAGATATAGTGGCTATATATACATGTATGAGAGTACAGGATAGATATAGGGGTTATATATACATGTATGAGAGTACAGGATAGATATAGTGGCTATATATACATGTATGAGAGTACAGGATAGATATAGTGGTTATATATACATGTATGAGATTACAGGATAGATATAGTGGCTATATATACATGTATGAGAGTACAGGATAGATATAGTGGTTATATATACATGTATGAGAGTACAGGATAGATATAGTGGTTATATATACATGTATGAGAGTACAGGATATAGTGGCTATATATACATGTATGAGAGTACAGGATAGATATAGTGGTTATATATACATGTATGAGAGTACAGGATAGATATAGTGGTTATATATACATGTATGAGAGTACAGGATAGATATAGGGGCTATATATACATGTATGAGAGTACAGGATAGATATAGTGGCTATATACATGTATGAGAGTACAGGATAGATATAGTGGCTATATATACATGTATGAGAGTACAGGATAGATATAGGGGTTATATATACATGTATGAGAGTACAGGATATAGTGGCTATATATACATGTATGAGAGTACAGGATAGATATAGTGGTTATATATACATGTATGAGAGTACAGGATAGATATAGTGGCTATATATACATGTATGAGAGTACAGGATAGATATAGTGGTTATATATACATGTATGAGAGTACAGGATAGATATAGTGGTTATATATACATGTATGAGAGTACAGGATAGATATAGGGGTTATATATACATGTATGAGAGTACAGGATAGATATAGTGGTTATATATACATGTATGAGAGTACAGGATAGATATAGTGGTTATATATACATGTATGAGAGTACAGGATAGATATAGTGGTTATATATACATGTATGAGAGTACAGGATAGATATAGTGGCTATATATACATGTATGAGAGTACAGGATAGATATAGGGGTTATATATACATGTATGAGATTACAGGATAGATATAGGGGTTATATATACATGTATGAGAGTACAGGATAGATATAGGGGCTATATATACATGTATGAGATTACAGGATAGATATAGTGGTTATATATACATGTATGAGAGTACAGGATAGATATAGGGGCTATATATACATGTATGAGAGTACAGGATAGATATAGTGGTTATATATACATGTATGAGAGTACAGGATAGATATAGTGGCTATATATACATGTATGAGAGTACAGGATAGATATAGTGGTTATATATACATGTATGAGAGTACAGGATAGATATAGGGGCTATATACATGTATGAGAGTACAGGATAGATATAGGGGCTATATACATGTATGAGAGTACAGGATAGATATAGTGGTTATATATACATGTATGAGAGTACAGGATATATATAGGGGTTATATATACATGTATGAGATTACAGGATAGATATAGTGGCTATATATACATGTATGAGATTACAGGATATATATAGGGGTTATATATACATGTATGAGAGTACAGGATATATATAGGGGTTATATATACATGTATGAGAGTACAGGATATATATAGGGGTTATATATACATGTATGAGATTACAGGATAGATATAGTGGCTATATATACATGTATGAGATTACAGGATAGATATAGGGGTTATATATACATGTATGAGAGTACAGGATAGATATAGGGGTTATATATACATGTATGAGAGTACAGGATAGATATAGTGGTTATATATACATGTATGAGAGTACAGGATAGATATAGTGGTTATATATACATGTATGAGAGTACAGGATAGATATAGGGGTTATATATACATGTATGAGAGTACAGGATAGATATAGTGGCTATATATACATGTATGAGAGTACAGGATAGATATAGTGGTTATATATACATGTATGAGAGTACAGGATAGATATAGTGGTTATATATACATGTATGAGAGTACAGGATAGATATAGTGGTTATATATACATGTATGAGAGTACAGGATAGATATAGGGGCTATATATACATGTATGAGAGTACAGGATAGATATAGGGGTTATATATACATGTATGAGAGTACAGGATAGATATAGTGGTTATATATACATGTATGAGAGTACAGGATAGATATAGGGGTTATATATACATGTATGAGAGTACAGGATAGATATAGGGGTTATATATACATGTATGAGATTACAGGATAGATATAGTGGTTATATATACATGTATGAGAGTACAGGATAGATATAGGGGTTATATATACATGTATGAGAGTACAGGATAGATATAGTGGTTATATATACATGTATGAGAGTACAGGATATATTGGCTATATATACATGTATGAGAGTACAGGATAGATATAGTGGTTATATATACATGTATGAGAGTACAGGATAGATATAGGGGTTATATATACATGTATGAGAGTACAGGATAGATATAGGGGTTATATATACATGTATGAGAGTACAGGATATATATACATGTATGAGATTACAGGATAGATATAGTGGTTATATATACATGTATGAGAGTACAGGATATATATACATGTATGAGATTACAGGATAGATATAGTGGTTATATATACATGTATGAGAGTACAGGATAGATATAGTGGTTATATATACATGTATGAGAGTACAGGATAGATATAGGGGTTATATATACATGTATGAGAGTACAGGATAGATATAGGGGCTATATATACATGTATGAGAGTACAGGATATATATACATGTATGAGATTACAGGATAGATATAGTGGTTATATATACATGTATGAGAGTACAGGATATATATACATGTATGAGATTACAGGATAGATATAGTGGTTATATATACATGTATGAGAGTACAGGATAGATATAGTGGTTATATATACATGTATGAGAGTACAGGATAGATATAGTGGTTATATATACATGTATGAGAGTACAGGATAGATATAGTGGTTATATATACATGTATGAGAGTACAGGATAGATATAGTGGTTATATATACATGTATGAGAGTACAGGATAGATATAGGGGTTATATATACATGTATGAGAGTACAGGATAGATATAGGGGTTATATATACATGTATGAGAGTACAGGATAGATATAGTGGCTATATATACATGTATGAGAGTACAGGATAGATATAGTGGCTATATATACATGTATGAGAGTACAGGATAGATATAGGGGTTATATATACATGTATGAGAGTACAGGATAGATATAGTGGCTATATATACATGTATGAGATTACAGGATAGATATAGTGGTTATATATACATGTATGAGAGTACAGGATAGATATAGTGGTTATATATACATGTATGAGAGTACAGGATAGATATAGTGGTTATATATACATGTATGAGATTACAGGATAGATATAGTGGTTATATATACATGTATGAGAGTACAGGATAGATATAGTGGCTATATATACATGTATGAGAGTACAGGATAGATATAGGGGTTATATATACATGTATGAGAGTACAGGATAGATATAGTGGTTATATATACATGTATGAGAGTACAGGATAGATATAGTGGTTATATATACATGTATGAGAGTACAGGATAGATATAGGGGTTATATATACATGTATGAGAGTACAGGATAGATATAGGGGTTATATATACATGTATGAGAGTACAGGATAGATATAGGGGTTATATATACATGTATGAGAGTACAGGATATAGTGGCTATATACATGTATGAGAGTACAGGATAGATATAGGGGTTATATATACATGTATGAGAGTACAGGATAGATATAGTGGTTATATATACATGTATGAGAGTACAGGATAGATATAGTGGTTATATATACATGTATGAGAGTACAGGATATAGTGGCTATATATACATGTATGAGAGTACAGGATAGATATAGGGGTTATATATACATGTATGAGAGTACAGGATAGATATAGTGGTTATATATACATGTATGAGATTACAGGATAGATATAGGGGTTATATATACATGTATGAGAGTACAGGATATAGATATAGTGTTTATATACATGTATGAGATACAGGATAGATATACATGTATGAGAGTACAGGATAGATATAGTGGTTATATATACATGTATGAGAGTACAGGATAGATATAGTGGTTATATATACATGTATGAGAGTACAGGATAGATATAGTGGTTATATATACATGTATGAGAGTACAGGATAGATATAGGGCTATATATACATGTATGAGAGTACAGGATATATATACATGTATGAGAGTACAGGATAGATATAGTGGTTATATATACATGTATGAGAGTACAGGATAGATATAGGGGTTATATATACATGTATGAGAGTACAGGATAGATATAGTGGTTATATATACATGTATGAGAGTACAGGATAGATATAGGGGTTATATATACATGTATGAGAGTACAGGATAGATATAGTGGTTATATATACATGTATGAGAGTACAGGATAGATATAGTGGTTATATATACATGTATGAGAGTACAGGATAGATATAGTGGCTATATATACATGTATGAGAGTACAGGATAGATATAGGGGTTATATATACATGTATGAGAGTACAGGATAGATATAGGGGTTATATATACATGTATGAGAGTACAGGATAGATATAGTGGTTATATATACATGTATGAGAGTACAGGATAGATATAGTGGTTATATATACATGTATGAGATTACAGGATAGATATAGGGGTTATATATACATGTATGAGATTACAGGATAGATATAGTGGCTATATATACATGTATGAGATTACAGGATAGATATAGTGGTTATATATACATGTATGAGAGTACAGATATAGTGGTTATATATACATGTATGAGAGTACAGGATAGATATAGTGGTTATATATACATGTATGAGATTACAGGATAGATATGGTGATATATACATGTATGAGAGTACAGGATAGATATAGTGGTTATATATACATGTATGAGAGTACAGGATAGATATAGTGGTTATATATACATGTATGAGAGTACAGGATAGATATAGTGGTTATATATACATGTATGAGAGTACAGGATAGATATATGGTTATATATACATGTATGAGAGTACAGGATAGATATAGGGGTTATATATACATGTATGAGAGTACAGGATAGATATAGTGGTTATATATACATGTATGAGAGTACAGGATAGATATAGGGGTTATATATACATGTATGAGAGTACAGGATAGATATAGGGGTTATATATACATGTATGAGAGTACAGGATAGATATAGGGGTTATATATACATGTATGAGAGTACAGGATAGATATAGGGGTTATATATACATGTATGA
>CM026390.1:99196563-99228999 GCA_014843695.1 Archivesica marissinica | reverse complement strand
ATCATGGATTGATGGAGAGTACAGGGATAGCCTTGATTAGTGGTTAGCATCATGGATTGATGGAGAGTACAGGGATAGCCTTGATTAGTGGTTAGCATCATGGATTGATGGAGAGTACAGGGATAGCCTTGATTAGTGGTTAGCATCATGGATTGATGGAGAGTACAGGGATAGCCTTGATTAGTGGTTAGCATCATGGATTGATGGAGAGTACAGGGATAGCCTTGATTAGTGGTTAGCATCATGGATTGATGGAGAGTACAGGGATAGCCTTGATTAGTGGTTAGCATCATGGATTGATGGAGAGTACAGGGATAGCCTTGATTAGTGGTTAGCATCATGGATTGATGGAGAGTACAGGGATAGCCTTGATTAGTGGTTAGCATCATGGATTGATGGAGAGTACAGGGATAGCCTTGATTAGTGGTTAGCATCATGGATTGATGAGAGTACAGGGGGTGGCCTTGATTAGTGGTTAGCATCATGGATTGATGGAGAGTACAGGGGGTGGGGTGGCCTTGATCAATGGCCATCATAACTGTGTGTTCGAACCATACTTGGGTTGATGCATGCATATTTTCCTTGTAGTTGACATTGGCTACCAAGATCACCTAGTGGCTGAGGACTTTGCAAAGTGGATGAGTTCTCCGGGATATCCCGAGGCATACATGGGCAACATTCAATGTACCTGGACAATACAAACAGAACAAGATATCATCAGCTTACAGGTATGTTGTTTAACACTGAGTATATACTTACCTACCTACCAAGCTTACTCTAGCCCCACTACAAGCAAGTATTTATGCTACCCATTTGAATCCTGCATGGTTCCAAGCATCCTGGGAATTGGTAGTTTACAATTGGGACTCCCTGCCTTACCCTTGCATTATCGTGCATGGCGATCAATAGTGCCTGAACATATTGCTGCATCAGTGGTAGGTGTGGAACATATTGCTGCATCAATGGTAGATGTGGAACATATTGCTGCATCAATGGTAGATGTGGAACATATTGCTGCATCAGTGGTAGGTGTAGAACATATTGCTGCATCAGTGGTAGGTGTGGAACATTGCTGCATCAGTGGTAGGTGTGGAACATTGCTGCATCAATGGTAGGTGTGGAACATATTGCTGCATCAATGGTAGGTGTGGAACATTGCTGCATCAATGGTAGGTGTGGAACATATTGCTGGATCAGAAGTAGGTGTGAAACATTGCTACATCAATGGTAGGTGTGGAACATATTGCTGCATCAGTAGTAGGTGTGGAACATATTGCTGCATCAGTGGTAGGTGTGGAACATTGCTGCATCAGTGGTAGGTGTGGAACATATTTCTGCATCAGAAGTAGGTGTGGAACATATTTCTGCATCAGAAGTAGGTGTGGAACATTGCTGCATCAGTGGTAGGTGTGGAACATTGCTGCATCAATGGTAGGTGTGGAACATATTGCTGCATCAGTAGTAGGTGTGGAACATATTGCTGCATCAGTTGTAGATGTGGAACATATTGCTGCATCAGTAGTAGGTGTGGAACATATTGCTGCATCAGTAGTAGGTGTGAAACATATTGCTACATCAATGCTAGGTGTGGAACATATTGCTGCATCAGTGGTAGGTGTGGAACATATTGCTACATCAATGCTAGGTGTGGAACATATTGCTGCATCAGTGATAGGCAGGGCTTCGAAAATTTTCAAAACCAAATCGGTCCGGGCCGAAATCGAGTCAGTACCCCCCCCTCCCATCATGTCCTGCCAATATTTGTGCACCCCCCACCCCCCCCCCCATAAAATCGTAAGTAAGTAAACCCAATTTGCTTTTTTTGCTTTATTTCCATGCTGTCACCAGTCAATTATATTTAAAAATCGCATGTATGTTCAGGACAAACTGTACTTTACCAGTTACTATAGGTCTGGTAAATTTTCCTTTTGTCTAATAATAGTTTTAAGTGTACGGCATTTAAAAATAAATGAATGGTAGGACATTTTGATAGAGGTAAATTTTATCTAGTCACCTGTATCACCGGTGGAAGCGGGTGAACTCGGCCCAAATCGAACTCGGTCCCGTCAAACTATATTATATCAACTGCCTCTGAAAATGTGGCATCTGATCAGGGTCTGCACTGTTTGTCGGTTACATCGGCAAACCATAGTGGACGCTGATGAGTTGTAAATGACAGACGGAACGCATCCGACACACTGGTGTACACATTGTGTGTACAAACATTCCGAGTCATAACGGATTTTCGGATTTCTATTTAAAATATTAATTATTATTTAATTGCAAATTAATCCTAGCACACTTCTTTAATTTAATGCAAACATTTTAAAAACAAATTCTTTATAAAATTCTAAAATAATCGACTGTCAATCATTCAGTCCACTTCAAAGAAACTAACAAATGTCGATAGTTTTGCTGTAAACATCAAACGATTACCGCACTAATTTCATGTAATTGACATGACATGCATTGATCGCCTGATCACCATGGAGACATGGGACCTCAGGTGGCCTCAGGTGGCAATTATCCAGTTCGATCGTAAATTGGAAACGTGTGAAATGTGTCAACGGATTATACTTACCAAATTAGGTTCGTTATAGACCGATTTCTTGACTTTTTCAACATATTTCTGGACCGATTTTTAAAGGTATTTTGACTGTTAGAATCGGTCTGAAATGATAAAAATCGGTCGAAAACCGACAAACTGGTAATTTTCGAAGCCCTGGTGATAGGTGTGGAACATATTGCTGCATCAGTTGTAGATGTGGAACATATTGCTGCATCGGTTGTAGATGTGGAACATATTGCTGCATCAGTGGTAGGTGTGGAACATTGCTGCATCAGTGGTAGGTGTGGAACATATTGCTGCATCAGTGGTAGGTGTGGAACATTGCTGCATCAGTGGTAGATGTGGAACATATTGCTGCATCAGTGGTAGGTGTGGAACATTGCTGCATCAATGCTAGGTGTGGAACATATTGCTGCATCAGTGGTAGGTGTGGAACATATTGCTGCATCAGTGGTAGGTGTGGAACATATTGCTGCATCAGAGGTAGGTGTGGAACATATTGCTGCATCAGTGGTAGGTGTGGAACATATTGCTGCATCAATGCTAGGTGTGGAACATATTGCTGCATCAGTGGTAGATGTGGAACATATTGCTGCATCAGTGGTAGGTGTGGAACATATTGCTGCATCAGAAGTAGGTGTGGAACATATTGCTGCATCAGTGGTAGGTGTGGAACTTTAGGCTTCATAACTCATATTTCTGTGGAAATGATATAATAATCCTGAGCTGTGGACTTGTGCAGCATAAATTAACTTGGACAACAACAAACTTTCTCAAACCTATAAATAAAGATCATTTGTAACTAAACGGAAGCTGTTCTATTTTGCAGATAATTGATTTAGACTTGGGAGCTGGAGAAATGTTAAAGATACATGATGGTAATGGAGAGGAAGCAGATGTGATGGCTCTCCTCAGTGGAGGTGATAAAAGTGGAATACTCTTCTCTAGTGGAGAATACGCATACATGCAGCTCAATACTGATCTCATAGGTACAGGGAGAGGATTCAACATTACATATCAAAAAGGTGAATGTTCGTATACAAGTATATTTAAGAAATAATAAGTATCAACTGTGGTATATCGCAGAATAACCCGAGTTTGAAGTTCTTCGGCCTTCGTGATATATTTCTACGCATAAGAACGACAAACGAGGGTTATTCTGCGATATACCACGGTTGATACTTATTATTTCGATTCTAACACGACTTACTTCTAATAATTTTAGACGAGAATCAAAGAAGTATTTTCTTCAAACGCCGTGATACTCCGCTGCATTTGGCTTTCGAAATGTCCTCCCGCATAAGGGGTGATGACGTTATTTTTTATGGAAAATATCAATCTAGTGCATAAATGAACAAAAGTTGTAACTGATCAATAATTTTATTTATTTTGTCAAATAAAACTGTACAGAATAGTAACTGAAACGTTACTTAACAGAAAAACAAGACAGACAAGAGATTATCTGATTCTAAAAATAGCTCACTTCCGCGAATTCCCACGGTAGTATTTACAAACATTACGTGACTTTCATTCATAAAACTTTACACGCATTCTATAAATGGAATAGCCAAAACATGGTGCGCGCAGCATAGTTCAAGGTAGGTATATCGCAGAATAACCCGAGGTAGATTTTACTCTACAAGTATGTATGTTATTAGCTGGGTCGTGTTAGAATCTAATATAACATTAGGCACTATCTTAATATTGAAGTATTACCTATTCAGTTTATACAAATTTATTTTAGCTTCATTGTGAAACAAATTAGTACAACTTATATTTATCACTCTCGAGATCTCATTCCTGATGGACTCCATCACCATGAGGGAGAGAGAAGAGGCAATGTGGAATTTTTAATGAATTGATTACGGGCGCAATCGTAACGGCTTCAGCTGGGCGTGAACTCTGGTCCGGACTTCCACAATACTACCTATTTGTGCAGCCCTCCAGCACATAGGCAACAATGTTTAAGTAAGCCAATAGACAACAACATAATCAATACAGGGAAAGCATGAGCCAATAGATAAACATGTAGAAGAACATGTAGTGAAAGTCATATAGTTGTATAAACTAAGACATCTGTAGACAAAATATACATGTAGAAGAACATGTAGTGAAAGTCATAATTATAGTTGTATAAACTAAGACATCTGTAGACAAAATATACATGTAGAAGAACATGTAGTGAAAGTCATATAGTTGTATAAACTAAGACATCTGTATACAAAATATACATGTAGAAGAACATGTAGTGAAAGTCATATAGTTGTATAAACTAAGACATCTGTATACAAAATATACATGTAGAAGAACATGTAGTGAAAGTCATATAGTTGTATAAACTAAGTCATATAGTTGTATAAACTAAGACATCTGTAGACAAAATATACATGTAGAAGAACATGTAGTGAAAGTCATATAGTTGTATAAACTAAGTCATATAGTTGTATAAACTAAGACATCTGTATACAAAATATACATGTAAAAGAACATACACTTACAAATGGAGAGCCTCATGGAAGATATTTTTCTAAGCTAATCTATCTATCCTTTATTATGTTTTCCCCGTTGATTGGTAGTGCCTATTTCATGTTATTTATTATGTTTTCCCCGTTGATTGGTAGTGCCTATTTCATGTTATTTATTATGTTTTCCCCGTTGATTGGTAGTGCCTATTTCATGTTATTTGTTATGTTTTCCCCCGTTGATAGGTAGTGTCTATTTCATGTTATTTGTTATGTTTTCCCCCGTTGATAGGTAGTGTCTATTTCATGTTATTTATTTGCCAGATTATATTATGATGTCCTGCATACATACTGCATATGGTCTTTGCAAGGATGCTTGTGCATTGTGTCATTTTGACCATGGATTGCGGGCTTGCTCCATTTGGTTTAAACAGTATTTATTGTACATCATAAATCACATATATCATACAATGACATACATAATGCAAAGGATCAAGTAGGAAGCTAAATGTAGCTTTTATAAAACTTTTTCCTTTTAAGGGGCTTGCAACTTCAAAGTTTGTTATGTCAAATTCTCGGATCAAAGTCCCGTTTCAGATACTATCATTTTACATATAACTGGTTCCGTTTATGTTAAATTTCATTAAGTAAAATGTTTCGTTATATCAAATTGATTTTTTGGTCCCTTCAGTATAAATACACAGTATTTCACACTCGTTATGTCAAAGTGGTTTGAACTATGTTGCACAGTTTACAGAAATATTTCGTTTTCCATAGATAGTCCATCACTAAATCATCACATGTATGTGACAATGATTTGTTTGCGTATCCTTCTGTTATCCATAGATAGTCCATCACTAAATCATGACAAAGTCCATCACTAAATCATGACAGGTATGTGACAATGATTTGCCTGCGTATCCTTCCATTATCCATAGATAGTCCATCACTAAATCATGACAGGTATGTGACAATGATTTGTCTGCGTACCCTTCCAGGTTGTGATATAACAGTTCATGCCAGCTTCGGGGTGATCACTTCATCTGGATTCACAGCTGGGCATCAGTACCCACCAAATCTTCATTGCTCTGTATCCCGGCTAAATTATGATTCAAGGGAAACAACTTTGGTGTTTGAACATTTTGATACAGAGTTCAACTTTGATCTTGTGAAGGTTAGTATCATATTTTTGAGAAGAAAGTTTGTGTGTTAATAAGCCTCCACCACAGTATATATAATGTCGTAGCAAGCCAGAATTCATCAAATATCCTACAAGTGAAACATGTAACACGTGTATTGTACACTGCACATACATTATGTCAAGGACCATGACACATGTATTATGCACTGCACATACATTATGTCAAGGACCATGACACATGTATTATGCACTGCACATACATTATGTCAAGGACCATGACACATGTAACATGTGTATTATACACTGCACATACATTATGTCAAGGACCATGACACATGTATTATGCACTGCACATACATTATGTCAAGGACCATGACACATGTATTATACACTGCACATACATTATGTCAAGGACCATGACACATGTATTATGCACTGCACATACATTATGTCAAGGACCATGACACATGTAACATGTATTATACACTGCACATACATTATGTCAAGGACCATGACACATGTAACATGTGTATTATACACTGCACATACATTATGTCAAGGACCATGACACATGTAACACGTGTATTATACACTGCACATACATTATGTCAAGGACCATGACACATGTAGCACATGTATTATACACTGCACATACATTATGTCAAGGACCATGACACATGTAACACATGTATTATACACTGCACATACATTATGTCAAGGACCATGACACATGTATTGTACACTGCACATACATTATGTCAAGGACCATGACACATGTAACATGTGTATTATACACTGCACATACATTAGGTCAAGGACCATGACACATGTAACATGTGTATTATACACTGCACATACATTATGTCAAAAACCATGACACATGTAACATGTATTATGCACTGCACATACATTATGTCAAGGACCATGACACATGTAACATGTATTATACACTGCACATACATTATGTCAAGGACCATGATACATGTAACATGTATTATACACTGCACATACATTATGTCAAGGACCATGACACATGTATTATACACTGCACATACATTATGTCAAGGACCATGACACATGTATTGTACACTGCACATACATTATGTCAAGGACCATGACACATGTATTGTACACTGCACATACATTATGTCAAGGACCATGACACATGTAACATGTGTATTATACACTGCACATACATTATGTCAAGGACCATGACACATGTAACATGTGTATTATACACTGCACATACATTATGTCAAGGACCATGACACATGTAACATGTGTATTATACACTGCACATACATTATGTCAAGGACCATGACACATGTAACACATGTATTATACACTGCACATACATTATGTCAAGGACCATGACACATGTAACATGTGTATTATACACTGCACATACATTATGTCAAGGACCATGACACATGTAACACATGTATTATGCACTGCACATACATTATGTCAAGGACCATGACACATGTAACATGTGTATTATACACTGCACATACATTATGTCAAGGACCATGACACATGTAACACGTGTATTATACACTGCACATACATTATGTCAAGGACCATGACACATGTAGCACATGTATTATACACTGCACATACATTATGTCAAGGACCGTGACACATGTATTATACACTGCACATACATTATGTCAAGGACCATGACACATGTAACACATGTATTATACACTGCACATACATTATGTCAAGGACCATGACACATGTATTGTACACTGCACATACATTATGTCAAGGACCATGACACATGTAACACGTGTATTATACACTGCACATACATTATGTCAAGGACCATGACACATGTAACATGTGTATTATACACTGCACATACATTATGTCAAGAACCATGACACATGTAACATGTATTATACACTGCACATACATTATGTCAAGGACCATGACACATGTAACATGTATTATACACTGCACATACATTATGTCAAGGACCATGACACATGTAACATGTATTATACACTGCACATACATTATGTCAAGGACCATGACACATGTATTATACACTGCACATACATTATGTCAAGGACCATGACACATGTATTGTACACTGCACATACATTATGTCAAGGACCATGACACATGTATTGTACACTGCACATACATTATGTCAAGGACCATGACACATGTAACATGTGTATTATACACTGCACATACATTATGTCAAGGACCATGACACATGTAACATGTGTATTATACACTGCACATACATTATGTCAAGGACCATGACACATGTAACACATGTATTATACACTGCACATACATTATGTCAAGGACCATGACACATGTAACATGTGTATTATACACTGCACATACATTATGTCAAGGACCATGACACATGTAACATGTGTATTATACACTGCACATACATTATGTCAAGGACCATGACACATGTAACACATGTATTATACACTGCACATACATTATGTCAAGGACCATGACACATGTAACATGTGTATTATACACTGCACATACATTATGTCAAGGACCATGACACATGTAACATGTGTATTATACACCACATACATTATGTCAAGGACCATGACACATGTAACATGTGTATTATACACTGCACATACATTATGTCAAGGACCATGACACATGTAACATGTGTATTATACACTGCACATACATTATGTCAAGGACCGTGACACATGTATTATGCACTGCACATACATTATGTCAAGGACCGTGACACATGTATTATACACTGCACATACATTATGTCAAGGACCGTGACACATGTATTATGCACTGCACATACATTATGTCAAGGACCGTGACACATGTATTATACACTGCACATACATTATGTCAAGGACCATGACACATGTATTATGCACTGCACATACATTATGTCAAGGACCGTGACACATGTATTATGCACTGCACATACATTATGTCAAGGACCGTGACACATGTATTGTACACTGCACATACATTATGTCAAGGACCATGACACATGTATTGTACACTGCACATATATTATGTCAAGGACCATGACACATGTATTGTACACTGCACATACATTATGTCAAGGACCATGACACATGTACCACGTGTATTGTACACTGCACATACATTATGTCAAGGACCATGACACATGTACCACGTGTATTATACAATGCACATACATTATGTCAAGGACCATGACACATGTATTGTACACTGCACATACATTATGTCAAGGACCATGACACATGTATTGTACACTGCACATACATTATGTCAAGGACCATGACACATGTATTATACACTGCACATACATTATGTCAATGACCATGACACATGTACCATGTGTATTATACACTGCACATACATTATGTCAAGGACCATGACACATGTATTGTACACTGCACATACATTATGTCAAGGACCATGACACATGTATTGTACACTGCACATACATTATGTCAAGGACCATGACACATGTATTATACTCTGCACATACATTATGTCAAGGACCATGACACATGTATTATACACTGCACATACATTATGTCAAGGACCATGACACATGTAACACATGTATTATACACTGCACACACATTATGTCAAGGACCATGACACATGTAACATGTGTATTATACACTGCACATACATTATGTCAAGGACCATGACACATGTATTATACACTGCACATACATTATGTCAAGGACCATGACACCTGTATTATACACTGCACATACATTATGTCAAGGACCATGACACATGTATTATACACTGCACATACATTATGTCAAGGACCATGACACATGTAACACATGTATTATACACTGCACATACATTATGTCAAGGACCATGAAACATGTATTGTACACTGCACACACATTATGTCAAGGACTGTGAAACATTTATTATGCACTGCACATATGTAATGTCAAAGTTGAGAGATATGTAGCACATGTATTATACACTGCACATACATTATGTCAAGGACTGTGAAACATGTATTATGCACTGCACATACATTATGTCAAGGACTGTGAAACATGTATTATACACTGCACATATGTAATGTCAAGGTTGAGAGATATGTAGCACATGTATTATACACTGCACATACATTATGTCAAGGACTGTGAAACATGTATTATGCACTGCACATATGTAATGTCAAAGTTGAGAGATATGTAGCACATGTATTATACACTGCACATACATTATGTCAAGGACCGTGACACATGTATTATACACTGCACATACATTATGTCAAGGACTGTGAAACATGTATTATACACTGCACATATGTAATGTCAAGGTTGAGAGATATGTAGCACATGTATTATACACTGCACTCATATAATGTCAAGGTCATTCATTAAATTGATTGCTTATTATACGGTTAAATCGGTAAAGAATCGCCCAATTGTGAGATTAAGCTGGATTTATAAGAGTTGGCGTTTAATTAGTTGGTAGTGAAACATATTATGTCTATTGTTGATATTGAAGGTGTATGGAACTGTGGAGATATCTGATAATTCATTGCTCAAGACTGCAAGTGGTTCTCTGGATTGGTGGTCAGTGTCGTCTGCTAGTGGACAGTTTTTGATACAGTTTAGCAGCGATGCCAGCGTGACAGGTCGTGGATGGATGGTTTCATTCTCATTTGGTATGTACCTCTGTCTGTCTGTCTGCCATTCCAGAGTCTCCTCTAGTTCATTTACGTGCACAGTGTACAGCACCAACACGAGACCTCGATTTAAAGTCCCATCTGAAAGACTGTTAATTTTATTAGGGTCAGACGGGGAATCGAAACATCTTTTATTCAGTTCATTCAATATATATACCGTATACAATACACAGGATATCTGAAATGGATTGGAAAACAAGCTGAGAGCTTATGTAAATTCCTTTCCATGAGGATGGTACAATATAAAGTTGTTAGCATTGAGAGTGGTTAGTGAGACATGGCGGGCATTGTTCTATAGTCCTGAGTGGTCCTGGGTGCTTGCATGCGTACTTGTGATTAGTGGGGCAAATAGTCCCGAGTGGTCCTGGGTGCTTGCATGCGTACTTGTGATTAGTGGGGCAATTTGTAACATGTGATTTTTCATCATGTGTGCACTAATTGGTGGTGAACTGAATTGGAAAATATGGAAAATTAGTAAATGGGATGAAATGAAATGGGTTGCTGTGACACACAGAAAGGAAGGATGGACCTGGAATACCCACCCGGTAGTCGAATCATGCAGGAAAGGAAGGATGGACCTGGAATACCCACCGGTAGTCGAATCATGCAGGAAAGGAAGGATGGACCTGGAATACCCACCCAGTAGTCGAATCATGCAGGAAAGGAAGGATGGACCTGGAATACCCACCCGGTAGTGGAATCATGCAGGAGAGGATGAATGGACCTGGAATACCCACCCAGTAGTCGAATCATGCAGGAAAGGAAGGATGGACCTGGAATACCCACCCGGTAGTGGAATCATGCAGGAGAGGAAGGATGGACCTGGAATACCCACCCAGTAGTCGGATCATGCAGGAGAGGATGAATGGACCTGGAATACCCACCAGGTAGTCGAATCATGCAGGAAAGGATGAATGGACCTGGAATACCCACCAGGTAGTCGGATCATGCAGGAGAGGAAGGATAGACCTGGAATACCCACCCGGTAGTCGAATCATGCCGGAAAGGATGGATGGACCTGGAATACCCACCAGGTAGTCGAATCATGCAGGAAAGGAAGGATGGACCTGGAATACCCACCGGTAGTCGAATCATGCAGGAAAGGAAGGATGGACCTGGAATACCCACCCAGTAGTCGAATCATGCAGGAAAGGAAGGATGGACCTGGAATACCCACCCGGTAGTGGAATCATGCAGGAGAGGATGAATGGACCTGGAATACCCACCCAGTAGTCGAATCATGCAGGAAAGGAAGGATGGACCTGGAATACCCACCCGGTAGTGGAATCATGCAGGAGAGGAAGGATGGACCTGGAATACCCACCCAGTAGTCGGATCATGCAGGAGAGGATGAATGGACCTGGAATACCCACCAGGTAGTCGAATCATGCAGGAAAGGATGAATGGACCTGGAATACCCACCAGGTAGTCGGATCATGCAGGAGAGGAAGGATAGACCTGGAATACCCACCCGGTAGTCGAATCATGCCGGAAAGGATGGATGGACCTGGAATACCCACCAGGTAGTCGGATCATGCAAAAAAGGAAGAATGGACCTGGAATACCCACCAGGTAGTCGGATCATGCAGGAAAGAAAGAATGGACCTGGAATACCCACCCAGTAGTCGGATCATGCAGGAGAGGATGAATGGACCTGGAATACCCACCAGGTAGTCGAATCATGCAGGAGAGGATGGATGGACCTGGAATACAGTCCTTCGATTATGGAAAACCCAGGCGCACCGCCGATCGCGCGCCACGTTTGGAGATTGCGAGCGCTGTTTGTGAGAACGCGCGCCACTTAAAACTTAATTATAATTACAAAGGAGGGCATATATTATAAAAGATACATCGTTACCTGAAACAAGAATCGTTTTATTATTTAATAACGAACCAAAGCAAAGTTATTGTCCACTTCCGGCACTTCCGTAATCATCGGATTCGGAGCCGGAACTGTCCGTGTCGGTGTGACTGTCGCGTTCAGAGTCTAATCACAGTATGTTTTGATACGAAGTTGGTGCCCACAACATATTTGTCAACGTCCGTAGTGGCTTTCCCGCGCAGTTTATCACTTTTCTTTATGTGGTCTGCATGTCGAGCGCAGGTTTTGCACCATACTTCATGCACATATTCAATGCCATGCTTATCTTTAACAGTTTTAAATCCAATTAGCGACCCGACGTTCCAATTTAGGAATGTTTTTAATTGCACGGAGTGCCCCTTTGTTTTAGTATCTGCCATAGCTGACTATATGTATATTGACAACAATTAAATGTGTGTGATCATTCCGAGAGTTGGTTGTATTATGCCAGCTTAAAATATAATGCGACAATCATTGCATCGTATCAAAGGATGCCGATAAAAAAAATTCCGCATCACTGTACCTGTCAAAGCCTTTGAGTCATAAGCCGCACGTGGACTACAAAGTCAAACACATCGTCGCAGACACCCACGCTTGAAATGAAACTACAAAGGTGCCGACAAAGGTGCCGACAACCGGATCAGAGAGTTCATTGTTGCAATGAAATATGCAACGTTTTAGAAACAATTTTAACCACATCAATGCTAACAGCGCGCGCATGTTTCGAGGCGCTC
Source organism: Archivesica marissinica (assembly GCA_014843695.1). Lineage (NCBI taxonomy): Eukaryota > Metazoa > Mollusca > Bivalvia > Venerida > Vesicomyidae > Archivesica > Archivesica marissinica. The sequence continues at coordinate 99,215,551 of CM026390.1, read as the reverse complement.
GGTCTGTCGTGCGTCTAGTCTTGATTTCGGGCGCGTGCAGGCGCGCGGGCGCGATCGCGCGCCTCAAAATCGAAGGACTGGGAATACACACCCGGTAGTCAAATCATGCATCAAACCTCTTTGTAGCTGCACTGTAAGCCTGGACAGTTAAAAAGATGGAGTTGTTGTTTTTTAATGGTAAAACGAAAACACTTATCATGATGTTTGTTTGTTTTCTGAAGGTCGCCTTAGAAACACCATAGAGATGAAACCCGGCAACGTATTCTGGTACGCAAAGTCGTAACTTTACCTTGCAGTTGAAATATTCTTCACTTTCAGGTTGCCATGACAATGGTGTATTATCTGCTCATCTCAGAGTGTCATCCAAGCATGCTCTATATGGATCATCAATAATGTATAACTGTGATACTGGGTACCAGATAGATGGTTCCCAGCAACGCTACTGTGATATGGGCGGGCTTTGGCGTACAGCCATGCCAACTTGTATATGTAAGTAACTAAATACGGTTGACAAAGAAAGTAAAAATTTGGTGTATTTTTGTTGTATAATAATTTTGTCAATTATAATAAAATTGAGCCCAACTAGAATTGTGCAACATAGGACATATTATTTTGCGTCTGTCTATCAGCTTTATATATGAAATAATACAATTTTTGGCTTGACCTAGCTGTAGCAAAGGTATTTTAATAATTTGTACAAGTTTATTTATCGTCGATCCCGGGGCGACTCGTCCAGAAGTCTCTTTTTTTTCATTTTTTAAGAGGTATCTTAGTCAGGGAGGGAGGGAGAATGTTCAATTATTGTATAGCTTTAAGATGCAGAGTTATTGTTATTGAGAAGAGAGTGATAGTCATTGTAGACATTGTAGTATTTAACACCAGGTTCAATTATTGTATAGCTTTAAGATGCAGAGTTTTTGTTGTTGTTGTTGTTGTTGAGAAAGTGTTTTAGGTCTGGTTTCAATGTATATCTGTTTGTTGCAGTTATTTATTGTGGTCCTCCGCGGACATTAGAGAATGGAGAGCTGTTGAATATAACCAGTCGATATTACAACGGTGTGGCGTATTATAGATGCAATCCAGGGTATGAGGTGGTGCATGATGCTAGAGTGACCTGCATTGAACAAGGCTGGAGTGATCTCCCTGTTTGTCAAGGTTCGATTTAGTGTTACACATGTTTCCTGCTTCTGTAGTACACATGTTCCCTGCTTCTGTAGTACACATGTTTCCTGCTTCTGTAGTACACATGTTTCCTGCTTCTGTAGTACACATGTTTCATGCTTCTGTAGTACACATGTTCCCTGCTTCTGTAGTACACATGTTTCCTGCTTCTGTAGTACACATGTTTCCTGCTCCTGTAGTACACATGTTTCCTGCTTCTGTAGTACACATGTTTCCTGCTTCTGTAGTACACATGTTTCCTGCTCCTGTAGTACACATGTTTCCTGCTTCTGTAGTACACATGTTTCCTGCTTCTGTAGTACACATGTTTCCTGCTTCTGTAGTACACATGTTTCCTGCTTCTGTAGTACACATGTTTCCTGCTTCTGTAGTACACATGTTTCCTGCTTCTGTAGTACACATGTTTCCTGCTTCTGTAGTACACATGTTTCCTGCTTCTGTAGTACACATGTTTCCTGCTTCTGTAGTACACATGTTTCCTGCTCCTGTAGTACACATGTTTCCTGCTTCTGTAGTACACATGTTTCCTGCTTCTGTAGTACACATGTTTCCTGCTTCTGTAGTACACATGTTTCATGCTTCTGTAGTACACATGTTTCATGCTTCTGTGTTACACATGTTTCATGCTTCTGTGTTACACATGTTTCATGCTTCTGTAGTACACATGTTCCCTGCTTCTGTAGTACACATGTTTCATGCTTCTGTGTTGCACATGTTTCCTGCTTCTGTGTTACACATGTTTCATGCTTCTGTAGTACACATGTTTCATGCTTCTGTGTTACACATGTTTCCTGCTTCTGTAGTACACATGTTTCATGCTTCTGTAGTACACATGTTTCCTGCTTCTGTAGTACACATGTTTCATGCTTCTGTGTTACACATGTTTCCTGCTTCTGTAGTACACATGTTTCCTGCTTCTGTAGTACACATGTTTCATGCTTCTGTAGTACACATGTTTCATGCTTCTGTGTTACACATGTTTCCTGCTTCTGTGTTACACATGTTTCCTGCTTCTGTAGTACACATGTTTCCTGCTCCTGTAGTACACATGTTCCCTGCTTCTGTAGTACACATGTTTCCTGCTTCTGTAGTACACATGTTTCATGCTTCTGTAGTACACATGTTCCCTGCTTCTGTAGTACACATGTTTCCTGCTTCTGTAGTACACATGTTTCATGCTTCTGTAGTACACATGTTCCCTGCTTCTGTAGTACACATGTTTCCTGCTTCTGTAGTACACATGTTTCATGCTTCTGTAGTACACATGTTCCCTGCTTCTGTAGTACACATGTTTCATGCTTCTGTGTTACACATGTTTCCTGCTTCTGTAGTACACATGTTTCCTGCTTCTGTAGTACACATGTTTCCTGCTTCTGTAGTACACATGTTTCCTGCTTCTGTAGTACACATGTTTCCTGCTTCTGAAGTACACATGTTTCCTGCTTCTGTAGTACACATGTTTCCTGCTTCTGTAGTACACATGTTTCCTGCTTCTGTAGTACACATGTTTCCTGCTTCTGTAGTACACATGTTTCCTGCTTCTGTAGTACACATGTTTCCTGCTTCTGTAGTACACATGTTTCCTGCTCCTGTGTTACACATGTTCCCTGCTTCTGTAGTACACATGTTTCCTGCTTCTGTAGTACACATGTTTCCTGCTTCTGTGTTACACATGTTTCATGCTTCTGTGTTACACATGTTTCATGCTTCTGTGTTACACATGTTTCCTGCTTCTGTGTTACACATGTTTCATGCTTCTGTGTTACACATGTTTCCTGCTTCTGTGTTACACATGTTTCATGCTTCTGTGTTACACATGTTTCATGCTTCTGTGTTACACATGTTTCCTGCTTCTGTAGTACACATGTTTCATGCTTCTGTGTTACACATGTTTCCTGCTTCTGTGTTACACATGTTTCCTGCTTCTGTAGTACACATGTTTCCTGCTCCTGTAGTACACATGTTTCCTGCTTCTGTAGTACACATGTTTCCTGCTTCTGTAGTACACATGTTCCCTGCTTCTGTAGTACACATGTTCCCTGCTTCTGTAGTACACATGTTTCCTGCTTCTATGTTACACATGTTTCCTGCTTATGTAGTACACATGTTTCCTGCTTCTGTGTTACACATGTTTCCTGCTTCTGTAGTACACATGTTCCCTGCTTCTGTAGTACACATGTGTCCTGCTTCTGTAGTACACATGTTCCCTGCTTCTGTAGTACACATGTTTCCTGCTTCTGTGTTACACATGTTTCCTGCTTCTGTAGTACACATGTTTCATGCTTCTGTAGTACACATGTTCCCTGCTTCTGTAGTACACATGTTTCCTGCTTCTGTAGTACACATGTTTCCTGCTTCTGTGTTACACATGTTTCCTGCTTCTGTAGTACACATGTTTCCTGCTTCTGTAGTACACATGTTTCCTGCTTCTGTAGTACACATGTTTCCTGCTTCTGTGTTACACATGTTTCCTGCTTCTGTAGTACACATGTTTCATGCTTCTGCAGTACACATGTTCCCTGCTTCTGTAGTACACATGTTTCCTGCTTCTATAGTACACATGTTTCCTGCTTCTGTAGTACACATGTTTCCTGCTTCTATAGTACACATGTTTCCTGCTTCTGTAGTACACATGTTTCCTGCTTCTGTAGTACACATGTTTCCTGCTTCTGTGTTACACATGTTTCCTGCTTCTGTAGTACACATGTTTCATGCTTCTGCAGTACACATGTTCCCTGCTTCTGTAGTACACATGTTTCCTGCTTCTATAGTACACATGTTTCCTGCTTCTGTAGTACACATGTTTCCTGCTTCTGTGTTACACATGTTTCCTGCTTCTGTAGTACACATGTTTCATGCTTCTGCAGTACACATGTTCCCTGCTTCTGTAGTACACATGTTTCCTGCTTCTATAGTACACATGTTTCCTGCTTCTGTAGTACACATGTTTCCTGCTTCTGTAGTACACATGTTTCCTGCTTCTGTAGTACACATGTTCCCTGCCTCTGTGTTACACATGTTTCCTGCTTCTGTAGTACACATGTTTCATGCTTCTGTAGTACACATGTTTCCTGCTTCTGTAGTACACATGTTTCCTGCCTCTGTGTTACACATGTTTCATGCTTCTGTAGTACACATGTTCCCTGCTTCTGTGTTACACATGTTTCCTGCTTCTGCAGTACACATGTTTCCTGCTTCTGTAGTACACATGTTTCCTGCTTCTGTAGTACACATGTTTCCTGCTTCTGTAGTACACATGTTTCCTGCTTCTGTAGTACACATGTTCCCTGCGTCTGTAGTACACATGTTCCCTGCTTCTGTAGTACACATGTTTCCTGCTTCTGTAGTACACATGTTTCCTGCTTCTGTGTTACACATGTTTCCTGCTTCTGTAGTACACATGTTCACTGCTTCTGTAGTACACATGTTCCCTGCTTCTGTAGTACACATGTTCCCTGCTTCTGTAGTACACATGTTTCCTGCTTCTGTAGTACACATGTTTCATGCTTCTGTAGTACACATGTTTCCTGCTTCTGTAGTACACATGTTGCCTGCTTCTGTAGTACACATGTTCCCTGCTTCTGTAGTACACATGTTTCCTGCTTCTGTAGTACACATGTTCCCTGCTTCTGTAGTACACATGTTCCCTGCTTCTGTAGTACACATGTTTCCTGCTTCTGTAGTACACATGTTTCATGCTTCTGTAGTACACATGTTTCCTGATTCTGTAGTACACATGTTTCCTGCTTCTGTAGTACACATGTTTCCTGCTTCTGTAGTACACATGTTTCCTGCTTCTGTAGTACACATGTTTCCTGCTTCTGTAGTACACATGTTTCCTGCTTCTGTAGTACACATGTTTCCTGCTTCTGTGTTAAACATGTTTCCTGCTGCTGTAGTACACATGTTTCCTGCTTCTGTAGTACACATGTTTCATGCTTCTGTAGTACACATGTTCCCTGCCTCTGTAGTACACATGTTCCCTGCCTCTGTAGTACACATGTTTCCTGCTTCTGTAGTACACATGTCTCATGCTTCTGTAGTACACATGTCTCCTGCTTCTGTAGTACACATTTTTCATGCTTCTGTAGTACACATGTCTCCTGCTTCTGTAGTACACATGTTTCATGCTTCTGTAGTACACATGTTCCCTGCTTCTGTAGTTCACATGTTTCCTGCTTCTGTAGTACACATGTTCCCTGCTTCTGTAGTACACATGTTTCCTGCGTCTGTGTTACACATGTTTCCTGCTTCTGTGTTACACATGTTTCCTGCTTCTGTAGTACACATGTTTCCTGCTTCTGTAGTACACATGATTCCTGCTTCTGTAGTACACATGTTTCCTGCTTCTGTAGTACACATGTTTCCTGCTTCTGTAGTACACATGTTTCCTGGTTCTGTAGTACACCTGTTTCCCGCGTCTGTGTTACACATGTTTCCTGCTTCTGTAGTACACATGTTTCCTGCTTCTGTGTTACACATGTTTCCTGCTTCTGCAGTACACATGTTTCCTGCTTCTGTAGTACACATGTTTCCTGCTTCTGTAGTACACATGTTTCCTGCTTCTGTAGTACACATGTTTCCTGCGTCTGTGTTACACATGTTTCCTGCTTCTGTGGTACACATGTTTCCTGCTTCTGTGTTACACATGTTTCCTGCTTCTGTAGTACACATGTTTCCTGCTTCTGCAGTACACATGTTTCATGCTTCTGAAGTACACATGTTTCATGCTTCTGTAGTACACATGTTTCCTGCTTCTGTAGTACACATGTTTCCTGCTTCTGTAGTACACATGTTTCCTGCTTCTGTAGTACACATGTTTCCTGCTTCTGTAGTACACATGTTTCCTGCTTCTGTGTTACACATGTTTCCTGCTTCTGAAGTACACATGTTTCCTGCTTCTGTAGTACACACGTTTCCTGCGTCTGTGTTACACATGTTTCCTGCTTCTGTAGTACACATGTTTCCTGCTTCAATATGTCTCTGTGTAACTAAAGATGAGTAATATTCTAGCAGGCATAGTTCACCTTATCACCATTTCAGTTATATCCTAGCAACTGTAATAGCCTTTATTGGCTTTTATAGAAGTTTACAAGAACAACATGTTTCATTTCAGAACTGATCTGTCCAAAGGTACTTCCACTTTATCATGGCCGGACGTTGACTCCATATTGCAATTCTATATATGAGAGGGTGAAGTTTGTCTGTAACCAAGGCTACCGATTGATTGGACATATGTTTGCGGAGTGTCTACAAGTTGGTAATTGGTCGCATGATGTTCCGGAATGTGTTCCTGAAAGTAGTAAGTGTTTTATCTACATGATCTGTATGATGTGGGAAGGATATGGGAGCTTCCAGGAAACACAGAGGTTGAACAAGGAACTGACTGACTAAAAAATGTTCCGGAATGTATTCCGGAAAGTAGTAAGTGTTTTATCTACATGAACTGTATGATGTGGGAAGGATATGGGAGCTTCCAGGAAACACAGAGGTTGAACAAGGAACTGACTGACTAAAAAATGTTCCGGAATGTGTTCCGGAAAGTAGTAAGTGTTTTATCTACATGAACTGTATGATGTGGGAAGGATATGGGAGCTTCCAGGAAACACAGAGGTTGAACAAGGAACTGACTGACTAAAAAATGTTCCGGAATGTTTTCCGGAAAGTAGTAAGTGTTTTATCTACATGAACTGTATGATGTGGGAAGGATATGGGAGCTTCCAGGAAACACAGAGAAGGAGCATTGTAAACAGGATACTTATATTTAACTATGTTGGCTTGCATCGGGATTTATGACAATCCAACCATTAAAACAGTAAATGTAAATTGGAATAAATGACATTAGTCAATTCGGAGCAATAAAATAGAGAGAGTCACCCACAAGCATACACAATTAACCCATTTCATTCTGGATACCATTCAAACAGTATTTGCAAAGAACATAGAGCCAGATCAGCCGCCATGGAACGTGCCGTCTGATCAGGCTCTATGCTGTTTGCTATTCAGATGATCTTGCTAAGACACTTGGCTATGTAGCAAACACCATTGATCCTGATCAGCACGCAGCATGATCTGGATCTATGTTGTTTGCAAAAGCCTTTAAATGTATCCAGAATGAAATGGGTTAAACAGAAATCACCCAACACCTTCCACCCCATACCATTCCAATTTGAAAGTATACCGTCTGTCAAGGGGTCACCCCAGAATAAGAGCATTACAGGAAAGGGATTCGAATAAGTTACTATGTAACTTTTCCCCCAATACTAACTGCAACTATTCCTATGTTATGTACCATTCTTGAATAAAATATTGTTTAAACTAAGAGCATTACATGTACATTATGTTAACTCTAATTTTTAAAAAATAATTTTTTTAAATTGTTTCTCAGGAAGCCACTTTGAGGCCATAATCTGGTGGTAAAAAACTTGTCTTATAGGCGAGTATGGATGGTAAGCTGCATTTGTCTGAATATGTATCAGCATGTTGGTGAAGATTCGATAAATCAGTAAAACCATGCCAAGACATGTATGTTATGCATTTGTATGTCCAAAATACTGATCAGTCACGAGTATGAATAATCTGAATGTGAACCATAATTACCACTAATTATAGCACGTGTTTACTATTTCAATACTTTCAGAAATAATATGCCATGAGGTGAAGATTGTATATGGCTCTGCATGGCCACAGGAACCGGTCGAAGTTGGCACTAATGTAACCGTGACGTGTAATGCTGGGTACCAACTGTCTGTGGGATCAAGGAGCATCATAAACTGTACTGAGATGGGAATATATGATGCTGAAATGCCTGAGTGTATAGGTGAGATGGTATATGTGGCTGAAATGCCTGAGTGTATAGGTAATATGGTATCCATGGCTACAATGCCTGAGTGTATAGGTAAGATGGTATCCATGGCTACAATGCCTGAGTGTATAGGTAAGATGGTATATATGGCTACAATGCCTGAGTGTATAGGTAAGATGGTATCCATGGCTACAATGCCTGAGTGTATAGGTAAGATGGTATCCATGGCTGCACTGCCTGAGTGTATAGGTAAGATGGTATCCATGGCTACAATGCCTGAGTGTATAGGTAAGATGGTATCCATGGCTGCAATGCCTGAGTGTATAGGTAAGATGGTATCCATGGCTACAATGCCTGAGTGTATAGGTAAGGTGGTATCCATGGCTGCAATGCCTGAGTGTATAGGTAATATGGTATCCATGGCTACAATGCCTGAGTGTATAGGTAAGATGGTATCCATGGCTACAATGCCTGAGTGTATAGGTAAGATGGTATATATGGCTACAATGCCTGAGTGTATAGGTAAGATGGTATCCATGGCTACAATGCCTGAGTGTATAGGTAAGATGGTATCCATGGCTGCACTGCCTGAGTGTATAGGTAAGATGGTATCCATGGCTACAATGCCTGAGTGTATAGGTAAGATGGTATCCATGGCTGCAATGCCTGAGTGTATAGGTAAGATGGTATCCATGGCTACAATGCCTGAGTGTATAGGTAAGGTGGTATCCATGGCTGCAATGCCTGAGTGTATAGGTAAGATGGTATCCATGGCTACAATGCCTGAGTGTATAGGTAAGATGGTATCCATGGCTGCAATGCCTGAGTGTATAGGTAAGATGGTATCCATGGCTGCAATGCCTGAGAGTATAGGTAAGATGGTATCCATGGCTACAATGCTTGAGTGTATAGGTAATATGGTATATGTGGCTGACATTCCTGAGTGTATAGGTAAGATGGTATCCATGACTGCAATGCCTGAGTGTATAGGTAAGGTGGTATCCATGGCTACAATGCCTGAGTGTATAGGTAAGATGGTATCCATGGCTACACTGCCTGAGTGTATAGGTAAGGTGGTATCCATGGCTACAATGCCTGAGTGTATAGGTAAGATGGTATCCATGGCTGCAATGCCTGAGTGTATAGGTAAGATGGTATCCATGGCTACAATGCCTGAGTGTATAGGTAAGATGGTATCCATGGCTACAATGCCTGAGTGTATAGGTAAGATGGTATCCATGGCTGCAATGCCTGAGTGTATAGGTAAGATGGTATCCATGGCTGCAATGCCTGAGAGTATAGGTAAGATGGTATCCATGGCTACAATGCTTGAGTGTATAGGTAAGATAGTATATGTGGCTGAAATTCCTGAGTGTATAGGTAAGATGGTATCCATGGCTGCAATGCCTGAGTGTATAGGTAAGGTGGTATCCATGGCTACAATGCCTGAGTGTATAGGTAAGATGGTATCCATGGCTACAATGCCTGAGTGTATAGGTAAGGTGGTATCCATGGCTACAATGCCTGAGTGTATAGGTAAGATGGTATCCATGGCTGCAATGCCTGAGTGTATAGGTAAGGTGGTATCCATGGCGGCAATGCCTGAGTGTATAGGTAAGATGGTATATATGGCTACAATGCCTGAGTGTATAGGTAGGATGGTATCCATGGCTACAATGCCTGAGTGTATAGGTAAGATGGTATTCATGGCGGCAATGCCTGAGTGTATAGGTAGGATGGTATCCATGGCTGCAATGCCTGAGTGTATAGGTAAGATGGTATCTATGGCTACAATGCCTGAGTGTATAGGTAAGGTGGTATCCATGGCTACAATGCCTGATTGTATAGGTAAGATGGTATCCATGGCTGCAATGCCTGACTGTATAGGTAAGATGGTATCCATGGCGGCAATGCCTGAGTGTATAGGTAAGATGGTATCCATGGCGGCAATGCCTGAGTGTATAGGTAAGATGGTATCCATGGCTGCAATGCCTGAGTGTATAGGTAAGATGGTATCCATGGCTGCAATGCCTGAGTGTATAGGTAAGATGGTATCTATGGCTACAATGCCTGAGTGTATAGGTAAGATGGTATCCATGGCTGCAATGCCTGAGTGTATAGGTAATATGGTATCCATGGCTACAATGCCTGAGTGTATAGGTAAGATGGTATCCATGGCTACAATGCCTGAGTGTATAGGTAAGATGGTATCCATGGCTACAATGCCTGAGTGTATAGGTAAGATGGTATCCATGGCTACAATGCCTGAGTGTATAGGTAAGATGGTATCCATGGCTACAATGCCTGAGTGTATAGGTAAGATGGTATCCATGGCTACAATGCCTGAGTGTATAGGTAAGATGGTATGGGCATGATGTAGCTTACTGGCAGATCCATGTAAGTTTTTCTAAAACTGTTTGTTATATTGATCAAGCTCTCTCTTCAACACTTTAGTTTACTGTTTGTAATAATCTTATCATTAAGTGGAAAATCACAATTTTATCATACCCCCCCCCCCCCTAGGCTGCTATCAAACGTATCATAATGTTATCATATCTCCATACGACATTTAAACATAAAGTGATGTGTGCATTACTTTCATCTTCTGTTTATAATGATATATAGTTATAACAAAATATTGTAAATTAGATTGGCAGAGCAGACTGTAGTTGTATCTTAGACGTGAAATGATACGAGACAATTAATTCATTATTTTAATTAATATGAAGCTATATAAATTATTTGAGTCGCATTGTAGGAGAACCAAGATAATGGCCGAAGAACCACAGAACTAATGAGCCACTAATGATAGACCTCATGAAGTTTGAAAGTTTTAATGTAGACAGCATTTCAAACTGAAGTCGCTGGTAACCGACAGCATAAAGACTTGACAATAACGGGTGTGTTTTTATTGCTTCCTACTCTGGAAAGCAGCATAAAATAAATCATTTTTCATAATTGTTTAACTCATTTCATTATGGATACATTTAAAGGCTTTTGCAAACAACATAGATCCAGATCAGCCGTAGCGTGACACTGATCTGGATCTATGTTGTTTGCTACATAGCCAAGTGTCTTAGCAAAATCATCTGTATAGCAAACAGCATAGAGCCTGATCAAACGGCACGTTCCATGGCGGCTGATCTGGCTCTCTGTTCTTTGCAAATACTGTTTGAACGGTATCCAGAATGAAATGGGTTAATAGATTTTATGTTGATATGTATGTATTTTAGATGTAGATGAATGCGTTTCCTTGGAGATGCCATGTGGTTCCAAACACGAGTGTATCAACACTGCCGGCTCGTTCTGGTGTAAATGTGTAACTGGTTACCACCATACTGACATCTCTGAATATTCCTGTGAAGGTATGTGCTGCTCAGGGATCTATGTAAACTGTTTGAGATCCCTGTACTGCTGTTAATTACGTGTACTGGTTGACGACCCTTTGGACGGAGCGACCCATTTCCCCGTCCACCTTCGCTAATGCTTGTATTGCTTCTCGCTTATTCTAGTGCATGTTTCATTCAAGACAAGTGAGCTAAACTTGTAACTTGACTGATGATGTAACTGTGACTGATGATGTAACCATGACTGATGATATAACTGTGACTAATGATGTAACTATGACTGATGATGTAACCATGACTGATGATGTAACCGTGACTGATGATAACTGTGACTAATGATGTAACTATGACTGATGATGTAACCATGACTGATGATGTAACCATGACTGATGATGTAACCATGACTGATGATGTAACTATGACTGATGATGTAACCGTGACTGATGATGTAACCATGACTGATGATGTAACTATGACTGATGATGTTACCATGACTGATGATGTAACCGTGAGTGATGATGTAACTGTGACTGATGATGTAACCATGACTGATGATGTTACCATGACTGATGATGTAACCGTGACTGATGATGTAACCATGAGTGATGATGTAACCGTGACTATAAAGTGTCCGAAAAACATTTAGCTCTGCATTTTAACAGTGAAAATAACAGCACCAACACAATTGTAATGAAATTCCATGACTTATTGGCAGAGTTTACAGTTACAAATAAGAAAAACACATTAATGAATTGTCGTCTGCTACAATTATTTGAACTATTTATAGTCTTTATTTTACCCAGCATGCAAAGAGTTAATCTTTTAAATATGGAACCCTCGAGAACACAAGAAACCTCTATGCTATGTGAGGTATATTTCTAAATACAGATGTGAATGAGTGCAGAGATGGTAACGGAGGCTGCGAACATGACTGTGAAAACCTTGTTGGTAGTTATGTGTGCATCTGTAGGGACGGGTACCGGCTATATACTGACAACCAGACATCAGCACTTGATGATAGAATACTTGTTCCTGACAAGTCATGTTACGGTTAGAAGTTAGAACTTATCATGAATCTGTTGTTTAAAGTTTAAACTTTATTTATTTTACAATGATTGCGAAGCAAGTTCAAACAACTTATATTAATCACTCTCGTTGGCGCGGATGAAAGCGTATATGTGGTCATTCGTGTTGGAGGTACCCGGAGAAAACGCACCTGTCCGATCTGGCGACCACCGTACCATCTCACATACTTCCCAGTCCGAGGATCGAACCCGAGTTGCATTGGTGAGAAGCGAGCGCGCTAACCACTGCTATCTGTTGTTAATTATCATTCATTTGTCCATTATTTAAGAAACAATATTTGTCTTTTCGTTGTTTATTGGCATATAAAACATGATTTGGAGTTTATACGTGTAGGAATTAATCACGCAGGCCGTAGACTTTAGTAGTTAACTCCAGCGCTCAGAATGACAAACCATGTCTTATTCGACTATAAATAACGCAAATACAAATATTATTTTGATTCAAAATATATAAAAAGTGCAAGAATAGTTGGTGTTATATTTTAGAAAGCTGCAAGATGATGTCACAAAAGTACACGTTTGACATCACGCACCATGTTTTATTGCAGATTTAACGACAAATTCCTTCTTTTCGTATGCAGATAAAATGTCGAGCCATGTTAGAATCTAAATTACACCTGTTGTCATTTCAAGTACAATGATCAGTTCTTTATACAAAGGTCAATATTATGGTTCCCCGTACTTAATCAAATTTTGATATTCGGTGTAGGTTAGAGTAATGTAGACATATTTACAAGTACCAGACTTCTATTGGGTATTCATGTGATATTATTACAGTTCTGTGTCCATCCGTCCACGTCGACTATGCTGTATCATTGGTCTACACCACAAGGCCAATTCCTGATGGAAGTTATTTGTTCCCAACATCACTATGGATACAATGTCCTAGCAACCGACTACTTGATGGACCACCATTGCTCCATTGCCAAGAGAATGGAAACTGGAGTGCGAAAGTTACAGAGTGCAGAGGTAATAATACTAATATTGTTTTCAGCATGTTACAAACAAAATGCCATTAATGATTCAATCTAAGCAGAACTCTTTGAGTTTTGTCTACAGAAAGTGCTTCAGAATGTTTCAAAAGACCTTACAAACATGTTCCGTCTTCGTAGCCTAGTGGTTAAGGCATCTGCCTATGGAGCAGGAGGTCAAAGGTTCAAATCTTGTCAGTGGTTCGTTCTGATATGGCCGGTTGGTGAGCCGCCCGCTAGTTAAATAATGGTTACCGATTGCTTACCAGCCTGGCATACAAGCATAGGAATCGGGAAGTACTGATGTTCATAAAAAGAGGTGTATCATAAGTCAGAAATGGCTGACCCTTTAAATAGGGGTGACACTATAATAAACAAACACTTTACTTTTAACACTTTTTGTACAAGATATCAGAGGCACCGCGCCATGACATGCCAAATGTAAACAGTATCGACCCTCTTCCCAGTGATGAACCTTTATTAGACACATTAGAATTTGTATGTACAAACCATTATATTAACATTATTACACAGTTATAAACATCAAAGCTATTTACTTCCTTTTGAAAGAGTTGTTTTCTAATGTGATATACCGATGGATTTACATTGTATTAATAGCATTCAAGTTAACCCTTTCAACACCACAGACCTCTCAATAGGCTTACAAAAAGTGTAGATCCAGATGAGACGGCTCATCATGAGCCGTCTCATCAGGATCTGCACTTTTTGCCAGTAATATTACTATTTTTAGACAAAAATTACCCATTTTGATAAATGAACTTTTCTTATTAATTTATTGGTTTGAAAATATCATGCACCATTCCATGTCAGTTACTTGGTGTTGAATAGGTTAATATCATGCACCATTCCATGTCAGTTACTTGGTGTTGAATGGGTTAATATCATGCACCAGTCCATGTCAGTTACTTGGTGTTGAATGGGTTAATATCATGCACCAGTCCATGTCAGTTACTTGGTGTTGAATGGGTTAATTTATATGATATTATTTGTTTCTGATGAAGAGGTGCGTTGTAAATCACTGCCAGAATTGACCAATGGTATGAAGAAGTATGCATCAGACAGACAATTGGGTACTTTTGTAACATATTCCTGTAATCGTGGTTACGTTCTGCATGGCAACCAGCATAGATACTGCCACCTGGTGGATACCACTCAGCGGTCACAGTGGAGCGGACAACAACCATCGTGTCAAGGTTAAACTTCATTGGGTTTTATTAAAATAAATTCTACTGTCAACGACGTATCTCATATATTTAACAGCAGATGTTCTGTTTTGGTCAATTTGTACCTGTATGTGTTAACCCTTTCCCCCCATAGAAGCACCTCTTGACGGCATTACCAATACGACATACATTGAAAATGTAGTAGTCAAACCAATGTTCATAATAAAGGCCAGAATCTCATGTAGTCCCAGTAATATCTATGGAGGTGGGATAGATATGGCAACTACTTATCTACTGCATGATAGCTAAATGGCTGTTATTTGTATGGATATACATGTATAATAGTATATTAACCTAAATCTCTATGAAGGAAAGGGTTAAGTCTCAAGGAAGCCATTCTATTATGTCGAAGAAGATATGAAAAATTTTGGTTTATTTCTGTGTAGTTAATTTCTAAATTATCTAAATGCATCTAGTATATTATTAGTTTATACAAATTTATTTTAGCTCGATTGCGAAACAAGTTCTTATAACTTATATTTATCACTCTCGAGACCTCAGATGGAATCCATCGCCACGAGGGAGAGAGTAGCGGTAAGGTGGAATTTAAATGCCTTGCCTAAGGGCACAATCGTAACTGCTCCAGCGGGACTCAAACTCCAGGCCTTTCGCACCTGAAGTGAACGCGCTATCATTGCGCTATCACGACTTCCACCTATATAATATCCATATTATTAAAGAAAGCTGGTTAAGAGTTATCATAGTGTGTCTTGTAACGGTTAAGTTAATATTTTGAGTCAACTATTACGGACAAGTTTAATTTGAATCTTGTAAGTTGTAATATTTTGTAAAATGCGTGTTGTTTACTATTTACAGGTATTGACTGTGGCATGCCACCAAGATTACTACTAGGTACCCACTTTTTCACCACAACATCATATGGCAGTGGAGCAATCTATGAATGTAACCATGGTTACAGCCTCATCGGGCAAAAGTCTAGAACATGTACAGCTTCCGGCCATTGGAGCCAGGATGTTATCATGTGTGTTGGTGAGTACCAGTATCTGCTATGTCAGTACCACCCCTAGCTTTTACTATTGTTGTATTATTGACAAATTCTGCTGTGTTATTGACAAGATTGATATTTCCATTTCTTGGACAAATACATATTTTCATTGTCAATTATTTAGAGGGTGACATGTTTTCTGGGTTACGTGGTAAGCATTTTGGGAATTAAAGTTGAACAAAATCTGATGTTTGTGGTATCTTTTCTCATTGTGAAAGTTGACACAATTAACCTACCCTCTCATTTTTCAAAATAATTGCCATAACTTTTATTGTGTTAACGTGTTTGCAGAACACCCCTCAAAGTGCAGAAATTGTTGCAATAGTGTGTGTTCGCTGCATATCTTTGAAACCAACCAGTCAGTTTTTAAATAACTTCACACAATTGTTCGCCATATCTACTTGTCACACTTAGCAAAGGTCAGTGATATGTGCACTATTTTGGTCTGCCGCTCCAGTTCTTTAAGCTGTTTTGAAATGACTTCACAAAGGGCGGGGCTTACTTTGTTTTACAAGCATCCTCACAAAGGGAGGGGCTTACTTTGTTTTACAAACATCCTCACAAAGGGAGGGGCTTACTTTGTTTTACAAGCATCCTCACAAAGGGAGGGGCTTACTTTGTTTTACAAGCATCCTCACAAAGGGAGGGGCTTATTTTGTTTTACAAGCATCCTCACAAAGGGAGGGGCTTACTTTGTTTTACAAACATCTCTCATAAAGGGAGGGGCTTACTTTGTTTTACAAGCATCCTCACAAAGGGAGGTGTTTATTATATGTTTTACAAACATCTCTCACAAAGGGCGGGGCTTAATTTGTTTTACAAGCACCCTCATAAAGGGAGGTGTTTATTATATGTTTTACAAACATCTCTCATAAAGGGAGGGGCTTGCTGTGGTTTATAAACATCTCTCATAAAGGGAGGAGCTTGCTGTGGTTTACAAGCATCTCTCGCAAAGGGAGGGGCATACTGTGGTTTACAATCATCTCTCACAAAGGGAGGGGTTTACTGTGGTTTACAATCATCTCTCACAAAGGGAGGGGCTTACTGTGGTTTACAAGCATGTCTCACAAAGGGAGGGGCTTACTGTGGTTTACAAGCATGTCTCACAAAGGGAGGGGCTTACTGTGGTTTACAAGCATGTCTCACAAAGGGAGGGCTTCTGTGGTTTACAAGCATCTCTCACAAAGGGAGGGGCTTACTGTGGTTTACAAGCATGTCTCACAAAGGGAGGGGCTTACTGTTGTTTACAAGCATCTATCACAAAGGGAGGGGTGTACTGTGATTTACAAGCATCTATCACAAAGGGAGGGGTGTACTGTGATTTACAAGCATCTCATGTTATTTTTGACAATTTTATGGACCCATGTTTCTTATTTTAGCAAATACATGCCCCACACCAATGATGTCAGAGTATGTATCTATAGTAACAGCCCCTCATGTCTACAACAACAATTCTCTGGTAGCATTTACATGTACCAAACCTGGGTATACTATAACAGGTGAGTAATCTGCACATTAGTATCACACTCTGAGCTTTCCCGTGTGGCAATTTTTATATCCAGTTTCATCCACTTAGTAAATCACAATAGTGAAGAACTGAAGGCGCGTAAATGATTTTAGCATGTGTTATTCACATTGCAAGTATATAAAACATAACACTCGTATTCAGTACAATGTTATTCACATTGCAAGTATATAAAACAGAACACTCATATACAGTACAATGTTATTCACATTGCAAGTATATAAAACAGGACACTCATATACAGTACAATGTTATTCACATTGCAAGTATATAAAACAGGACACTCATATACAGTACAATGTTATTCACATTGCAAGTATATAAAACAGGACACACGTATACAGTACAATGTTATTCACATTGCAAGTATATAAAACAGGACACTCATATACAGTACAATGTTATTCACATTGCAAGTATATAAAACAGGACACTCATATACAGTACAATGTTATTCACATTGCAAGTATATAAAACAGAACACTCATATACAGTACAATGTTATTCACATTGCAAGTATATAAAACAGGACACACGTATACAGTACAATGTTATTCACATTGCAAGTATATAAAACAGAACACTCATACAGTACAATGTTATTCACATTGCAAGTATATAAAACAGAACACTCATATACAGTACAATGTTATTCACATTGCAAGTATATAAAACAGGACACTCGTATTCAGTACAATGTTATTCACATTGCAAGTATATAAAACAGGACACTCATATACAGTACAATGTTATTCACATTGCAAGTATATAAAACAGAACACTCATATACAGTACAATGTTATTCACATTGCAAGTATATAAAACAGAACACTCATATACAGTACAATGTTATTCACATTGCAAGTATATAAAACAGAACACTCATATACAGTACAATGTTATTCACATTGCAAGTATATAAAACAGGACACTCATATACAGTACAATGTTATTCACATTGCAAGTATATAAAACAGAACACTCATATACAGTACAATGTTATTCACATTGCAAGTATATAAAACAGGACACTCGTATTCAGTACAATGTTATTCACATTGCAAGTATATAAAACAGAACACTCATATACAGTACAATGTTATTCACATTGCAAGTATATAAAACAGGACACTCGTATTCAGTACAATGTTATTCACATTGCAAGTATATAAAACAGGACACTCATATACAGTACAATGTTATTCACATTGCAAGTATATAAAACAGAACACTCATATACAGTACAATGTTATTCACATTGCAAGTATATAAAACAGGACACTCATATACAGTACAATGTTATTCACATTGCAAGTATATAAAACAGGACACTCATATACAGTACAATGTTATTCACATTGCAAGTATATAAAACAGGACACACGTATACAGTACAATGTTATTCACATTGCAAGTATATAAAACAGGACACTCATATACAGTACAATGTTATTCACATTGCAAGTATATAAAACAGAACACTCATATACAGTACAATGTTATTCACATTGCAAGTATATAAAACAGGACACTCATATACAGTAAAATGTTATTCACATTGCAAGTATATAAAACAGAACACTCATATACAGTACAATGTTATTCACATTGCAAGTATATAAAACAGGACACACGTATACAGTACAATGTTATTCACATTGCAAGTATATAAAACAGAACACTCAATACAGTACAATGTTATTCACATTGCAAGTATATAAAACAGAACACTCATATACAGTACAATGTTATTCACATTGCAAGTATATAAAACAGAACACTCATATACAGTACAATGTTATTCACATTGCAAGTATATAAAA
>CM026390.1:99117720-99195563 GCA_014843695.1 Archivesica marissinica | reverse complement strand
CATACATACCTACATACATACATACCTACATACATACCTACATACATACCTACATACATACCTACATACATACATACCTACATACATACCTACATACATACCTACATACATACCTACATACATACCTACATACATACCTACATACATACCTACATACATACCTACATACATACCTACATACATACCTACATACATACCTACATACATACCTACATACATACCTACATACATACATACATACATACCTACATACATACCTACATACATACCTACATACATACCTACATACATACCTACATACATACCTACATACATACATATTACATGCAAGTATATAAAACAGAAATACATACCTACATACATTACATACATACAACCTCATATACAGTACATATTACATTAAATACATATCATACATCATTACACTACATACATACAACATACATACCATACATACATACATACATAAATACATTACATACATTACAGAAAACAATATACAGTACATACATACAACATACATAAATACAAACATTACATCATATACATAAGACATACATAAAACAAAACATCGTATACAGT
Organism: Archivesica marissinica; assembly: GCA_014843695.1. Classification (NCBI taxonomy): domain Eukaryota; kingdom Metazoa; phylum Mollusca; class Bivalvia; order Venerida; family Vesicomyidae; genus Archivesica; species Archivesica marissinica. Next base: position 99,194,981 of record CM026390.1, on the reverse strand, counting down.
ACAATGTTATTCACATTGCAAGTATATAAAACAGGACACTCGTATACAGTACAATGTTATTCACATTGCAAGTATATAAAACAGAACACTCATATACAGTACAATGTTATTCACATTGCAAGTATATAAAACAGAACACTCATATACAGTACAATGTTATTCACATTGCAAGTATATAAAACAGAACACTCATATACAGTACAATGTTATTCACATTGCAAGTATATAAAACAGGACACTCGTATTCAGTACAATGTTATTCACATTGCAAGTATATAAAACAGAACACTCATATACAGTACAATGTTATTCACATTGCAAGTATATAAAACAGGACACTCGTATTCAGTACAATGTTATTCACATTGCAAGTATATAAAACAGGACACTCATATACAGTACAATGTTATTCACATTGCAAGTATATAAAACAGGACACTCATATACAGTACAATGTTATTCACATTGCAAGTATATAAAACAGGACACTCATATACAGTACAATGTTATTCACATTGCAAGTATATAAAACAGAACACTCATATACAGTACAATGTTATTCACATTGCAAGTATATAAAACAGGACACTCATATACAGTACAATGTTATTCACATTGCAAGTATATAAAACAGAACACTCATATACAGTACAATGTTATTCACATTGCAAGTATATAAAACAGAACACTCATATACAGTACAATGTTATTCACATTGCAAGTATATAAAACAGAACACTCATATACAGTACAATGTTATTCACATTGCAAGTATATAAAACAGAACACTCGTATACAGTACAATGTTATTCACATTGCAAGTATATAAAACAGGACACTCGTATACAGTACAATGTTATTCACATTGCAAGTATATAAAACAGGACACTCGTATACAGTACAATGTTATTCACATTGCAAGTATATAAAACAGAACACTCATATACAGTACAATGTTATTCACATTGCAAGTATATAAAACAGAACACTCATATACAGTACAATGTTATTCACATTGCAAGTATATAAAACAGGACACTCATATACAGTACAATGTTATTCACATTGCAAGTATATAAAACAGAACACTCATATACAGTACAATGTTATTCACATTGCAAGTATATAAAACAGGACACTCATATACAGTACAATGTTATTCACATTGCAAGTATATAAAACAGAACACTCATACAGTACAATGTTATTCACATTGCAAGTATATAAAACAGAACACTCGTATACAGTACAATGTTATTCACATTGCAAGTATATAAAACAGGACACTCGTATACAGTACAATGTTATTCACATTGCAAGTATATAAAACAGGACACTCGTATACAGTACAATGTTATTCACATTGCAAGTATATAAAACAGAACACTCATATACAGTACAATGTTATTCACATTGCAAGTATATAAAACAGGACACTCATATACAGTACAATGTTATTCACATTGCAAGTATATAAAACAGGACACTCGTATACAGTACCTTTCTGAACAGCAATATATCTTGTAGGTACCAAGAAACTTGAGTGTCAGTATGTGATAAAATATATCAAAACAATTAATTAAACAATATTTATAGCATATGATCAGACCTGACAACCCACCCCACCCGATTTGATCGGGAATGTCCCAATTTGCACCCTCTAACCTAATCCTCCCTCTGGGGCCTCATTCTCCAGATCTTCCAGCCAATGACCCATGAAGTTTGTTCAGAACAGTCTTCCAGATGCGACTTTAAAACGAGGTCTTAATTTATTATTGTCGGCTGATGTAGTTTATGAAGTGAAGTTTATGTTAAGTTCTGATCATGTGAGCTTAAAAAGAATGTTTGTATACATGGGATATATTTCTCAATCATAGTCTAGAAATGCTACCAATTGGGAATAACTATAAGTGAAAATTAAGAGACTTGCGTTGTTTGCGTTACAAAGATTTATGAAGGAACTGTGAAATGGCATGTTGACCTTCATTTTCTTGTACCGCCATTTGAGGAAGACAATAAAGTTGCAAATACTGGAGAGAAAAAAAAAAAGAAAAAAAAAGGAAAGAAAAAAAGAAGAAAAAAAAAGGGACCATCTCTCCTAAGTGACAATTTTGACTAATAATGATGAATAAAATATGGAGAATGGAGAAGTGTGTTAATAATCACTTCTTGATCTTGATAATATATCGTGCACCTTGTAATTTGGAAATATTGCCGAGAACAATGCCAGTGACCGGTTTACATGAAGTCTGCAATTCGAATTTCAACATGTTTAGTCCCCAGCCATAAGTAGGTCTTGGCAAAATGAAAATACTAGTATGAATGATATAAACGTCTGCGAAAGAACCTCCTTCTAGAAGACCTCAATCTCCCTCTTGGGAAAGTAAAATCTCTTTTTTGAGGGCTGCCAGAAGTTGGCAGGTTGGCATATGATACTGCTAGCTTTTCAATCTGAATTTTTATTGATACATTTTGTATTGCAGATCCAAATGCCTTGATGTGTCAGTTGTCTCCCCCGAGTGACCATACACCAAATGTCAGTCTCCCTTTGCATCTTGTCACATTGACCGTGAGCTTGCAAGTGTTATCTGCCAGCCACCTTCAGGGATGCTCACTGCATTACAGCGAGAAAGTGCGGGTTTGGCTGATGCAAGTCAAGAACGATCTAATAGAAGCTTGCAATAACCTCACACCAGACAACATTGATGTGAAGGATGCGGGCATCATAATTGATACAGATGCTAAGAAGGTAATGTGTAAATGTACATAGTTATAATCAGGGCTTCTAAAATTTTCAAAACCAAATCTGTCCATGTCGAAATCGACAGTCAGGACCCCCCCCCCCAGTTATTCCAATATTTGTGCGACCCCCCCCCCCCCCCTAGAAATATGTACAATCATGATTTTTATCATTTTTAAAACAACACTTTTATTGTAACTGATAGATGAATGACGGAGGATAGGACTGTTATAGGACTGATACATGACAAGGAGATAGGACTGATGCATGACAAGGAGATAGGACTGATGCATGACAAGGAGATAGGACTGATACATGACAAGGAGATAGGACTGATGCATGACAAGGAGATAGGACTGATGCATGACAGGGAGATAGGACTGATGCATGACAGGGAGATAGGACTGATGCATGACAAGGAGATAGGACTGATGCATGACAAGGAGATAGGACTGATACATGACAGGGAGATAGGACTGATACATGACAGGGAGATAGGACAGATACATGACATGGAGATAGGACAGATACATGACATGTAGATAGGACTGATACATGACAGAGAGATAGGACTGATACATGGCAGAGAGATAGGACATGGAGATAGGACTGATACATGACATGTAGATAGGACAGATACATGGCAGAGAGATAGGACTGATACATGGCAGAGAGATAGGACATGGAGATAGGACTGATACATGACAGAGAGATAGGACTGATACATGACAGGGAGATAGGACTGATGCATGACAGGGAGATATGACTGATGCATGACAGGGAGATAGGACTGATGCATGACAGGGAGATAGGACTGATACATGACAGAGATATAGGACTGATACATGGCAGAGATATAGGACTGATACATGGCAGAGATATAGGACTGATACATGACAGGGAGATAGGACTGATGCTAGGACTGATACATGGCAGAGAGATAGGACATGGAGATAGGACTGATACATGACAGAGATATAGGACTGATACATGGCAGAGATATAGGACTGATACATGACAGGGAGATAGGACTGATGCATGACAGGGATATAGGACTGATACATGACAGGGAGATAGGACTGATACATGACAGGGAGATAGGACTGATACATGACAGAGAGATAGGACTGATACATAACAGACATATAGGACTGATACATGGCAGAGATATAGGACTGATACATGACAGGGAGATAGGACTGATACATGACAGAGATATAGGACTGATACATGGCAGAGATATAGGTCTGATACATGACAGGGAGATAGGACTGATACATGACAGAGATATAGGACTGATACATGGCAGAGATATAGGTCTGATACATGGCAGAGATATAGGTCTGATACATGACAGGGAGATAGGACTGATACATGGCAGAGATATAGGACTGATACATGGCAGAGAGATAGGACTGATACATGGCAGAGATATAGGACTGATACATGGCAGAGAGATAGGACTGATACATGACAGGGAGATAGGTCTGATACATGACAGGGAGATAGGACTGATGCTAGGACTGATACATGACAGGGAGATAGGTCTGATACATGACAGGGATATAGGACTGATGCTAGGACTGATACATGACAGAGAGATAGGACTGATACATGACAGGGAGATATGACTGATACATGACAGGGAGATAGGACTGATACATGACAGGGAGATAGGACTGATACATGACAGAGAGATAGGACTGATGCATGACAGGGATATAGGACTGATGCTAGGACTGATACATGACAGGGAGATAGGACTGATACATGACAGGGAGATAGGACTGATACATGACAGGGAGATAGGACTGATACATGACAGAGAGATAGGACTGATACATAACAGAGAGATAGGACTGATGCATGACAAGGAGATAGGACTGATGCATGACAAGGAGATAGGACTGATACATGACAGGGAGATAGGACTGATACATGACAGAGATATAGGACTGATGCATGACAAGGAGATAGGACTGATACATGACAGAGATATAGGACTGATACATGACAGGGATATAGGACTGATACATGACAGGGAGATAGGACAGATACATGGCAGGGAGATAGGACTGATGCATGACAGGGATATAGGACTGATGCATGACAAGGATATAGGACTGATACATGACAGGGAGATAGGACAGATACATGGCAGGGAGATAGGACTGATACATGGCAGGGAGATAGGACTGATACATGGCAGAGAGATAGGACTGATACATGACAGGGAGATAGGACTGATACATGGCAGAGAGATAGGACTGATACATGACAGGGAGATAGGACTGATACATGGCAGAGAGATAGGACTGATACATGACAGGGAGATAGGACAGATACATGACATGGAGATAGGACAGATACATGACATGTAGATAGGACTGATACATGACAGAGAGATAGGACTGATACATGGCAGAGAGATAGGACATGGAGATAGGACTGATACATGACATGTAGATAGGACAGATACATGGCAGAGAGATAGGACTGATACATGGCAGATGACAGGAGATAGGACTGATACATGACAGAGATGACATGGAGATAGGACTGATACATGACAGAGATATAGACTGATACATGGCAGAGATATAGGTCTGATACATGACAGGGAGATAGGACTGATACATGGCAGAGATATAGGACTGATACATGGCAGAGAGATAGGACTGATACATGGCAGAGATATAGGACTGATACATTGCAGAGAGATAGGACTGATACATGACAGAGATATAGGACTGATACATGGCAGAGATATAGGTCTGATACATGGCAGAGATATAGGTCTGATACATGACAGGGAGATAGGACTGATACATGGCAGAGATATAGGACTGATACATGGCAGAGAGATAGGACTGATACATGGCAGAGATATAGGACTGATACATTGCAGAGAGATAGGACTGATACATGACAGAGATATAGGACTGATACATGGCAGAGATATAGGTCTGATACATGGCAGAGATATAGGTCTGATACATGACAGGGAGATAGGACTGATACATGGCAGAGATATAGGACTGATACATGGCAGAGAGATAGGACTGATACATGGCAGAGATATAGGACTGATACATGGCAGAGAGATAGGACTGATACATGACAGGGAGATAGGTCTGATACATGACAGGGAGATAGGACTGATGCTAGGACTGATACATGACAGGGAGATACGTCTGATACATGACAGGGATATAGGACTGATGCTAGGACTGATACATGACAGAGAGATAGGACTGATACATGACAGGGAGATATGACTGATACATGACAGGGAGATAGGACTGATACATGACAGGGAGATAGGACTGATACATGACAGAGAGATAGGACTGATGCATGACAGGGATATAGGACTGATGCTAGGACTGATACATGACAGGGAGATAGGACTGATACATGACAGGGAGATAGGACTGATACATGACAGGGAGATAGGACTGATACATGACAGAGAGATAGGACTGATACATAACAGAGAGATAGGACTGATGCATGACAGGGATATAGGACTGATGCATGACAAGGAGATAGGACTAATGCATGACAGGGAGATAGGACTGATATATGACAGAGAGATAGGACTGATGCATGACAGGGATATAGGACTGATGCATGACAGGGAGATAGCACTGATACATGACAGGGAGATATGACTGATACATGGCAGAGAGATAGGACTGATACATGGCAGAGAGATAGGACTGATACATGGCAGGGATATAGGACTGATACATGACAGGGAGATAGGACTGATACATGACAGGGAGATAGGACTGATACATGACAGAGAGATAGGACTGATACATGACAGGGAGATAGGACTGATACATGACAGGGAGATATGACTGATACATGACAGGGATATAGGACTGATACATGACAGGGAGATAGGACTGATACATGACAGAGAGATAGGACTGATGCATGACAAGGAGATAGGACTGATACATGACAGGGAGATATGACTGATGCTAGGACTGATACATGACAGAGAGATAGGACTGAAACATGACAGGGAGATATGACTGATACATGACAGGGATATAGGACTGATACATGACAGAGAGATAGGACTGATACATGGCAGAGAGATAGGACATGGAGATAGGACTGATACATGACAGGGAGATAGGACTGATACATGACAGGGAGATATGACTGATACATGACAGAGAGATATGACTGATACCTGACAGGGAGATAGGACTGATACATGACAGAGAGATAGGACTGATACATGACAGAGAGATAGGACTGATACATGACAGAGAGATAGGACTGATACATGACAGGGAGATAGGACTGATACATGACAGAGAGATAGGACTGATACATGACAGGGATATAGGACTGATACATGACAGGGAGATAGGACTGATGCTAGGACTGATACATGACACGGAGATAGGACTGATACATGACAGGGAGATAGGACTGATGCTAGGACTGATACATGACACGGAGATAGGACTGATACATGACAGGGAGATAGGACTGATACATGACAGGGAGATAGGACTGATACATGACAGGGATATAGGACTGATACATGACAGGGAGATAGGACTGATACATGACAGAGAGATAGGACTGATACATGACAGGGAGATAGGACTGATACATGACAGGGAGATAGGACTGATGCTAGGACTGATACATGACAGAGAGATAGGACTGATACATGACAGGGAGATATGACTGATACATGACATGGAGATAGGACTGATACATGACACGGAGATAGGACTGATACATGACACGGAGATAGGACTGATACATGACAGGGAGATAGGACTGATGCTAGGACTGATACATGACAGGGAGATAGGACTGATGCTAGGACTGATACATGACACGGAGATAGGACTGATACATGACAGGGAGATATGACTGATACATGACATGGAGATAGGACTGATACATGACAGGGAGATATGACTGATACATGACACGGAGATAGGACTGATACATGACAGGGAGATATGACTGATACATGACACGGAGATAGGACTGATACATGACAGGGAGATATGACTGATACATGACATGGAGATAGGACTGATACATGACAGGGAGATATGACTGATACATGACAGGGAGATATGACTGATACATTTGTAACACTGTTAATATGGTGTATTCATATTGTTTCAAATACTTAAAATTGCAGATCGCTATCAATAAGACCCTTGTGATCTCTTCTGGTTACCTAGCAACTCCAATAGAAGACTGGTGCCTGCAGAGTATCGGAGATAGGTTTAGAGGGAATGGTGACATGTTTGAACTACAGAGCAGTGATCAGTGCCCACAGGTATATCATCAGTTTGTATGCGTTCCATATGTCACGTTGATTGACTCGTCATGTACCATCTGACATACTTCCCAGTCTGAGGATCTTGGAAGTTGTGATAGCACAGTTGTAGCGCATTCACTTGAGGCGTGAGAGGCCCGGAGTTTGCTCCCAGCTGTAGCCGTTACGATTGTATCCTTAGGCAAGGCACTTCCACATTGTCTCTTCTCTCTCCCTCATAGCGATGAACTACATCAGGAATGAGGTCTCAAGAGCAAGTTGTAAGAACTCTTTTCGCAATCGAGCTAAAATTAACTTCTTGGTAGTTAATATAGAACATAATTTTAGTTGAATCAACAAGTGTTATATAGCAAATACAAATGACTCAGATTTGCACATTTTGTTCACAGATTCCGGTACAGTATGGAAATATTGTTGTGCATGATACGCAGGATGTGTGTGAGAAGGGTGTGATGGTCACACTGGATGATGTCACTTACTGTTTACATATTACAGAAGGTGAGAGTTGCACAACTTGTTAAATAAAACTGGTAGAATCCTGTATATTCATAGTATAGTTGTTATCAAAATTTAAATTTCTTGTCCACTTGGTTTGCTTGAGGAGTATAAACTAGTGATTAACCAAAAACTGATTCGGAATCAGCTGATTGTCATACATCGGATAGCAGCGGCTGATTGAACATCGGTTCTCAGATTATAATAATACTTCTTTGAATACCGACTTTGACACAACGGATATAGACTGTAAATACTAAGATGTTAAATCCCATATTTATGATGCACACGTGTTCCAACATTGTTATTTTGTGTGGTAGAGTAATGATTACATCTGCATCGTATGTACAAAATGTAAACAACAATCTGATCAATTTCATCATACCTGCAAATAGAACTGCCGATTACGCAATTTCCGTGGTACGTTATTTTGACATGCGGCTATCGTGTTATTATAAAACTGTGTAAATAGCATCCTGTGTCACTACTCAATTAGAAATGTGACACAAACATGCGGAATTATCAACAAAACATGAATAGACGGTGTAGTCTCTAGAGCTGTTTGATATATGTCGATAATTGCTGTTATGAATGTGGTCAAACGGTAACACTCAGAGATTCTTTAAATTGCCGACAGCCACTCCACAAAATCAGGATGAGCCTATGCTTACGATACTTGACCAAGTGTAGGAACAATAATAATCTGTAACGGCATTGCAATCTGCTAATTGTCTGTCTAATAATTGTAAATCGGTTCACAGGCCTGATTGATAATCGGTTAATCACTAGCATAAACAAACCTCTACTGATAGGACTGTCATGCTTACAGTATAGAACTAATTATTAAATATTAACAATATATGTTTGCTAGTCATACAGAATGTGTTTTTTGAAGCAGGGCTTTTAAAATGCCGGTCTCCCGGTCCAGGAACAAATTTTAATCTGGTTCGGTTGTAGCAACCAAAAAGTCATAAAACATCAGTCCAGAAAATTGTTTGAAATAGCCAAGAAATCGGTCAAATACATTCTTCTAACAAACATAAATTGGTGAAAATAATCCCTTGATTGGTTCACACCTGTTTCCGGTTTAAGATTGATATGCGATCTGCTTAACTGATCCATGTTAATTGCCCCTATTGTCCGATAATCCCAAAGCCATACATTAATCCGAGACAGATGTTTTACACGAGGCACTAAATTGTCAATAAACTACAAACTGTGATGCATATTATAAATTAGGGTCTATAAGGGAAGTAACCACTATGGAGCTTCTTAAAATTACAACAGGTGCGTGTCTAAAAATAGATATGGAAACGTCTTTCTAGAAAATAGATTTTGATACACAATGCACACTTCCTTGATGAATTGATGAGTGTGTCTATCAATGGACCAATACTGCAAGAATTCAACTCACAGCCTATATATCGCAAATCGCGACATATTTTCTCAAACACAGCAAAGCATGCCAAATTGGTTGAGAAATAAAGCATGAAAGCAAAGTTGTTGCAAGGGGGGGGGGGGGGGGGGGGGTATCGCAAAAATATTAGAAGGACATGTGGTGGCAGTCCTGACTGTCGATTTTGGTCTGGACCGATTTGGTTTTGAAAATTTTAGAAGCCCTGGTTTTGAAGTATAGATTTTTGTAATGCTTTACTCTTATGGAAATGAATTCCCAGTTATGTTGTATCTGTATTGTGTCATTTGTCAAAATTTAGTGTATTTCTTTTGTGTGTTTGTTTGTCTGTCTTGTCTGTATGCATGATGTCTACAATCTGTTTTCAGTTGTGACTTCTAACCAGAATCAAGACATTACACCTATAACTGCTACATTCTATAACATCTTTGATATCTATTCTAACCTGGCAACAGACAATGTTGCTGTCTCAACTAATGCTTACATTGCTAATGACGAAGTCGTTACTCAGACTGATTGCTTAGGTCCAGACTTACCAGCATGTAAAATAGAAAATGTACCACCAAATGTGGGAGACACTTTAGATATTGTAGAAACCGAAGAATTGGAACTTATTAGAGGTAGCATTCTCCTCTATGACAGTGAAAATGTAGAAAATATGTCTTCAATCGTGGTAGAAACCTCAGACATTGTTGAAACTGAAGAATTGGAAAATGCAGAAATAGAGACCATTCTTTTGACGGGAAATAACTGGATAGGTTCAAAGGAAGGACTTAATCAGTCCATTGTGAAGGAGTCAGCAGATGCTGGTTTTGAAAAATTAGACATAATTCAACAAGAGACTTTTATTCAGCAGATTTCAGCTTCCTCATTATCTGTTTTGTTGTCAATATCATCTTCATCAATAGCACCATCAACCACAACAGTAACGTTACTCTTACCAGGTTCAACATTGTTGCCATCAGCATCATCAACCCCACTATCATCAATGATATCTTCAACGCCACCAGCAGTATTGTTACCATCACCATTATCGACACCAAAGCTATCAACACTATCATCAACAACATATTCAGCTCCAACAAAGATATTGTCATCACCATTGTCATTATCAACACAATTATCAACATCATCAGTATCAACAACAAGGTCATCACCATCTGCGTTATCTCAGAAGAAAACACATCCATCAGTCACAATGTCCACAGTTAGTTATGAAAGTTACAAGACCGTTGATTTGTTGATGCCTTCATTTCAGGCATTACCCAGTAACTTTTATGCTGATCACTCATTACACTTACATTCTACTCAATTTCTATCTGGACGTATAAACACCAGTCCTCCATTTTCACAACTGTTGAATATTAATCAACAGTCTGTTGATACTAGTGATGAGATGACAACGTCCCACAAACAATACAAACATGCCGCTGGTTCAGAACATACTGTGGAAATGTTTTCTATTTATTCCATGATAAAAGTGAAATCGCTTGAAATAGATTCATTCATAGAACGTTATAATCATAAGAATGACCTCACTGAAAAACACCAGAACACTGTAGATCTAAATGTCAACTATATCTCTGAACTAGCCAAAACTAATGCACTAAAAGAGAGCAGCTTAACACCAGAATCAGGAACACTAGTTTCTGAAATATTGCATGATCACAGTCAGGAAAACAAACTGCAATATGATAACACTGAAGTCACTCATGATATACATACATTAAGTGTTTTAAATTATAAATATACAAGCAGTTTAAAAAGGGAGAAAGGAGATGATACCACATACACCAGTAGTGTACCAAGTGATGCCACACCTACCAGTAGTGTACCAAGTGAAGCCACACCAACCAGTAGTGTACCAAGTGATGCCACATATACCAGTAGTGTACCAAGTGATACCACACCTACCATTAGTGTACCAAGTGAAACCACACCAACCAGTAGTGTACCAAGTGAGCCAGGACTAGATCACACATATACCAGTAGTGTACCAAGTGAGCCAGGACTAGATCTCACATATACCAGTAGTGTACCAAGTGATACCACACCTACCAGTAGTGTACCAAGTGATACCACACCAACCAGTAGTGTACCAAGTGATGCCACATATACCAGTAGTGTACCAAGTGATACCACACCTACCATTAGTGTACCAAGTGAAGCCACACCAACCAGTAGTGTACCAAGTGAGCCAGGACTAGATCACACATATACCAGTAGTGTACCAAGTGAGCCAGGACTAGATCTCACATATACCAGTAGTGTACCAAGTGATACCACACCTACCAGTAGTGTACCAAGTGATACCACACCAACCAGTAGTGTACCAAGTGATGCCACATATACCAGTAGTGTACCAAGTGATGCCACATATACCAGTAGTGTACCAAGTGATACCATATATACCAGTAGTGTACCAAGTGATACCACACCTACCATTAGTGTACCAAGTGATACCATACCTACCAGTAGTGTACCAAGTGATGCCACACCTACCAGTAGTGTACCAAGTGATGCCACACCTACCATTAGTGTACCAAGTGATGCCATACCTACCAGTAGTGTATCAAGTGATACCACACCTACCAGTAGTGTACCAAGTGAGCCAGGACTAGATCGCACATATACCAGTAGTGTACCAAGTGATACCACACCTACCAGTAGTGTACCAAGTGATACCACACCTACCATTAGTATACCAAGTGATGCCACACCTACCATTAGTGTACCAAGTGATGCCACACCTACCATTAGTGTACCAAGTGATGCCATACCTACCATTAGTGTACCAAGTGATACCATACCTACCAGTAGTGTACCAAGTGATGCCACACCTACCAGTAGTATACCAAGTGATGCCACACCTACCATTAGTGTACCAAATGATGCCATACCTACCAGTAGTGTATCAAGTGATACCACACCTACCAGTAGTGTACCAAGTGAGCCAGGACTAGATCGCACATATACCAGTAGTGTACCAAGTGATACCACACCTACCAGTAGTGTACCAAGTGATACCACACCTACCAGTAGTGTACCAAGTGATGCCACACCTACCATTAGTGTACCAAGTGATACCACACCTACCAGTAGTGTACCAAGTGATACCATACCTACCATTAGTGTACCAAGTGATGCCATACCTACCGTTAGTGTACCAAGTGATACCACACCTACCAGTAGTGTACCAAGTGATACCACACCTACCAGCAGTGTACCAAGTAATGCCACACCTACCAGCAGTGTACCAAGTGAGCCAGGACTAGATCTCACATATACCAGTAGTGTACCAAGTGAGTCAAGACTAGATCTCACATATACCAGTAGTGTACCAAGTGAGCCAGGACTAGATCTCACATATACCAGTAGTGTACCAAGTGAGCCAGGACTAGATCTCACATATACCAGTAGTGTACCAAGTGAGCCAGGACTAGATCTCACATATACCAGTAGTGTACCAAGTGAGCCAGGACTAGATCTCACATATACCAGTAGTGTACCAAGTGAGCCAGGACTAGATCTCACATATACCAGTAGTGTACCAAGTGAGCCAGGACTAGATCTCACATATACCAGTAGTGTACCAAGTGAGCCAGGACTAGATCTCACATATACCAGTAGTGTACCAAGTGAGCCAGGACTAGATCTCACATATACCAGTAGTGTACCAAGTGAGCCAGGACTAGATCTCACATATACCAGTAGTGTACCAAGTGAGCCAGGACTAGATCTCACATATACCAGTAGTGTACCAAGTGAGCCAGGACTAGATCTCACATATACCAGTAGTGTACCAAGTGAGCCAGGACTAGATCTCACATATACCAGTAGTGTACCAAGTGATACAAGATTCGATACCATCACCAGTATTGTATCTAGTGAGATCAGTTTTGATATCACATATATCAGTAGTACACCACGTTTGACAGGAGTTGATTCCACATATACCAGTAGTACACCACGTTTGACAGGAATTGATGCCACATATACCAGTAGTACACCAAGTTTGACAGGAGTTGATGCCACACATACTAGTAGTACATCACATTTGACAGGAGTTGATGCCACACATACTAGTAGTACACCAAGTTTGACAGGAGTTGATGCCACATATACCAGTAGTACACCAAGTTTGACAGGAGTTGATGCCACATATATCAGTAGTACACCACGTTTGACAGGAGTTGATACCACATATACCAGTAGTACACCAAGTTTGACAGGAGTTGATACCACATATACCAGTAGTACACCATGTTTGACAGGAATTGATGCCACATATACCAGTAGTACACCACGTTTGACAGGAGTTGATGCCACATATACCAGTAGTACACCAAGCTTGACAGGAGTTGATGCCACATATACCAGTAGTACACCAAGCTTGACAGGAGTTGATGCCACATATACCAGTAGTACACCATGTTTGACAGGAGTTGATGCCACATATACCAGTAGTACACCAAGCTTGACAGGAGTTGATGCCACATATACCAGTAGTACACCAAGCTTGACAGGAGTTGATGCCACATATACCAGTAGTACATCATGTTTGACAGGAGTTGATGCCACATATACCAGTAGTACACCACGCTTGACAGGAGTTGATTCCATATACACTGGCAATGAAGCAAGTGAGACAAAAGTTGATATCATATATACCAGTAGTGTACCAAGTGATACTAGAGTTGATGTCACATACACCAGCAATGTACCAAGTGAGGTGGTGTTTGATATGATAGATACCAGTAGTGTTCCAAGTGAAACTAGAGTTAATAATACATTTTCCAGAAGTGTACTTCAGCTAGGCGTTGGCATCACATATAGCAACACTGTACCAAGTGAAACAAGAATTGGTATCACAAATAGCAACACTGTACCAAGTGAAACAAGAATTGGTATCACAAATACCAACACTGTACCAAGTGAAACAAGAGTTGGTATCACAAATACCAACACTGTACCAAGTGAAACAAGAATTGGTATCACAAATACCAACACTGTACCAAGTGAAACAAGATTTGGTATCATAAATACCAACACTGTACCAAGTGAAACAACAGTTGGTATCACAAATACCAATACTGTTTCAGCAAGAGAAGATGATGTATTACCTACCACATATGCTAGCAGTGTACATGGAAAAGAAGTAGGAAATAGTGCCATATATGATCTCAGCGAGCCTTTGGAAGATGTGGGATTTAGTGCCACATATAACGGTAGTGTACCCAGTGAGACAGGAGCTAGTACTATGCCTTCAATCAATGTACAAATGGAGACAGATGTCTGTAGATGTAATGGAGCACATGTGTATCTTCCGTCTAGTATGTCTGAATATTCAGGTACTTTGTCATAGTTGCTTATACTAACTATCTGAAACTCTTGTAAAACCCCTCTTTATGTCACACTGAACGTGCTGTATAGTTTGTGTATGTGTTTACTGTTCTAATACATCACTATGTTGAACACATAGCTTACTCACTACATGTAGCACACTATGTTGTAATGTCTATAGCATACATGTGAATCAACATGATCTAATTGTGTCTGTCCCGATTTGGGCCATAATTCCAGATCTACCCAATCATGTATTCCAAAATGACGATTATTGAAATGTCAAAGTAAGTACATTGCACCCCCAGGGGTTAAAGTCACCGGTACTCGACAATATTAGCACTAAATATTGCTGATTAACAACCGTAAAGTCAGTTCATCATTGATTAAACGCTTCACGATTTGTAGCAAGTTATGTTGATACATGTAGTTAGACAGTGTTATTGTGTAATAAATTGAATATTAATTTAACATCCTGGGTAACACATATGTGGTAATACTTCCATTCTACCATTGCTTCAGTTCTACCATTCGTTCAGTTCTACCATTCCTTCAGTTCTACCATTCCTTCAGTTCTACCATTGCTTCAGTTCTACCATTCCTTCAGTTCTACCATCCTTCAGTTTTAACATTCCTTCACCTTCAGTTCTACCATTCCTTCAGTTCTGCCATTCCTTCAGTTCTACCATTGCTTCAGTTCTACCATTCGTTCAGTTCTACCATTCCTTCAGTTCTACCATTCCTTCAGTTCTACCATTCCTTCAGTTCTACCATTCCTTCAGTTCTACCATCTACCATTCTGTTAGTTCTACCATCTACCATTCCTTCAGTTCTACCATTCCTTCCATTCTACCATTCCTTCAGTTCTACCAACCATTTCCTCAGTTCTGCCATTCCTTCCGTTCTACCATTCCATCAGTTCTGCCATCTACCATTCCTTCAGTTCTACCATTCCTTCCATTCTACCATTCCTTCAGTTCTACCATTCCTTCAGTTCTACCATTCCTTCCATTCTACTATTCCTTCAGTTCTAACATTCCTTCAGTTCTAACATTCCCTCAGTTCTGCCATTCCTTCCGTTCTACCATTCCTTCCATTCTACCATTCCTTCCATTCTACCATTCCTTCAGTTCTACCAACCATTTCCTCAGTTCTGCCATTCCTTCCATTCTACCATTCCATCAGTTCTGCCATCTACCATTCCTTCCGTTCTACCATTCCTTCCATTCTACCATTCCTTCAGTTCTACCAACCATTTCCTCAGTTCTGCCATTCCTTCCATTCTACCATTCCATCAGTTCTGCCATCTACCATTCCTTCAGTTCTACCATTCCTTCCATTCTACCATTCCTTCAGTTCTACCATTCCTTCAGTTCTACCATTCCTTCCATTCTACTATTCCTTCAGTTCTAACATTCCTTCAGTTCTGCCATTCCTTCCGTTCTACCATTCCTTCCATTCTACCATTCCTTCAGTTCTACCAACCATTTCCTCAGTTCTGCCATTCCTTCCATTCTACCATTCCATCAGTTCTGCCATCTACCATTCCTTCCGTTCTACCATTCCTTCCATTCTACCATTCCTTCAGTTCTACCAACCATTTCCTCAGTTCTGCCATTCCTTCCATTCTACCATTCCATCAGTTCTGCCATCTACCATTGCTTCAGTTCTACCATTGCTTCAGTTCTACCATTCCTTCAGTTCTACCATTCCTTCAGTTCTGCCATTCCTTCAGTTCTGCCATTCCTTCCGTTCTACCATTCCTTCAGTTCTACCATTCCTTCAGTTCTACAATTCCTTCAGTTCTGCCATTCCCTCAGTTCTGCCATTCCTTCAGTTCTACCATTCCTTCTTGTCATAAAAATGTTTAAAGAAACAAATGATTTACTATTTACTAAATGATGTAATTATATGCTGTACATTGCTGCATGTTAAATATTGTTCAACGTATATCAAACTTCGATGGAACAATCTTTAGAGTATGAATCACAGTATATCACCAATAGGCTTCCATGAGGAAGCCAAACTCACCTTCGGAGAAACCAAATTCCCCATTGGATCCAGATAACGGTTCACATGTATGCTGTATATGCTACTGTACAGTGACTAAAATGGACCATGCTTTTGATAATAATAAATAAGTGGTTTGACCAAAGAAACACTGATATTTTACAAAGCACTAAATAAAATTGTGAGAAGATAAAGTAGAACAATGAAATTTATTTGACGTATTGATCAGGTATAATGTTGCATAAATGGAAAGAGTAGCCTTATTGCCTCTTTTTTTAAACATACACATGTCTTTCAGGTCCTGTTTCTATGGTGATGGTTGCTATTCCATTGTCCACAGCTAGTGCTATGAGGCTGGAGTGTCTATATACGTTAAGGGAAGAACTGAAAAATATAACCCAACATATTGTCAATGGCCTAGACATTGCAAACCTTTGTTCAGACTCACCAAATATTGTAGTCTCAGATACCTCTGGATCTATGACAATCACTGGCAATAAGGTGAGAATATTGTAGTCTCAAATACCTTAGGATCTATGACAATCACTGGCAATAAGGTAAGATTATTGTAGTCTCAAATACCTTAGGATCTATGACAATCACTGGCAATAAGGTTTGAATATTCTAGTCTCAGATACCTCTGGATCTATGACAATCACTGGCAATAAGGTGTGAATATTCTAGTCTCAGATACCTCAGGATCTATGACAATCACTGGCAATAAGGTTTGAATATTCTAGTCTAAGATACCTCAGGATCTATGACAATCACTGGCAATAAGGTAAGAGTATTGTAGTCCCAGATACCTCTGGATCTATGACAATCACTGGCAATAAGGTGTGAATATTCTAGTCTCAGATACCTCTGGATCTATGACAATCACTGGCAATAAGGTGTGAATATTCTAGTATAAGATGAGAATATTATATTGAAGTATTGGATACCTCTAGATCTAAGATGTTCATTGTTCTGTTTAATTATTTATATATATTCTTAGTTAATGGTTCTTGAAGCGTCTATTATTTGTTGGAAATATTATGCAAATATGTTATTCTTCTCTGGCTATGTAACAAATAATATATAGCGCTATAATCATGAAGCAAATATTTCAAGTTAGTTTATTATAAAGCATAAAGAGACATTAGATATAATTTATATTCTTTATTGTTTCAGATTGAAATCAAAGTTCCATTTTTCCTGCATGATTTTACATCATCATACACTGTTGTTAAACTGTGCTCCGGGAGTATTCAGGACATCTTCTATAGCAACTTTATGTCAAGTGTCACAAAACTTGCTGAGTCGTTTCGTAATGACTGTCCATCCCTGACATTTGAACAAGACCAAATAAATTACCCAGTGGCCATGACATTATGTCGTCATGGATTCCAGTATCATGAACCATCTAGGGAGTGCATATTCTGTAATGGTTGTGCAACGACTACCATGCCTTCAATAACAAACACTACAAACGAAATCACTGAAATAACACAATCAACAGAAACCACTGTGATAACACAGTCAACAGACACCACTGAGACAACACAACCAACAGAAACAACTGAGATAACACAACCAACAGAAACCACTGAGACAACACAGCCAACAGAAACCACTGAGACAACACAACCAACAGAAACAACTGAGACAACACAGCCAACAGAAACCACTGAGACAACACAGCCAACAGAAACAACTAGGATAACACAACCAACAGAAACCACTGAGACAACACAGCCAACAGAAACAACTAGGATAACACAACCAACAGAAACCACCGAGACAACAGAGCCGACAGAAACCACTGTAACAACACAACCAACAGTAACCACTACAACAACACAACCAACAGAAACCACTGAGACAACACAGCCAACAGAAACAACTAGGATAACACAACCAACAGAAACCACCGAGACAACAGAGCCGACAGAAACCACTACAACAACACAACCAACAGAAACCACTGAGACAACAGAGCCGACAGAAACCACTGTAACAACACAACCAACAGTAACCACTACAACAACACAACCAACAGAAACCACTGAGACAACACAGCCAACAGAAACAACTAGGATAACACAACCAACAGAAACTACTGAGACAACAGAGCCGACAGAAACCACTGTAACAACACAACCAACAGTAACCACTACAACAACACAACCAACAGAAACCACTGAGACAACACAGCCAACAGAAACAACTAGGATAACACAACCAACAGAAACCACTGAGACAACAGAGCCGACAGAAACTACTGAGACAACAGAGCCGACAGAAACTACTGAGACAACAGAGCCAACAGAAACTACTGAGACAACAGAGCCGACAGAAACTACTGAGACAACAGAGCCAACAGAAACCACTGTAACTACACAACCAACAGAAACCACTGAGACAACACAACCAACAGAAACTACTGAGACAACACAACCAACAGAAACTACTGAGACAACAGAGCCGACAGAAACTACTGAGACAACAGAGCCAACAGAAACCACTGTAACAACACAACCAACAGAAACCACTGAGACAACAGAGCTGACAGAAACTACTGAGACAACACAGCCAACAGAAACCACTGAGACAACACAACCAACAGAAACTACTGAGACAACACAGCCAACAGAAACTACTGAGACAACACAGCCAACAGAAACCACTGAGACAATACAGCCAACAGAAACAACTAGGATAACACAACCAGCAGAAACCACTGAGACAACAGAGCCGACAGAAACCACTGTAACAACACAACCAACAGTAACAACTACAACAACACAACCAACAGAAACCACTGTAATTACACAACCAACAGAAATCACTGAGACACAACCAACAGTAACCACTGTAACAACACAACCAACAAAAACAACTAGGATAACACAACCAACAGAAACCACTGAGACAACAGAGCCGACAGAAACTACTGTAACAACACAACCAACAGTAACCACTGTAACAACACAACCAACAGTAACCACTACAACAACACAACCAACAGACACCGCTGTAATTACACAACCAACAGAAACCACTGAGACACAACCAACAGTAACCACTGTAACAACACAACCAACAGAAACAACTGAGACAACACAACCAACAGACACCACTGTAATAACACAACCAAAAGAAACCACTGAGACAACACAACCAACAGACACCACTGTAATAACACAACCATCAGAAAGCACTGAAACACAACCAATAGAAACCACTGAGACAACACAGCCAACAGACACCACTGTAATAACACAACCATCAGAAACCACTGAAACACAACCAATAGAAACCACTGAGACAACACAGCCAACAGACACCACTGTAACAACACAACTAACAGAAACCACTATGACAACACAACCAACAGAAACCACTATGACAACACAACCAACAGAAACCACTGAGACAACACAACCAACAAACACCACTGTAACAACACAACTAACAGAAACCACTGAAACACAGCCAACAGAACCCACTATGACAACCACACAGCCAACAGACACCACTGTAATAACACAACCAACAGAAATCACTGATACAACACAACTGACAGAAACAACTGAGATAACACAACCAACAGAAACAACTGTGACAACACAGCCAACAGAAATAACTGAGATAACACAGCCAACAGAAACCACTGAGACAACAGAGCCGACAGAAACCACTGTAACAACACATTCAATAGAAACAACTGAGACAACACAACCAAAAGAAACTACTGAGATAACACATCCCATAGAAACCCCCGAGACAACACAGCCGACAAAAGCAACTGAAAAAACACAGCCACCAGAAACTGTGGATACAACACAGCCAACAGAAACCACTGTCATAACACAGCCAACATACACAACTTTAGCAACACAGCCAACAGAAACCACTGTGACAACACAGCCCACAGAAACCCTGGAGACAACACAGCCCACAGAAACACTGGAGACAACACAGCCAACAAAAATCCCTGAGACAACACAGCCCACAAACATCTCAGGGACAACACAGCCCACAGAAACCCCTGTGACAACACAGCCCACAGACACCCCAGAGACAACACAGCCCACAGGAACCACTAAGACTACACAGCCAACAGAAACCACTGAGACAACACAGTCAACAGAAACCACTGAGACAACACAGTCAACAGAAACCACTGAGACAACACAGTCAACAGAAACCACTGAGACAACACAGCCAACAGAAACCACTGAGACAACACAGTCAACAGAAACCACTGAGACAACACAGTCAACAGAAACCACTGAGACAACACAGCCAACAACATCCAATGAGACAACACAACCAACAGAAACAACTGAGACAACACAGCCAACAGAAACTACTGAGACAACACAACCAACAGAAACCACTGAGACAACACAGCCAACAACATCCAATGAGACAACACAACCAACAGAAACAACTGAGACAACACAACCAAAGGAAACCACTGTCGGAACACAGCCAACAGAAACTACTGTGAGAACACAGCCAACAGAAACCACTGAAACAACACCAACAACAGAAACCACTGTGATAACACAACCAACAGAGGTCACTGAGACAACACAGCTGACAGAAATCACTATCACTACAGAGCCAACAGAAACCACTGAAACAACACAGCCGGCGGTAACGAGTGAGATAACACGGCCAATAGAAACCACTGTTACAACCTCAGGTAATTAAGTAATCTGCTAATATTTTTCTTTACTGTGTAATAAAATGCTTTGAATAGTAGTCTAAGTTGGGCATTCACCCTACCTTCCTAGTACATTATTTCACCACAATCTGTCCTCATTCCTTCCATCCTCACAAAACAGTATACCTTAGCTCCTTCCATCATTCCAACACTGCAGTTCCTTAAAGCATCCCAGCATGTTCTTCTTCATCTTGTCATCCCACCACAGCATGTCCTCATTCCTTCCGTCATCCCACCACAGCATGCCCTCATTCCTTCCGTCATCCCACCACAGCATGTCCTCATTCCTTCCGTCATCCCACCACAGCATGCCCTCATTCCTTCCGTCATCCCACCACAGCATGTCCTCATTCCTTCCGTCATCCCACCACAGCATGCCCTCATTCCTTCCGTCATCCCACCACAGCATGCCCTCATTCCTTCCATCATCCCACCACAGCATGCCCTCATTCCTTCCATCATCCCACCACAGCATGTCCTCATTCCTTCCGTCATCCCACCACAGCATGCCCTCATTCCTTCCATCATCCCACCACAGCATGTCCTCATTCCTTCCATCATCCCACCACAGCATGTTCTCATGCCTTCCATCATCCCACCACAGCATGTCCTCATTCCTTCCGTCATCCCACCACAGCATGTCCTCATTCCTTCCGTCATCCCACCACAGCATGCCCTCATTCCTTCCATCATCCCACCACAGCATGTCCTCATTCCTTCCGTCATCCCACCACAGCATGCCCTCATTCCTTCCATCATCCCACCACAGCATGCCCTCATTCCTTCCGTCATCCCACCACAGCATGTCCTCATTCCTTCCGTCATCCCACCACAGCATGTCCTCATTCCTTCCATCATCCCACCACAGCATGCCCTCATTCCTTCCATCATCCCACCACAGCATGTCCTCATGCCTTCCATCATCCCACCACAGCATGTCCTCATTCTTTCCATCAGCCCACCACAGTCTGTTCTATGTCCTTCCACCATCCAATTACAGTCTGTCATGTCCTTCCATCATCCCAGCACTATATGTCATTGTTCCTACCATCATCCCACCACAGTATTTCCTAGTTCCTTATATCAGCCCACCACAGTCAGTCCTTGTTTCTTCCAACATCCCACCACATAATTTTCTAATTCCTTCCATCATCTCACCACAGCATTTCCTAGTTCCTTATATCATCCCACCACAGCATATCATAGTTCCTTCCATCATTGCACCAGTCTGTCCTAACTTCTTCATATATCTTGGAATAAATGAATAAACTAGGGTTGGCAACAAATATTCGAATATTCGTTCGGATTTCCGAATATCCGAATACTATTCCAGTATTCGAATATATGAAAATAATATTATATTTGCAAAAATGTAATAAACTGTCATAAATTCAGATACGTTGTTTTCTTTTGAATACATAATAAAACGTTACAATACAAAACAAATCGCCCCTTATAGGAAGAGGATGCCGTATACGCGTAAAACAGAAATTAGGTTAATTTGGTAATTTTTATAAGAGTGATTTTGAGTTTTTGATAGAATAATATCGAATATTCGAATACCTTCCCGACCGAATTATTCGAATAGCAAAATCGCTATTCGTTGCCATCCCTAGTATAAAGTCAACTAAATTATTAAATTTAATTAAACGTTTCGTCCATCTGGACTTTTTCAGAAATAATAACATTTACGACTTCTTCAGTCATTATAGCACAAATTACCTCTACTACAGATCTAACAACATACAATACCACAACAACAATCGAACCCACAACTGCACCTGAACCAGTGACAACCACACAATCACCATTCCTTGAATGCAGTCCAAGACTTGAAGGACCAGAAATATTGCCAGAACCAGAACTGGATTTCTCTGTAGAGGTGCTGAGGTTGTGGTGGAAGGCTGCAATAGACTGCTCAACGACAACCGACCATTGCATTGATGGATATACATCAGTAATTGAGAATATCATCACAGAAAGAGAACTACAAATCAACAGTCAAAGTACATTGAATGTGAGCTGCGGTACTGAAGGTATCTACCTCAAACTTAGCACATCAGTGAACCCACTATCAAATGATCAGGTTAGTGTTTTAGATGTTTAACTTCTGTAACCGTGTTTGTATACTAATCATCAATGTCCTTGTTCCGTCTAATACAGTGAATGTCTTCAACATGCTCCAAAGTTAGAACGGATTGGTTGGTGTCTACCACTCGATCCACTCGGATAAATAATTTATGCAAATCTTTATCGGAATTAGCTGAACACTTGTCTCGCAATAGGTAAACAATGGACCATAAATTTACCTGTCGTAAAGATACCATATATTTTGGCAAATTATGATTACAAATTTCTTACATGTAATTGAATAAATTAAATAACTCCTCATAGAACATGTTTTTTGAATATTATTAAATATTTATGGCCTATAATATAGATCTATAATGTATAAACTGACGTGTGCCGACCTTCAGTATTGCTTTAATAGAGATGTGATGTGTTTTTGCAGGTTGAGTTTGTGTCTGTAGTGTCATTGACTGCAGTAATGGGTTCAACTATCACTACAAGCACAATGAGTGCATGTGCCAGTACGCTGCTCACCTACCAGGACCTGGAGCTGGCTGTCTGCTTCATGGATACAACCCAGATAACAGCCAGTTATCAGCAAACTGAGACAGGTGCATGCCAGAATATTTCTCTCCTTGGAGTGAGACTGACATCATTTAATATGACACTGGGCTGCAAGGAAGGTTGGGAAAAAGCTGCCAGCAATGTTTGTGAGCAGATATTGACAACAAAGGAAACAACGTTAGTAACACAGTCAGGTATGTGTAATACTGCAGGACACTAGCTTATTACCTCAGGAACAGGTTATTGAACTTTTCTCCAATCTCGAACTCAAGCTATAATGATTATATTGATTGATTCTGAGATATACTCTTAGCTGAACCAATCAGATGCTTGAGACTGAGTTTGTGATTGGAGAAATTGTCTATAACCTCGGGGCCTGGACTTTGATCCTAGGGGCATTGGCGTCTGTTGGGTCAGTTATTTGGTGTGTCATTTTTGCATGAAACTTTAAACTAGATCACTATTTAGTACATCGAAATTATCTCAATTTGTTAGAAAATCCAAGGTTATCGAATTGTGTCATTGTTGTTCCATAAAGGCAAGCAATTAACATTCATGAGAAAACCCATTATCCAGACATTTCTATCTTCCAAGAAGTGTCCTCCATAACTTGTTTATATTTAACAGGATGTGCAATAATAAAATAAATAGTAATAATGTGTAATGTGTGTTCCCCGAGGAGTGGAAAAGTGCTGTGATTAAACCCTTGTTAAAGAAGAAAGGTCTCCCCCTGGAACTGAAAAACTACCGGCTGGTCTCAAATCTAATATTCATCTCCAAAATTCTTGAAAAAGCTGCACTAAACCAAATCAATAAACATATCGAAGCTAACAGTCTCCTTCCAGATTACCAAAGTGCGTATAGAAAATATCATGGTGTTGAAACGGTGGTCAAAATGTATACGGTAGTGACCTCTTAGAAACCATTGACCAAGAAAAGTCACAATCGTGGTCATGGTGGACTAGAGCACAGTATTCGATACCATCGATATCCCAATACTCCTGCAGGACGATTTTGGTATTCAAAGCACTCCCTTGAAATGGATCAAGTCTTCTCTCACGAACAGAACAATGAAAGTCATGGTCGAAGAGTCAGCATCCGAAACTGAGCCATTGAGGTTCGGTGTTCCACAGGGTTCGTGTACTGGACCGGTGATCTTTACCCTGTACAAATATCCAGCCGATCTGTATGGATATGCAGACGATCACAAGATTGCATTCAAAATTCAAGCAGGCAATTCTCCAAATGAGGCAATTGTTCTACAACAACTTGACAGTTGCCTCAGTGAAATAATAACATGGATGACAACTTTCAAACTGAAGATGAATAACTCTAAAACTGAAGTAATCATTTATGGAACTAGGCAACAATTATCAAAATTAAACATTTCTAGTGTCAACGTTGGCGGTTGTGACGTAAAATGCGTTAATCATGTCAGAGATCTGGGTGTTCACATGACCAGTATACTCAACTTTGACCATCACATCCAAAAAAAGTGTCATATAGCACGTGTGCAGTTACGAAATCTTAAAGATATACATACGTAAACATCTCACAAAAAAGTCTACTGAATCATTAGTGCACGGGTTGGTACATTCGCACATCGACTTCTGCAACGGTCTGTTTACCGAAATTCCAGCCTACCAAGTCGACAAACTACAGCGAGTCCAAAATCATTCCGCTAGAGTAGTCCTTAATGCCTCTTTTGAACAACCAAGTACGGAACTTCTGAAAAAACTCCACTGGCTTCCAGTGTCAATAATGGAACAGCTCCAGTATATCTGGGAGAAATGTTTGTAACCATTCGAGGAAGGTACAGACTAAGATCACACAGTGACACTAACTATAACATCCCAAGACGACAAGCAAAATTAGCAGATAGTTCTATGGCCGTCATTGGACCCAAATTGTGAACGATCTACCTAGTTATCTGAAAAACATTGAGTCGGAGGCCAGTTTCCGATCAAAACTGAAAACCCATCTGTTTAGGCAATTTTATGAATGATAAGTTTTGTGCTCTTTGTACAAAAATAACATCTGTGATGATATAAAACAGTTTAAATACAATATTTGTGTTCAATAAGATCAAAGATCAACTTTATAAGTATTGGATTGACGAGTGAAGTGTTGTATGGACATTCTCTTGGGTTCGAGCTCTGTCGTGTGGTGATGGGCGGATCACTGTACCGGCCCAATCACTGTACTGGCCACATCACGGTTGTCATACTTACGGCGGTGTTTGGGTCTATGGTTCATATTGCCACTTTTATCGCTAATCCAATCACTCACTTATATACTGTAATGGTGTAGATATCATAATAAAATATGTTCTTATCCAATTACTAGAATCCTAGTTATATCTATATACATGTATGTATAAATTTTTATTTATATTTCCATATATATATATATATATATATAATTGCATCTGTAATTGTGAAGCGCAATAGAATAATGTTTAATGTTTGCGCTATATAAATGCTATGTATTTGTATTTATAACTTGGTATTGATCAAATAAGCGGACCAACTAGTAAAATGTAAAGCATACAGCTTTCAGCAAATATGAACCATCAAAATGGCATTGCTGAAATGGTCTGTCAATATGTTTCAATGTCCTTTTCGGCAATTACATTTGGATAGGCCATTTCAGTAATGCTATTTGAATGTCCTTTTTTGCTATGCCATTTGAATGTCCATTTTTGCGATGCCATTTGAATGTCCTTTTTTGCTATGACATTTGAATGTCCTTTTTTGCTATGACATTTGAATGTCCTTTTTTGCGATGACATTTGAATGTCCTTTTTTGCGATGACATTTGAATGTCCGTTTTTGCGATGCCATTTGAATGTCATTTTTTGCGATGACATTTGAATGTCCTTTTTTGCGATGACATTTGAAAAATGCCATTTCAGCAATGGCATTTGAATGGTCCTCTTCAGCAATTATTTTTAAGTTGTTTATTTCAGCAACGACTATTACCACGGAAACAGTGACTTCTCCATTTCCAACAACTTCAGCTGTACCAGCAACAACAACAAGTGATCCATTACAGAAGCTGGAATGTTTTGTTTGCTTTAAGAGTAAAACCAACGTTTACTGCAGCACAACATTCGACAGCTGTTTACAGAGTGATGTAAGTTTTGCCTAACCAATAATGTTTTGGGAGAGCACACCTTTCTGTGATTTCACGACCTCCAAAAATGAATTGTTCAAAGAAACTGAGAAAATATTATCGAGGACGACATTGGAAATATGTATGTGACATTTTTAGCCTAATATGTGTTCTGTATCCATCAACCATTTTTACTGAAACTTGTACACTTGTGCAGGTTCATTACGTAGTTCTCGTCAATCAATGAGAGCCATTGGTCAGTTACTTCCCCTGAATACTCCCTAAAAGTAGATAGGTCCTATTAAGTGTTTTCCTCTGTTTTTATCGTTGTTTCCTTTGCACAACATGCTAGCCATTTTATTGTACTATCACTACTTATGATTATTAAATTACTATATCTCGACA
The DNA here is from genome assembly GCA_014843695.1 of Archivesica marissinica. NCBI lineage: Eukaryota > Metazoa > Mollusca > Bivalvia > Venerida > Vesicomyidae > Archivesica > Archivesica marissinica. The sequence continues at coordinate 99,166,777 of CM026390.1, read as the reverse complement.
TATCTACTACAATATATGCAATGGGTAAAACAATGTTATCAGTTAATTATCACGATTTTGATAAAATCACATTTAATATACCGCAACATCGTGTTAGGGAACAACAGTAAAAACAATGGATTCTGATAAGCGCAGTGGTTAGCACGCTCGCTTCTCACCAATGCAACCCGGGTTCGATCCTCGAACCTGGAAGTATGTGAGATGGTATGGTGGTCGCCAGATCGGACAGGTGGGTTTTCTCCGGGTACTCCGGTTTCCTCCCACACGAATGACCACATGTATATATACACTTTCATCCGCGCCAACGAGAGTGATTAATATAAGTTGTTAAAACTTGCTTCTAGGTCACTCTGAATGTGGAGACACTGGGGTAAAAGTCATCTAGGTCACTCTGAATGTGGAGACACTGGGGTAAAAGTCATCTAGGTCACTCTGAATGTGGAGACACTGGGGTAAAAGTCATCTAGGTCACTCTGAATGTGGAGACACTGGGGTAAAAGTCAACTAGGTCACTCTGAATGTGGAAACACTGGGGTAAAAGTCAACTAGGTCACTCTGAATGAGTGATGTTGCATTCTAGCCTAACAATTGTCCACCACATAGCTTGGCTGAATTTACCATTGCAAAATAGGCAATCAAGCTTCAGCTTATAGTGCAGTACATTTAGCCAAAAAAATGACCGAACCAGAGAAAACAATTGAACAGATGCACCTATATTGTCATCATCTATCAGGTTTCATCTTTCAGAAAAAATAAAATCTTTTTTTCTGGGTGTGGTGGAAATATAATATTTTTCAAGGTCAAGGTCACCAGGAATGGTAAAAGCATGACGTGGCGATATATAGCATTATCCAAATATATGTAGGCACAAACAGTTAATACTCCCTAAATACTCATTTGAGTATAATGATGTAAACAAATTAAGAAAGTGTACAGTCATTTAAGGATGACCTTGACAAATAATATATTAGGCCTTTTGTGTTGTAGCTAAAACCATTGTCATTTTGTATGAGTGATTTTGCCGTATAGGCTTATACATTAAAATGCTACCATCACTTACTTGAATTTAGCAGTGTTGTGCAGACTGCAAGACCTGCAGATGAGTAACTCACGCACCATAGTGGAGTCTCTGTGTAATGGATAAAGATTATGTTGTCATCCAGTAACCGAGGTGTTGCCAGTTTTATCCCCACCTGAACAGTCCTTGGGCACGACATATAAACTACTAATTGCCATCTCTCTCTCCCTCATTGTGATTGATTCATATGGAGTGTTTTCTGATGCCCAAGTATGCCTCTCGAGACCTCATTCCTGATGTAATCCATCGCCACGAGGGAGAGAGAAGAGGCAACGTGGAATTTAAATGCCTTGCCTAAGGGCACAATCGTAACGGCTCCAGCGGGGCCGAACTCCGGACCTTTCGCACCTGAAGCGAACGCGCATCCACTGCGCTATCTGTTTAAGGACAACAATTATGATAAGCAGAAGAATGTATATGGTACTGGATGTATATTTCTCATAATTGAAGTGGTATATCATTAATGTAAATCTTTAACTAATTACCAGGCTGTATGTCAGACAGAAGTGAGGTATGCGGGAAAGTCTGTTAGCTCAATAACCAAGCTATGTGAGATGAGGTCAAACTGTGAAGCGAGGAGGAAAGCATTTGCCAATAACTGTGACCCATCTGCCAGCAACCCTCGCTGTTACTATTGCTGTAGCGAATCCAGATGCAACAAGGATGTAGAGTACCTTGATTTTGGTTCAAAAGGCCGTAAGAAAAGATCGAATCGGCAAACATTTGTAATTCATGATGATAAACGTGGAATAGACAATGAGGTAATGGAATTGGACAATAAAAATCAAAGGCAAAGAATTGAAGATACAGATAAGATAAATGTACGAAGAAGAAGATCTGTGTCAGAAAAATTGTCAGGAGCTGTGGGAACATGGAATGGAACAGTTCCAAGATGTATAGGTAAGCTGTGGTACATGGAATGGAACAGTTCCAAGATGTATAGGTAAGCTGTGGGAACATGGAATGGAACAGTTCCAAGATGTATAGGTAAGCTGTGGACATGGAATGGAACAGTTCCAAGATGTATAGGTAAGCTGTGGACATGGAATGGAACAGTTCCAAGATGTATAGGTAAGCTGTGGTACATGGAATGGAACAGTTCCAAGATGTATAGGTAAGCTGTGGGAACATGGAATGGAACAGTTCCAAGATGTATAGGTAAGCTGTGGACATTGAATGGAACAGTTCCAAGATGTATAGGTAAGGTGTGGGAATATGGAATGGAACAGTTCCAAGATGTATAGGTACGCAGTGGTACATGGAATGGAACAGTTCCAAGATGTATAGGTACGCAGTGGTACATGGAATGGAACAGTTCCAAGATGTATAGGTAAGCTGTGGAACATGGAATGGAACATTTCCAAGATGTATAGGTACGCAGTGGTACATGGAATGGAACAGTTCCAAGATGTATAGGTACGCAGTGGTACATGGAATGGAACTGTTCTAGGGTGTATAGGTAGGCTGTGGGACATGGAATGGAACAGTTCCAAGATGTATAGGTAGGCTGTGGGACATGGAATGGAACAGTTCCAAGATGTATAGGTAAGCTGTGGGAACATGGAATGGAACAGTTCCAAGATGTATAGGTAAGGTGTGGACATGTAATTGAACTGTTCCAAGATGTATAGGTAAGGTGTGGACATGTAATTGAACTGTTCCAAGATGTATAGGTAAGGTGTGGACATGTAATTGAACTGTTCCAAGATGTATAGGTAAGGTGTGGACATGTAATTGAACTGTTCCAAGGTGTATAGGTCATACCTGCCAACTTCTGGCTGCCCCAAACTAAGGGAGATTTGATTGAGGTCTTCAAGAGGGAACATTTTTCGCAGACATTTTTTCACGAAAAATATCATTCAAAGTAGTATTTACATGAGCCAACAATTACTTATGGCTGGGGATAGAATGCTAAGCATTAAGCATGCCGAAATTCTCCACATTTTATGCATTAATATTACAGCCAAACTTGTATCTAGGCAAATCATCATAAAAGTGGTCACTTAGGCGAGGTGGTCATTTATATTCAGGGTTCCCGCTGTCGGTCGCCAATTGCGACAAAAAACAAATATTGGCGCTAAATTTTGTGAATTTGCGAAAATATTTGGCACAACTTTTATTTTAAATTATTTATTTTTTTGGCACATGTTTTGTCAAATACATGGCTTCAAATATTTATTTGTGAACTATATGGCTCTTAGTTGGCTCCAAGTTTTTTTAATTGGCTCTAGTGTTTTTCAATTGGCGACAGAAGTGGCGCAGACATTCAGACAGAGGGAACCCTGATATTATATATTTATTACATAGGAAGGATGGCTATTTAACTTTTACTTGTAATTACTCCCAATTGGTAACATTTCTATTATAGAGAAATATACTATGCAAAATATGTTTAGCAACACGTCTAGAAATGCTGCTATTTGTTTAACCCTTTCAACACCACAGGCCTCTAAATTGGCTTACAAAAAAGTGTAGATCCAGATGAGCCGGCTCGTGACGAGCCGTCTCATCAGGATCTGCACTTTTTTCAAGTAATATAACTATTTTTAGAATTTTTTTTACCCATTTTGATAAATGAACTGATCCAAATGTAATTTTGTTATTAATTTATTGGTCTAAAAATATCATGGACCAGTCCATGTCAGTTACTTGGTGTTGAATGGGTTAATGGCAATGTTCATTTATTGCATGAAATATGTACATGCCGGCCTTTCCCAATACCACAGCAATCCAATGTTGTGGTCATAATTATAGGTTGTAAAACAACAAATAAATTGCCTATTAAATACATAGTAAAAAGTAAAAACATACAGTCTAGTCTGTTCATTTATATTTCCCATCTTTCATTTCTTCTGATACCACATCCACTGTGAAAAGGTATTCAAATCAGCCTGAAACACACTAAGAATATTCAAAATATAATCTTTAGCCTAGCCAGTGCTCACCTGTACGCAATAGTGTGTGTATTTCTGGTTCTAGCCTTGGTTCCAGCCGGTCAATTTTTCACTAATATACTCTGGCAAAATGACAGCCTGGGGAAATTGATTTCTGAGCGTAGCGCCACCCACCTACATACACCCTTGTTTTCTAGGGTGTTGATTGAAAAATGACAACTCTTATCTGTAAGATACGATAGCTAAAAATAGAAATGGGTTTTTTTTCGGAAATCACCGAACAGACACTGTTATACACGATTATTTCAGAAAATACACGAATGCTCCTGTAGCCTTATTTACATTGCAAAATTGTGTCAACATATAATTTCACGTTTTGCGTTATATCGATGAGATGGCGGGTTTTAACTATTATGTTTATGTGGTAATGGATCAATTCGGCATAATTGAATTAAGGACAACTTAAATATTGAGTAAATATGTCAAATCAGGCACACACTACTTTTTTAAACTATTTACCGTTCCGTTGACTCGTAAATAATGGCAGCCAATTATACAGTTTTATCAACATTGGAGTACCTCGCTTTCAATTAAAGTACGTCATTAATTAAGTCACATGATTATAAATTATTATACGGAATAACCCCCAAGTTTCCCCAGGCGTTGATATTATCAGAATCTCAATACGGCCCAATTAATGATCTCGTTAAAAATATATTTATATGACTGACCACGCAAAATATATCAATGCCTGTTCCCAGGCTATTCTTGTTCTTGTGTTAAAACAAATCCAATATGCAAGTATTATTTACGACAGTTTAGCATTTTCTTTAAGGCAAAATTGATTGCCATTCTTGCATAATAACTGTAAAATAATATAATTGTTACCTAATTGTTAGAGCTATCTTATCATCATGTAACTTGTAGATACGGAAAGTCCTGTGTTCATCTATCAGTATGTAACTTATAGATATGGAAAGTCCCATGTTCATCTATCAGTATGTAACTTGTAGATATGGAAAGTCCCATGTTCATCTATCAGTATGTAACTTGTAGATATGGAAAGTCCCGTGCTCATCTATCATCATGTAACTTGTAGATATGGAAAGACCTGTGTTGATCTTGCAATATGTAACTTGTAGATATGGAAAGTCCCGTGCTCATCTATCATCATGTAACTTGTAGATATGGAAAGTCCTGTGTTGATCTTGCAGTATGTAACTTGTAGATATGGAAAGTCCCGTGCTCATCTATCATCATGTAACTTGTAGATATGGAAAGACCTGTGTTGATCTTGCAGTATGTAACTTGTAGATATGGAAAGTCCTGTGTTGATCTATCAGTATGTAACTTGTAGATATGGAAAGACCTGTGTTGATCTTGCAGTATGTAACTTGTAGATATGGAAAGTCCTGTGTTGATCTATCAGTATGTAACTTGTAGATATGGAAAGTCCTGTGTTGATCTATCAGTATGTAACTTGTAGATATGGAAAGCCCTGTGTTGATCTTGCAATATGTAACTTGTAGATATGGAAAGTCCTGTGTTGATCTATCAGTATGTAACTTGTAGATATGGAAAGTCCTGTGTTGATCTATCAGTATGTAACTTGTAGATATGGAAAGTCCTGTGTTGATCTATCAGTATGTAACTTGTAGATATGGAAAGTCCTGTGTTGATCTATCAGTATGTAACTTGTAGATATGGAAAGTCCTTTGTTGATCTATCAGTATGTAACTTGTAGATATGGAAAGTCCTGTGTTGATCTATCATCATGTAACTTGTAGATATGGAAAGCCCTGTGTTGATCTATCAGTATGTAACTTGTAGATATGGAAAGTCCTGTGTTCTATCAGTATGTAACTTGTAGATATAGAGAGTCCTGTGTTGATCTATCATCATGTAACTTGTAGATATGGAAAGTCCTGTGTTGATCTTGCAATATGTAACTTGTAGATATGGAAAGTCCTGTGTTGATCTTGCAATATGTAACTTGTAGATATGGAAAGTCCTGTGTTGATCTTGCAATATGTAACTTGTAGATATGGAAAGTCCTGTGTTGATCTTGCAATATGTAACTTGTAGATATGGAAAGTCCTGTGTTGATCTTGCAATATGTAACTTGTAGATATGGAAAGTCCTGTGTTGATCTTGCAATATGTAACTTGTAGATATGGAAAGTCCTGTGTTGATCTTGCAATATGTAACTTGTAGATATGGAAAGTCCTGTGTTGATCTTGCAATATGTAACTTGTAGATATGGAAAGTCCTGTGTTGATCTTGCAATATGTAACTTGTAGATATGGAAAGTCCTGTGTTGATCTTGCAATATGTAACTTGTAGATATGGAAAGTCCTGTGTTGATCTTGCAATATGTAACTTGTAGATATGGAAAGTCCTGTGTTGATCTTGCAATATGTAACTTGTAGATATGGAAAGTCCTGTGTTCATTGATTGCCCACAGACACATATGCAAGTGATTGGTTCCAAACTGCCTATGCCAGTTGTAATAAGGATACCTGTTGCTGTAGACAACTCTGGTTTTGAACCCACAATAACCATCCAGCCAGACAACTTTGCACAACCATTCTTGATTTATGAGGTATGTGCTGCTTTCACTACTAACTCTTGAACTATAGAAAAATATTCAGGTACAGGTTTAGGCAGTTTACTGCAATCTCTCCATTGTATATGTATGTATGGAAATGCATGATGAATATATATGTATATGTGTTGTATGTATATGTATTGTGGAAGTCGTGATAGCACAGTGGTAGCTCGTTCCCTTCAGGTGTGAAATGCCCTGAATTTCCACCCTGTATAAACCAGATGCATCGCAGCAGATGCAGCTGTCGCAGCCCCACCTGTGTACTGGGAAATGACGTCTGTCCCATTTTGGATTTCCAAATTGTTTGGGAGGAGGACTTAAGGCCTTTATGATTCTCAAGCAGCCCCAATGTCAGGTCCCTTCTGACGCGCCTGTAAACTAAATATGTATCGATATATATGTATATGTGTATATGTATACAGTCAAACCTGTGTTAGTGGTCACCTCCATTAAGCAGCTAACCTGTATTAAGCAGCCAGTTTCCAAATTCCCATTTGGTTGTTTTATTATATATTTGACCTCTATTAAGCAGCCACCTGTGCTAAGCAGCCACTTTCTCTGATTCCCTTGGCTGGCTGCTTAAGACAGGTTTGACTGTAGGTATGTAAGTATATATATTGACATTTGGATTGAAAGTCCAATGATGTATGAGTAACCCATTGATGGAGCAGTGTGTACAAGTGTGCATTTATACCAACATGAGAATCTACCTGCTGTAAAAGGTTACAGTTACAGGCTTATTTTTAAAATTATTTTATCATTTCAGAATACAGTTGTAACATTTACTGCAGTTGACAGTATGGAGAATTCAGCAACATGTCGGATACACATACAAGTGACAGGTAGCACATCTTGATTCACCGCTTCATATATTACGCTTCAAATCTCACGCACTCTTCAAACTTGGAAAGCATTGAAATCTTGTTAATTAGGCCAATGGTCAAAATCACATTGAAAAGTAAGGTCAAGGTCACAGGCACCTTACATTGAACAGACATTTGCTATCAATATCTTATACAGGAATGGGAATACAGTCCTCTAGCTTTGTAGACATATTAACAGGGTAAAGTTAGTTACTAGATAAACCTCAGAACTGTTCAATATACAACATTCAAACTTTATTGAAACAATTAGATGATGAGTAGATGACCTCTATTGATTTTGGTGTAAGTTGGTCACGGTCCATGTCATATTCCAACCAATATCTTGGTCAAGGTCCATGTCATATTCCAACCAACATCTTGGTCAAGGTCCATGTCATATTCCAACCAACATCTTGGTCAAGGTCCATGTCATATTCCAACCAACATCTTGGTCAAGGTCCATGTCATATTCCAACCAATATCTTGGTCAAGGTCCATGTCATATTCCAACCAATATCTTGGTAAAGGTCCATGTCATATTCCAACCAATATCTTGTGAAGCAATGAACTCATCACCCTTCAAACTGTATGGGCACATTGGCTATGCTGCTCAGTACATGACTTTGAGGTTAAGGTCAAAGATCAAGGTCACATGGACTTGAAATGATAAAAAACTTGATAAATGTTATCTCTCGAATATCAACTGTCGGGTCTTCCAATTTTCTGTAGACATTAATCACAACACTAATGACTTGGAGAGACATCTGTATTTCTCAAAAAGAATTCTAGTATTATACATGAATGTTGTGTGGAGCGTATGTTGCAGAGACATGTATATTTCTCTAGTATTATATACAGGGTGTTGTGTGGAACGTGTAGTACTGATACAGGGTGTTATGTGGAAAGTTTGGTGCTGATACAGGGTGTTGTGTGGAACATGTGATGCTGATACAGGGTGTTGTGTGGAACGTGTGGTGCTGATACAGGGTGTTGTGTGGAACGTGTGGTACTGATACAGGGTGTTGTGTGGAACATGTGATGCTGATACAGGATGTTATGTGGAACATGTGATGCTGATACAGGCTGTTGTGTGGAATGTGTGGTACTGATACAGGATGTTATGTGGAACGTGTGATGCTGATACAGGGTGTTATGTGGAACATGTGATGCTGATACAGGGTGTTGTGTGGAACATGTGATGCTGATACAGGGTGTTGTGTGGAACATGTGATGCTGATACAGGGTGTTATGTGGAACATGTGATGCTGATACAGGGTGTTGTGTGGAACATGTGGTACTGATACAGGATGTTATGTGGAACATGTAGTACTGATACAGGATGTTATGTGGAACATGTAGTACTGATACAGGATGTTGTGTGGAACATGTAGTACTGATACAGGATGTTATGTGGAACATGTAGTACTGATACAGGATGTTATGTGGAACATGTAGTACTGATACAGGATGTTGTGTGGAACATGTGATGCTGATACAGGGTGTGGTGTGGAACGTGTGGTGCTGATACAGGGTGTTATGTGGAACATGTAGTACTGATACAGGATGTTGTGTGGAACATGTGATGCTGATACAGGGTGTGGTGTGGAACGTGTGGTGCTGATACAGGGTGTTATGTGGAACGTGTAGTACTGATACAGGGTATTATGTGGAACGTGTGGTACTGATACAGGGTATTATGTGGAACGTGTCATACTGATACAGGGTGTTATGTGGAACGTGTGGTACTGATACAGGGTGTTATGTGGGACGTGTGGTACTGATACAGGGTATTGTGTGGAACATGTGGTGCTGATACAGGGTGTTGTGTGGAACATGTGGTACTGATACAGGGTGTTGTGTGGAACATGTGATGCTGATACAGGGTGTGGTGTGGAACGTGTGGTGCTGATACAGGGTGTTATGTGGAACGTGTAGTACTGATACAGGGTATTATGTGGAACGTGTGGTACTGATACAGGGTATTATGTGGAACGTGTCATACTGATACAGGGTGTTATGTGGAATGTGTGGTGCTGATACAGGGTGTTATGTGGAACGTGTGGTACTGATACAGGGTGTTATGTGGGACGTGTGGTACTGATACAGGGTATTGTGTGGAACATGTGGTGCTGATACAGGGTGTTGTGTGGAACATGTGGTGCTGATACAGGGTGTTATGTGGAATGTGTGGTGCTGATACAGGGTGTTATGTGGAACGTGTGGTGCTGATACAGGGTGTTATGTGGAACGTTTAGTACTGATACAGGGTGTTATGTGGAATGTGTGGTACTGATACAGGGTGTTATGTGGAATGTGTGGTACTGATACAGGGTGTTATGTGGAACATGTAGTACTGATACAGGGTGTTGTGTGGAACATGTGGTGATGATACAGGGTGTTGTGTGGAATGTGTGGTACTGATACAGGGTGTTATGTGGAACATGTGGTGCTGATACAGGGTGTTGTGTGGAATGTGTGGTACTGATACAGGGTGTTATGTGGAACATGTAGTACTGATACAGGGTGTTATGTGGAACATGTGGTGCTGATACAGGATGTTGTGTGGAACGTGTGGTGCTGATACAGGGTGTTGTGTGGAATGTGTGGTGCTGATACAGGGTGTTGTGTGGAATGTGTGGTGCTGATACAGGGTGTTGTGTGGTGCTGATACAGGGTTGTGTGGAACGTGTGGTGCTGATACAGGATGTTATGTGGAACGTGTGGTACTGATACAGGCTGTTGTGTGGAACGTGTGGTGCTGATACAGGATGTTATGTGGAACGTGTGGTACTGATACAGGCTGTTGTGTGGAACGTGTGGTGCTGATACAGGATGTTATGTGGAACATATCATACTGATACAGGGTGTTATGTGGAACGTGTGGTGCTGATACAGGGTGTTGTGTGGAACGTGTGGTACTGATACAGGGTGTTATGTGGAACGTGTGGTGCTGATACAGGGTGTTGTGTGGAACGTGTGGTGCTGATACAGGGTGTTGTGTGGAACGTGTGGTACTGATACAGGGTGTTGTGTGGAATGTTTAGTACTGATAAGGGTGTTGTGTGGAACGTGTGGTACTGATACAGGGTATTATGTGGAACGTGTGCTGCTGATACAGGGTATTGTGTGGAACATGTGGTGCTGATACAGGGTGTTATGTGGAACGTGTCATACTGATATAGGGTGTTATGTGGAACGTGTGGTGCTGATACAGGGTGTTATGTGGAACATGTGGTGCTAATACAGGGTGTTGTGTGGAACGTGTGGTACTGATACAGGGTGTTGTGTGGAACATGTGGTGCTGATACAGGATGTTATGTGGAACGTGTGGTGCTGATACAGGGTGTTGTGTGGAACATGTGGTGCTGATACAGGGTGTTGTGTGGAACATGTGGTGCTTATACAGGGTGTTATGTGGAACGTGTGGTGCTGATACAGGGTGTTATGTAGAACGTGTGGTGCTGATACAGGGTGTTGTGTGGAATGTGTGGTACTGATACAGGGTGTTATGTGGAACATTTAGTACTGATACAGGGTGTTGTGTGGAACGTGTGGTGCTGATACAGGGTGTTGTGTGGAACGTGTGGCACTGATACAGGGTGTTGTGTGGAATGTGTGGTGCTGATACAGGGTGTTGTGTGGAATGTGTGGTGCTGATACAGGATGTTATGTGGAACGTGTCATACTGATACAGGGTGTTATGTGGAACGTGTGGTGCTGATACAGGGTGTTGTGTGGAACGTGTGGTACTGATACAGGGTGTTATGTGGAACGTGTGGTGCTGATACAGGGTGTTGTGTGGAACGTGTGGTGCTGATACAGGGTGTTGTGTGGAACGTGTGGTGCTGATACAGGGTGTTGTGTGGAACGTTTAGTACTGATACAGGGTGTTGTGTGGAACGTGTGGTACTGATACAGGGTATTATGTGGAACGTGTGCTGCTGATACAGGGTATTGTGTGGAACATGTGGTGCTGATACAGGGTGTTATGTGGAACGTGTCATACTGATATAGGGTGTTATGATGTGGAACGTGTGGTGCTGATACAGGGTGTTATGTGGAACATGTGGTGCTAATACAGGGTGTTGTGTGGAACGTGTGGTACTGATACAGGGTGTTGTGTGGAACATGTGGTGCTGATACAGGATGTTATGTGGAACGTGTGGTGCTGATACAGGGTGTTGTGTGGAACATGTGGTGCTGATACAGGATGTTATGTGGAACGTGTGGTACTGATACAGGGTGTTGTGTGGAACGTGTGGTTCTGATACAGGGTGTTGTGTGGAACGTGTCATACTGATACAGGGTGTTATGTGGAGCATGTGCTGCTGATACAGGATGTTATGTGGAACGTGTGGTACTGATACAGGGTGTTATGTGGAACGTGTGGTGCTGATACAGGATGTTATGTGGAGCATGTGCTGCTGATACAGGATGTTATGTGGAACGTGTGGTACTGATACAGGGTGTTATGTGGAACGTGTGGTGCTGATACAGGATGTTATGTGGAACGTGTGGTACTGATACAGGGTGTTATGTGGAACGTGTGGTGCTGATACAGGGTGTTGTGTGGAACGTGTCATACTGATACAGGATGTTATGTGGAACGTGTGGTACTGATACAGGGTGTTATGTGGAACGTGTGGTGCTGATACAGGGTGTTGTGTGGAATGTGTCATACTGATACAGGGTGTTATGTGGAGCATGTGCTGCTGATACAGGATGTTATATGGAACGTGTGGTACTGATACAGGGTGTTGTGTGGAACGTGTCATACTGATACAGGGTGTTATGTGGAACGTGTGCTGCTGATACAGAGTGTTATGTGGAACGTGTGCTGCTGATACAGGGTGTTGTGTGGAACGTATGGTGCATATACAGGGTGTTATGTGGAACGTGTGCTGCTTTGTTTCAGCAGTGCCTGGTTGTCCACAACTGTCTGAACCCACACATGTTAGCATGAAATGCAAGACAAAGATGGCTACGAACGTTTGTACAGCAAAATGCAGGGTTAACTCTGTGTTTGTTGTACAACCAGCCGAGCAGTACACTTGTGTTGAAGATGTTGGCGTTTGGTCTCCATCAGACTATATCCCAGACTGTGTTCTTGTAGGTCAGTATCTTCATTGTCATCTGATGTATTTATGGTTATATTAAATTTTATTGTATGAAAATTGGTGTGAGCTGTGTCTTGGTGTAGGGGTCCTATTAGCTTGGGTGCCAGTCTGTCGATTTTTCACTTTTTAACTTCTGGCAAAATGACAGCCTGGGGAAACTTGATTTCCGATCATAGCGCCATTACTTACACACTGTAGATTTGAAGAACAACAACTCCTCAAGATAATATCGCTAAATATAGAAACGGAATTATATCGGAAATTGCCGAACAGGCACGATTATACACGATCATTTCCTAATATACACAAATGCTCCAGCAGACTCATTTACATTGCAAACATATAATATCCCATTTCTGTGTTATATCGACGAGATGGCGGATTTTAAATATTACGTTTAGATGGTAATGGGTCGATTCGGCGTAATTGAACTAAGGACGACTTAAATATTGAGTAAATATGTAAAATCAGATGCACATTGTACTTTTTAAAACTATTTATCGTTCCGTTGACCCGTAAATAATAGCGGCCAATTATAAAGTTTTATCAACATTGCAGTGCCTCGCTTTCGATTCAAGTACGTCATTAATTAAGTCACGTGCTAATAGGCCTATTAATAGGATTAATGCGTCTTTGATATGATCAGAAACTCAATACGGCCCAATTAATAGTCTCAGTGTTAAAATTAATTTATTTGACTGACCAGGCAAAATATATCAACGCCTGTTCCCAGGCTATGGTCCTATGATAGTATGCCTCTCTATGTGTCACTTTAAGACTTTTAAAGATTATGTGATAGAAATGCCATTATTACATGCCAGGTATCAGCAGGAGTTTTCTATTTCTGCAGTTTCCTCTTTGGAAATCATTGATAATAAAATCCAAAAGCTGTGAGGAAATAATACTAATCCTGCTCCGTAGACTTGTATTACAAAATTGACTGAATATTAAGTACAGGTTTTAAAACTCAGTGAGTATCCACCACATTCCTTCTGAACTGTGTAATGTAGTTCAGAACTCAGTGAGTATCCATCTTGTTCCTTCTGAACTGTGTAATGTAGTTCAGAACTCAGTGAATATCCACCTCATTCCTTCTGAACTGTGTAATGTAGTTCAGAACTCAGTGAGTATCCATCTCATTCCTTCTGAACTGTGTAATGTAGTTCAGAACTCAGTGAGTATCCATCTTGTTCCTTCTGAACTGTGTAATGTAGTTCAGAACTCAGTGAATATCCACCTCATTCCTTCTGAACTGTGTAATGTAGTTCAGAACTTGGTGAGTATCCATCTCATTCCTTCTGAACTGTGTAATGTAGTTCAGAACTCAGTGAGTATCCATCTCATTCCTTCTGAACTGTGTAATGTAGTTCAGAACTCAGTGAATAACCACCTCATTCCTTCTGAACTGTGTAATGTAGTTCAGAACTCAGTGAGTATCCATCTCATTCCTTCTGAACTGTGTAATGTAGTTCAGAACTCAGTGAATAACCACCTCATTCCTTCTGAACTGTGTAATGTAGTTCAGAACTCAGTGAGTATCCATCTCATTCCTTCTGAACTGTGTAATGTAGTTCAGAACTCAGTGAGTATCCATCTCATTCCTTCTGAACTGTGTAATGTAGTTCAGAACTCAGTGAGTATCCATCTTGTTCCTTCTGAACTGTGTAATGTAATTCAGAACTCAGTGAATAACCACCTCATTCCTTCTGAACTGTGTAATGTAGTTCAGAACTCAGTGAGTATCCATCTCATTCCTTCTGAACTGTGTAATGTAGTTCAGAACTCAGTGAGTATCCATCTCATTCCTTCTGAACTGTGTAATGTAGTTCAGAACTCAGTGAATAACCACCTCATTCCTTCTGAACTGTGTAATGTAGTTCAGAACTCAGTGAGTATCCATCTCATTCCTTCTGAACTGTGTAATGTAGTTCAGAACTCAGTGAGTATCCATCTCATTCCTTCTGAACTGTGTAATGTAGTTCAGAACTCAGTGAGTATCCATCTTGTTCCTTCTGAACTGTGTAATGTAGTTCAGAACTCAGTTAATATCCACCTCATTCCTTCTGAACTGTGTAATGTAGTTCAGAACTCGGTGAGTATCCATCTCATTCCTTCTGAACTGTGTAATGTAGTTCAGAACTCAGTGAATATCCACCTCATTCCTTCTGAACTGTGTAATGTAGTTCAGAACTCAGTGAATAACCACCTCATTCCTTCTGAACTGTGTAATGTAGTTCAGAACTCAGTGAGTATCCATCTCATTCCTTCTGAACTGTGTAATGTAGTTCAGAACTAAGTGAATAACCACCTCATTCCTTCTGAACTGTGTAATGCAGTTCAGAACTCAGTGAGTATCCATCTCATTCCTTCTGAACTGTGTAATGTAGTTCAGAACTCAGTGAGTATCCATCTCATTCCTTCTGAACTGTGTAATGTAGTTCAGAACTCAGTGAGTATCCATCTTGTTCCTTCTGAACTGTGTAATGTAGTTCAGAACTCAGTGAATATCCACCTCATTCCTTCTGAACTGTGTAATGTAGTTCAGAACTCGGTGAGTATCCATCTCATTCCTTCTGAACTGTGTAATGTAGTTCAGAACTTAGTGGGTATCTATCTTGTTCCTTCTGAACTGTGTAATGTAGTTCAGAACTCAGTGAGTATCCATCTTGTTCCTTCTGAACTGTGTAATGTAGTTCAGAACTCAGTGGGTATCTATCTTGTTCTCTGAACTGTGTAATGTAGTTCAGAACTCAGTGAGTATCCATCTTGTTCCTTCTGAACTGTGTAATGTAGTTCAGAACTCAGTGAGTATCCATCTTGTTCCTTCTGAACTGTGTAATGTAGTTCAGAACTCAGTGGGTATCTATCTTGTTCCTTCTGAACTGTGTAATGTAATTTCAGAACTCAGTGAGTGTCCCATCTGGAAGAATAATGCGTGTTAGACACTGGTTCCTGACCTGTGTATTGTATTTCAGAACTCAGTGAGTGTCCCATCTGGAAGAATAATGCGTGTTAGACACTGGTTCCTGACCTGTGTGTTGTATTTCAGAACTCAGTGAGTGTCCCATCTGGAAGAATAATGCGTGTTAGACACTGGTTCCTGACCTGTGTATTGTATTTCAGAACTCAGTGAGTGTCCCATCTGGAAGAATAATACGTGTTAGACACTGGTTCCTGACCTGTGTGTTGTATTTCAGAACTCAGTGAGTGTCCCATCTGGAAGAATAATGCGTGTTAGACACTGGTTCCTGACCTGTGTATTGTATTTCAGAACTCAGTGAGTGTCCCATCTGGAAATATAACGTGAGTTGGACACTGGTTCCTGACCTGTGTATTAGAATCAACTGTGACTGTGATTTTACACCTGCTGTAGATAGAACCTTGCGGAATGTTCTGGAAACCGACAGTACCAGGATTGCAGTAGCAGGGGTTCTGTCCAACAAGAACAATGGCAAGGTTAGTTGTCAAAATATGAAGTTGTCAACATTTCTATGATGTAATTTTAAGCAAAATTAGGCTTTTTATTTCTCTGCACTGTGATGGAAATATATGATGTATTTTAACCCTTTCAACCCCACAGGCCTCTAAATAGGCTTATGAAAAGTGTAGATCCAGATGAGCCGGCTCGTGACGAGTCGTCTCATCAGGATCTGCCCTTTTTGCCAGTAATAATTATTACTATTTTTAGATAAAATTACCCATTTTGATAAATGAACTGATCCAAAGGTAATTTTCTTATTAATTTATTGGTCTGAAAATATCATGCACCAGTCCATGTCAGTTACTTGGGGTTGAATGGGTTAACTTGCACCACATAGAGCATACAGCATGTTGTATAGTGCTGTTACTATATACGTTGATAACTTATCGGGTCAAAATGTTTGCGAATTGTGTAATATCCTACGTTTCGCAGGCGGAAATGTTTGCATTAGGATGATTTCTGGCTATATCATATTATTTGCACATTGTGAAAGTCGCTATGCCGCCATTGTCGTATATTTACAAATGTAAGGCAGAATATGTTTACAGACCGTTGTGAGGGAACATAACATTCCTGATGAACGTATCCTTAATTGGTCCCAAACAGGAGTTAATATGGTTCCAATAAGTCAGTGGACAATGTTTCAAAAGGGAGACGAAATGTTAAAATTATCGGCAGCGATGACAAACAAAATATAAACAATATATATAAATATAGATAAATAAACAAAATAACATCCCCACATTAAACAAATTTTTGGATGAAAAACAAGCAATAAGCAAAAATTATTACAGAATAAAACATAATTACCATAAAGTTCTCTCAAATACTGTACAGGTGTGAACAATCACAAATCCATTTTCTGTGACCAGACATGTTAGCTGTTATACCATTGCAAACAATTCAATTGATCTTTTCATCCATTGTATAGTGTTTAACTTGCATCACACACAGCATACAGTATGTTGTATAGTGTATGACTTTCATCACACACACAGCATACAGTATGTTGTATAGTGTATGACTTTCATCACACACACAGCATACAATATGTTGTATAGTGTATGACTTTCATCACACACACACAGCATACAGTATGTTGTATAGTGTATGACTTTCATCACACACTGCATACAATATGTTGTATAGTGTATGACTTTCATCACACACTGCATACAATATGTTGTATAGTGTATGACTTTCATCACACACTGCATACAATATGTTGTATAGTGTATGACTTTCATCACACACTGCATACAATATGTTGTATAGTGTATGACTTTCATCACACACTGCATACAATATGTTGTATAGTGTATGACTTTCATCACACACTGCATACAATATGTTGTATAGTGTATGACTTTCATCACACACTGCATACAATATGTTGTATAGTGTATGACTTTCATCACACACTGCATACAATATGTTGTATAGTGTATGACTTTCATCACACACTGCATACAATATGTTGTATAGTGTATGACTTTCATCACACACTGCATACAATATGTTGTATAGTGTATGACTTTCATCACACACTGCATACAATATGTTGTATAGTGTATGACTTTCATCACACACTGCATACAATATGTTGTATAGTGTATGACTTTCATCACACACAGCATACAATATGTTGTATAGTGTATGACTTTCGTCACACACACTGCATACAATATGTTGTATAGTGTATGACTTTCATCACACACAGCATACAATATGTTGTATAGTGTATGACTTTCATCACACACTGCATACAATATGTTGTATAGTGTATGACTTTCATCACACACAGCATACAATATGTTGTATAGTGTATGACTTTCATCACACACTGCATACAATATGTTGTATAGTGTATGACTTTCATCACACACAGCATACAATATGTTGTATAGTGTATGACTTTCATCACACACAGCATACAATATGTTGTATAGTGTATGACTTTCGTCACACACAGGATACAATATGTTGTATAGTGTTTTAACTTCTGCTTTTACAAGATCATGGTGTATGCTGTGTTCAACATGACTGGGAAAAGACTCTCATCTCAAGATTCCTGTCCACAACTGGAAGAGCTCACCAAGTTAAATGAACTGACTGTAAGAAACTACTGTAATAAGACGGCTGTCCTCACCAACCCAACATTGCATGGCGACACAGTGAATAAGATGTGTATGCAAGGACTTGTCTTGTCTGATGATAAAAAAGCTGCAGATCTCTGTTGTAAGTTGAAACTAAATTATTACCCTCCACCCAATGACGAGGATTGTAAGTTAAAACTAAATTATTACCCTCCACCCAATGACGAGGTAGTAAAGTAAGAATGTTACCCTCCACCCAATGACGAGGTAGTAAAGTAAGAATGTTACCCTCCACCCAATGACGAGGTAGTAAAGTAAGAATGTTACCCTCCACCCAATGACGAGGTAGTAAAGTAAGAATGTTACCCTCCACCAATGATGAGGTAGTAAAGTAAGAATGTTACCCTCCACCCAATGACGAGGTAGTAAAGTAAGAATGTTACCCTCCATCCAATGACGAGGTAGTAAAGTAAGAA
This sequence comes from Archivesica marissinica, assembly GCA_014843695.1. Taxonomy (NCBI): domain Eukaryota; kingdom Metazoa; phylum Mollusca; class Bivalvia; order Venerida; family Vesicomyidae; genus Archivesica; species Archivesica marissinica. The sequence continues at coordinate 99,148,164 of CM026390.1, read as the reverse complement.
TGTTACCCTCCACCCAATGACGAGGTAGTAAAGTAAGAATGTTACCCTCCACCCAATGACGAGGTAGTAAAGTAAGAATGTTACCCTCCACCCAATGACGGGGTAGTAAAGTAAGAATGTTACCCTCCACCCAATGACGAGGTAGTAAAGTAAGAATGTTACCCTCCACCCAATGACGGGTAGTAAAGTAAGAATGTTACCCTCCACCCAATGACGAGGTAGTAAAGTAAGAATGTTACCCTCCACCCAATGACGGGGTAGTAAAGTAAGAATGTTACCCTCCACCCAATGACAAGGTAGTAAAGTAAGAATGTTACCCTCCACCCAATGACGAGGTAGTAAAGTAAGAATGTTACCCTCCACCCAATGACGAGGTAGTAAAGTAAGAATGTTACCCTCCACCCAATGACGAGGTAGTAAAGTAAGAATGTTACCCTCCACCCAATGACGAGGTAGTAAAGTAAGAATGTTACCCTCCACCCAATGACGAGGTAGTAAAGTAAGAATGTTACCCTCCACCCAATGACGGGGTAGTAAAGTAAGAATGTTACCCTCCACCCAATGACGAGGTAGTAAAGTAAGAATGTTACCCTCCACCCAATGACGGGGTAGTAAAGTAAGAATGTTACCCTCCACCCAATGACGAGGTAGTAAAGTAAGAATGTTACCCTCCACCCAATGACGAGGTAGTAAAGTAAGAATGTTACCCTCCACCCAATGACGAGGTAGTAAAGTAAGAATGTTACCCTCCACCCAATGACGAGGTAGTAAAGTAAGAATGTTACCCTCCACCCAATGACGAGGTAGTAAAGTAAGAATGTTACCCTCCACCCAATGACGAGGTAGTAAAGTAAGAATGTTACCCTCCACCCAATGACGAGGTAGTAAAGTAAGAATGTTACCCTCCACCCAATGACGAGGTAGTAAAGTAAGAATGTTACCCTCCACCCAATGACGAGGTAGTAAAGTAAGAATGTTACCCTCCACCCAATGACGAGGTAGTAAAGTAAGAATGTTACCCTCCACCCAATGACGAGGTAGTAAAGTAAGAATGTTACCCTCCACCCAATGACGAGGCAGTAAAGTAAGAATGTTACCCTCCACCCAATGACGAAGTAGTAAAGTAAGAATGTTACCCTCCACCCTATGACGAGGTAGTAAAGTAAGAATGTTACCCTCCACCCAATGACGAGGTAGTAAAGTAAGAATGTTACCCTCCACCCAATGACGAGGTAGTAAAGTAAGAATGTTACCCTCCACCCAATGACGAGGTAGTAAAGTAAGAATGTTACCCTCCACCCAATGACGGGGTAGTAAAGTAAGAATGTTACCCTCCACCCAATGACGAGGTAGTAAAGTAAGAATGTTACCCTCCACCCAATGACGAGGTAGTAAAGTAAGAATGTTACCCTCCACCCAATGACGGGGTAGTAAAGTAAGAATGTTACCCTCCACCCAATGACGGGGTAGTAAAGTAAGAATGTTACCCTCCACCCAATGACGAGGTAGTAAAGTAAGAATGTTACCATCCATCACTAGTGTTGTCCACATTATTTCTGATAAACCCCTTACTGGATTTCAACCCACTTGCCCACAATAAATTAGTACCAACTGTTTGTACATGTTATCGTTGCAGTTGATTTGTTGATTTTTCACACGGTTGTCGTTTTTTAAATATTTCATGTTTTTATGCACTGTTTCTGCTAAACCCATTACACATTTTAGTTTTTATGGTCAATTTGTTCTAAACTTATGACTGATTTCAACATTGAAGATGCTATGGAACAAAGTGTATCTATATTAGTTCTCCTAACCACCTGGCCAGATTTCCACAGTTTGGCAGCTCAATTTTCCTGATGTTTCCTTTAATACTTACATTGTGCTATACAACTAAAAATTCCACATTAGTTTACTTACATACGTTGCTACTTATCCACATGAACAATGTTGACCTACATACTATTGCCATGTTCCAAATTAACAACGTTGACCTACATACTATTGCCATGTTCCAAATTAACAACGTTGACCTACATACTATTACCACATACCAAATTAACAACGTTGACCTACATACTATTGCCATGTTACAAATTAACAACATTGACCTACATACTATTGCCATGTACCAAATTAACAACGTTGACCTACATACTATTGCCATGTACCAAATTAACAACGTTAACCTACATACATTGCCATGTACCAAATTAACAACGTTGACCTACATACATTGCCATGTACCAAATTAACAACGTTGACCTACATACATTGCCATGTACCAAATTAACAACGTTGACCTACATACATTGCCATGTTACAAATGGAAGCATGGGAAACATTCATTTTTATTAAATACAAGCTGTAATTACTTCTGAATTAAAAATTTAATATAAAATACAATTTTAACAAAAATAAACGTGCTTATTTTTTGACAGGGCCTTGTCCACTTGGTATGGAAGCAAGAACAGCTATTTGTGTGCCGTGTGCTATTGGTAGTTACCGTAGCAACATGTCACAGACTGCTTGTGAGAAGTGTCCAGTCAATACATCTACTGAACATCAGTATTCCAGGAATGAGTCGGATTGTAAAGGTTATTCCTTGTTTATATTAATTTGCTTTCCAAACACCTTGATTTCTATGACAGGGAAAGATAGTTTATGGTACTGTATTATAAACTTGGCTTCAAAAGATGTCTGCATAGTACATCTGTAGAGTTTATCGGAACATTGATTATTTGGCATAAATTGTTGAAATGTTCATGTGAGTGCACCATACAACTTATTGCAGGTCGATTGTAGCTTAAACTGTATGGAGTGTGTCAAACATTTTTGTCTATTTAAACTGTATGTAGTATGTCCAACGTTGTGTATTTAAACTGTATGGAGTGTGTCTAACGTTGTTGTCTATTTAAACTGTATGTAGTATATCCAACGTTGTTGTGTATTTAAACTCTATGTAGTATGTCCAACGTTGTTGTCTATTTAAACTGTATGTAGTATGTCCAACGGTGTTGTCTATTTAAACTGTATGTAGTATATCCAACGTTGTTGTGTATTTAAACTTTATGTAGTATGTCCAACGTTGTTGTCTATTTAAACTGTATGTAGTATGTCCAACGGTGTTGTCTATTTAAACTGTATGTAGTATGTCCAACGGTGTTGTCTATTTAAACTGTATGTAGTATATCCAACGGTGTTGTCTATTTAAACTGTATGTAGTATATCCAACGTTGTTGTCTATTTAAACTGTATGTAGTATGTCCAACTTTGTTGTCTTTTCCAGCTATATGCAGCAGTGGTCAGTTCTCACCTACAGGTGTGATTCCGTGTTACTCCTGTCCAAAGAACACATATCAGTCTGGGACAACTCCAAATACCTGTCAGTATTGTCCAGTTGGGAAATGTACGTCTGCTGCAGGAGCCAAATCTGAACTTGATTGTAATGGTATGTTCATACTGTACTTCAAACACCACTATTGATGCTAGCTGTCTTAGCCTTAACTCGGGCGGGGTCCAGTTTCAAGTCAGGTGTCCAGCTTTGAACATTTGCACAATAAATATGGACCTGCTCAATGGGAACAGTCCCCATAAATCAAAGGGAACAGTCCCCATAAATCAATGGGAACAGTCCCCATAAATCAAAGGGAACAGTCCCCATAAATCAAAGGGAACAGTCCCCATAAATCAAAGGGAACAGTCCCCATAAATCAAAGGGAACAGTCCCCATAAATCAAAGGGAACAGTCCCCATAAATCAAAGGGAACAGTCCCCATAAATCAAAGGGAACAGTCTCCATAAATCAAAGGGAACAGTCCCCATAAATCAAAGGGAACAGTCCCCATAAATCAAAGGGAACAGTCCCCATAAATCAAAGGGAACAGTCCCCATAAATCAAAGGGAACAGTCCCCATACATCAAAGGGAACAGTCCCCATAAATCAAAGGGAACAGTCCCCATAAATCAAAGGGAACAGTCCCCATAAATCAATGGGAACAGTCCCCATAAATCAATGGGAACAGTCCCCATAAATCAAAGGGAACAGTCCCCATAAATCAAAGGGAACAGTCCCCATAAATCAATGGGAACAGTCCCCATAAATCAAAGGGAACAGTCCCCATAAATCAAAGGGAACAGTCCCTATAAATCAAAGGGAACAGTCCCTATAAATCAAAGGGAACAGTCCCCATAAATCAAAGGGACTTGTATATTTTGTGTCAGTTATAGACACGTATATTTGTAATTTGAAGCAAATACTTGAAAGAAACTGTCAGCATATTACCTGTATGTATATTGTAAAAAGAAACGGTCAGTACATACCCTGTATATATATTGTAGAAAGCAACTGTTAGTACCCACCCTGTATATATATTGTAGAAAGCACCTGTTAGTACCAACCCTGTATATATATTGTAGAAAGCACCTGTTAGTACCAACCCTGTATATATATATATTGTAGAAAGCAACTGTTAGTACCCACCCTGTATATATATTGTAGAAAGCAGCTGTTAGTACCCACCCTGTATGTATATATATATATTGTAGAAAGCAACTGTTAGTACCCACCCTGTATATATATATTGTAGAAAGCAACTGTTAGTACCCACCCTGTATGTATATATAGTGTAGAAAACAACTGTTAGTACCCACCCTGTATATATATATAGTGTAGAAAGCAATTGTTAGTACCCACCCTGTATATATATATATTGTAGAAAGCAACTGTTAGTACCCACCCTGTATATATATATTGTAGAAAGCAACTGTTAGTACCAACCCTGTATGTATATATTGTAGAAAGCTACTGTTAGTACCCACCCTGTATATATATATAGTGTAGAAAGCAATTGTTAGTACCCATCCTGTATATATATTGTAGAAAGCAACTGTTAGTACCCACCCTGTATATATATATATTGTAGAAAGCACCTGTTAGTACCCACCCTGTATATATATATAGTGTAGAAAGCAATTGTTAGTACCCACCCTGTATATATATTGTAGAAAGCAACTGTTAGTACCCACCCTGTATATATATATTGTAGAAAGCAACTGTTAGTTCCCACCCTGTATATATATATTGTAGAAAGCACCTGTTAGTACCAACCCGGTATATATATATTGTAGAAAGCAACTGTTAGTACCCACCCTGTATATATATATTGTAGAAAGCATCTGTTAGTACCCACCCTGTATATATATATTGTAGAAAGCATCTGTTAGTACCCACCCTGTATATATATATTGTAGAAAGCATCTGTTAGTACCCACCCTGTGTATATATATTGTAGAAAGAAACTGTCAAAAGGGAGTGTGTTCCAGTTCTCCGTGCCAACATTCAGGGAGGTGTAGCGAGGCAGACGAGTCCTACCAATGTCAGTGTATCCTAGGTAACCATTTCCTCATTCTAATGTTTGCCTAACACTGGTGCATATCTCAATACCACATGTTCATTCCCTGATTCTATTTATTTTATTCACACCCAAGTCTTCATAATTATTTTTTGTACCAGATTGACCTTTTTCCTTGTAAGTAAAAGTTTTAGTAAATGCGTGTGTGGGTGTTGGTTGTGTGAGTGAATGGGGGTGTAAGTGTGAATACGAGGCTGTGTATGTGAGAGAGTAAGCGAGAATGATAGATTATAGATGATAGATTTAAATTATTTTGTAACTTAACCACATTTGATAAATATGTACAATGTTACATATAAGTTATGTGTTTAAATAACAAAATAAATATATTCAATAAAATAAAAAAAGTTTTAGTGAAGCCTCCATGGTGGAATGGATACTGTGTCAGTCTAGTAATCGAGAGGTTGAGAGTACCGACGGATCTGTAGTCCAGTGGTAACATGCTGGACTGGTAATCCAGGGATAACAGGTTCAATCCCCCATCTGACCCTAATAAAATTAACAGTCTTTCAGAGGGGACTTTAAACCAAGGTCTTGTGTTAGTGCTGTACACCATGCACGTAAAAGAACCAGAGGAGACTCTGGAATGGGTCTCTCTCTCTGTATCATTGCACTATCCTCTAAAAATCTAAAATAACTAATCTCTTCAGGAGGCGTCGCTAATATGGGCAACCGGTAGCGACGATAAATAAACGTGAGGTTGCGAGTTTGAACCCCTTCAGAACCACAGTATTTAGGCAAGACACTTAAATCCACATTGACTCTTCTATCTCCCTAATGATTCCATCAGGAATGAGGTCTCTTGAGCGATTAATCTAATGGTGTAAAAACTTGTTTCGGAATCGAGCTAATTTGAATTAAATTTTGTATACACCAAGTATGTTTTATGTGTCGGTTTCTTTCAGGTTTTACAGGAATACATTGTGAGTACCAGAACGACCCTTGTACTGAAGAACCTTGTAACTATGGCAACTGTGTCAGTAAGCAAGAAGACGGAAACTTTCTATGTTATTGCCACCCTGGATTTACAGGAGAAAGGTAACTAACAATTCAACTTCATTTCTCATGCACTCATGACTTCTCAGCCCGCTTCAAAACATTTCACAAAATTAATCAACTACCATCCATACTCACCTGAGGCGATCTCGCATATAAAGACTACTCCCCCTACTTTGTCATGAAATCTGTGGGTTTTGGCATTCACTCGCATATAAGATGGGTTGATAAAATGGAAACCAGACCGTGTATAAATTGCATGTTTGGCCAGTGCTAGTTCAGTGTCAGGGAGCTTGTTTGCTTTTCTAAAATGTAATTATGGATACCATTTAACACACTTTAAAAACAAAACTTTTTGTTTTTTTAAATTTGTTTTAGCACCTAATAAGACGATAAACCACTTTAGTTTATACAAATTTATTTTAGCTCAATTGCGAAACAAGTTCTTTCAACTTATATTAATCACTCTCGAGACCTCATTCCTGATGGAATCCATCGCCATGAAGGAGAGAGCAGAGGCAATGTGGAATTTAAATGCCTTGCGTAAGAGCACAATCGTAATGGCTCGCAGAGGCAATGTGGAATTTAAATGCCTTGCGTAAGAGCACAATCGTAATGGCTCCAGTGGGGCTCAAACTCCGGACCTTTCGCACCTGAAGCGAACGCGCATCCACTGCGCTATCACGACTTCCACAATCAAAGTTGATATTTATATACAAGTATATTTGTTCACTGTAACCATTAATCAAAGTTGACATTTATATACAAGTATATTAACTACTTTATCTGGTGGTAAAACACTTGTCTTATAGGCGAGTATGGACAGTACTTGTAATACTAGGTTATTTAAGTGATCCTAGGCTGTCCGATTAGCGCAGTTGTTAGCGCGCTCGCTTCTCACCAGTGCAACCTGGGTTCGATCCTCGGACCGGGAAATATGTGAGATGGTACAGTGGTCGCCAGATCGGACAGGTGGGTTTTCTCTGGGTACTCCGGTTTCCTCCCACACAACCACATATACGCTTTCATCCGCGCCAACGAGAGTGATTAATATAAGTTGTTAAAACTTGTTTCGCAATCACTTTGCAGAAAATCTTTAAAGAAACTTCTCTAAAGCCAATGGCCAAGATGCTTGCAGAACATTAGTAGCCACAGGCATTGGAAACAAACACGTTTAACTAATTGACAGAATGCAAACATTTCTTGGGAAATGAGCATCAGGTGACTGTTTACTGATGTATCTAAAATGAAAATTATGGTTGCCATGCAAACAAAGTTTAAAACATTAAATTACATGAAAGGAGTTACTAATTTGTCAAAGAAGGTGTTGCAAATTTTCAGAAACTAGTAGACAATTTGTTTAACAATCTGGTGACAGTGCTTGGTTGTCTCAGAGGATCAACACATGGCATTGTCCTCTGGTTTGTAAATTACACATTATCTGATTTTCAGGTGCTCCGAGGATATAGATGACTGTGTTGAGAACACTTGCCAAAATGGTGGTACCTGCGTGGATATGATCCAGTCCTACTTGTGTAACTGTACAGTAAGAACCTCAGTTACAGCATGTATATGTGTGACAGAGTGGGTGGGAGAATGGGCAGTAGCCTACAACATGTATATGTGTGACAGAGTGGGTGGGAGAATCTGCAGTAGCCTACAACATATATATGTGTGACAGAGTGGGTGGGAGAATCTGCAGTAGCCTACAACATGTATATGTGTGACAGAGTGGGTGGGGGAATCTGCAGTAGCCTACAACATGTATATGTGTGACACAGTGGGTGGGGGAATCTGCAGTAGCCTACAACATGTATATGTGTGACAGAGTGGGTGGGGGAATCTGCAGTAGCCTACAACATGTATATGTGTGACAGAGTGGGTGGGAGAATCTGCAGTAGCCTACAACATGTATATGTGTGACAGAGTGGGTGGGAGAATCTGCAGTAGCCTACAACATGTATATGTGACAGAGTGGGTGGAGAATCTGCAGTAGCCTACAACATGTATATGTGTGACAGAGTGGGTGGGAGAATCTGCAGTAGCCTACAACATGTATATGTGTGACAGAGTGGGTGGGAGAATCTGCAGTAGCCTACAACATGTATATGTGTGACAGAGTGGGTGGGAGAATCTGCAGTAGCCTACAACATGTATATGTGTGACAGAGTGGGTGGGGGAATCTGCAGTAGCCTACAACATGTATATGTGTGACAGAGTGGGTGGGAGAATCTGCAGTAGCCTACAACATGTATATGTGTGACAGAGTGGGTGGGAGAATCTGCAGTAGCCTACAACATGTATATGTGTGACAGAGTGGGTGGGAGAATCTGCAGTAGCCTACAACATGTATATGTGTGACAGAGTGGGTGGGGGAATCTGCAGTAGCCTACAACATGTATATGTGTGACAGAGTGGGTGGGAGAATCTGCAGTAGCCTACAACATGTATATGTGTGACAGAGTGGGTGGGAGAATCTGCAGTAGCCTACAACATGTATATGTGTGACAGAGTGGGTGGGAGAATCTGCAGTAGCCTACAACATGTATATGTGTGACAGAGTGGGTGGGGGAATCTGCAGTAGCCTACAACATGTATATGTGTGACAGAGTGGGTGGGAGAATCTGCAGTAGCCTACAACATGTATATGTGTGACAGAGTGGGTGGGGAGAATCTGCAGTAGCCTACAACATGTATATGTGACAGAGTGGGTGGGAGAATCTGCAGTAGCCTACAACATGTATATGTGTGACAGAGTGGGTGGGAGAATCTGCAGTAGCCTACAACATGTATATGTGTGACAGAGTGGGTGGGAGAATCTGCAGTAGCCTACAACATGTATATGTGTGACAGAGTGGGTGGGAGAATCTACAGTAGCCTACAGATGTATATGTGTGACAGAGTGGGTGGGAGAATCTACAGTAGCCTACAGATGTATATGTGTGACAGAGTGGGTGGGGGAATCTGCAGTAGTCTACAACATGTTTATGTGTGACAGAGTGGGTGGGGGAATCTGCAGTAGCCTACAGCATGTATATGTGTGACAGAGTGGGTGGGAGAATCTGCAGTAGCCTACAACATGTATATGTGTGACAGAGTGGGTGAGGGAATCTGCAGTAGCCTACAACATGTATATGTGTGACAGAGTGGGTGGGAGAATCTACAGTAGCCTACAGATGTATATGTGTGACAGAGTGGGTGGGAGAATCTGCAGTAGCCTACAACATGTATATGTGTGACAGAGTGGGTGGGGGAATCTGCAGTAGCCTACAACATGTATATGTGTGACACAGTGGGTGGGAGAATCTACAGTAGCCTACAACATGTATATGTGTGACAGAGGGGGTGGAAGAATGGGCAGTAGCCTACAACATGTATATGTGTGACAGAGTGGGTGGGGGAATCTACAGTAGCCTACAACATGTATATGTGTGACAGAGTGGGTGGGGGAATCTACAGTAGCCTACAACATGTATATGTGTGACAGAGTGGGTGGGAGAATCTACAGTAGTCTACAACATGTATATGTGTGACAGAGTGGGTGGGAGAATATGCAGTAGCCTACAGCATGTATATGTGTGACAGAGTGGGTGGAAGAATGGGCAGTAGCCTACAGCATGTATATGTGTGACAGAGTGGATGGGAGAATCTGCAGTAGTCTACAACATGTATATGTGTGACAGAGTGGGTGGGAGAATCTACAGTAGTCTACAACATGTATATGTGTGACAGAGGGGGTGGGGGAATCTACAGTAGCCTACAGATGTATATGTGTGACAGAGTGGGTGGGAGAATCTACAGTAGTCTACAACATGTATATGTGTGACAGAGGGGGTGGAAGAATGGGCAGTAGCCTACAACATGTATATGTGTGACAGAGTGGGTGGGGGAATCTACAGTAGCCTACAGATGTATATGTGTGACAGAGTGGGTGGGAGAATCTACAGTAGTCTACAACATGTATATGTGTGACAGAGTGGGTGGGGGAATCTACTGTAGCCTACAACATGTATATGTGTGACAAAGTGGGTGGGGAATCTACAGTAGCCTACAGATGTATATGTGTGACAGAGTGGATGGGAGAATCTACAGTAGTCTACAACATGTATATGTGTGACAGAGGGGGTGGAAGAATGGGCAGTAGTCTACAACATGTATATGTGTGACAGAGTGGGTGGGGGAATCTACAGTAGCCTACAGATGTATATGTGTGATAGAGTGGGTGGGAGAATCTACAGTAGTCTACAACATGTATATGTGTGACAGAGTGGGTGGGAGAATGGGCAGTAGCCTACAGTATGTATATGTGTGACAGAGTGGGTGGGAGAATCTGCAGTAGCCTACAACATGTATATGTGTGACAGAGTGGGTGGGGGAATCTACAGTAGTCTACAACATGTATATGTGTGACAGAGTGGATGGGAGAATCTGCAGTAGCCTACAGTATGTATATGTGTGACAGAGTGGGTGGGAGAATGGGCAGTAGCCTACAACATGTATATGTGTGACAGAGTGGGTGGGAGAATCTGCAGTAGCCTACAGTATGTATATGTGTGACAGAGTGGGTGGGAGAATGGGCAGTAGCCTACAGTATGTATATGTGTGACAGAATGGGTGGGGGAATCTGCAGTAGCCTGCAGCATTTATATGTGTGACAGAGTGGGTGGGGGAATCTGCAGTAGCCTACAACATGTATATGTGTGACAGAGTAGTGGGGGAATCTGCAGTAGCCTACAACATGTATATGTGTGACAGAGTGGGTGGGGGAATCTGCAGTAGCCTACAACATGTATATGTGTGACAGAGTGGGTGGGAGAATCTGCAGTAGCCTACAACATGTATATGTGTGACAGAGTGGGTGGGAGAATCTGCAGTAGCCTACAACATGTATGTGTGACAGAGTGGGTGGGATAATCTACAGTAGCCTACAGATGTATATGTGTGACAGAGTGGGTGGGAGAATCTACAGTAGCCTACAGATGTATATGTGTGACAGAGTGGGTGGGGGAATCTGCAGTAGCCTACAGCATGTATATGTGTGACAGAGTGGGTGGGAGAATCTGCAGTAGCCTACAACATGTATATGTGTGACAGAGTGGGTGAGGGAATCTGCAGTAGCCTACAACATGTATATGTGTGACAGAGTGGGTGGGAGAATCTACAGTAGCCTACAGATGTATATGTGTGACAGAGTGGGTGGGAGAATCTGCAGTAGCCTACAACATGTATATGTGTGACAGAGTGGGTGGGGGAATCTACAGTAGCCTACAACATGTATATGTGTGACACAGTGGATGGGAGAATCTACAGTAGCCTACAACATGTATATGTGTGACAGAGGGGGTGGAAGAATGGGCAGTAGCCTACAACATGTATATGTGTGACAGAGTGGGTGGGGGAATCTACAGTAGCCTACAGATGTATATGTGTGATAGAGTGGGTGGGAGAATCTACAGTAGTCTACAACATGTATATGTGTGACAGAGTGGGTGGGAGAATGGGCAGTAGCCTACAGTATGTATATGTGTGACAGAGTGGGTGGGAGAATCTGCAGTAGCCTACAACATGTATATGTGTGACAGAGTGGGTGGGGGAATCTACAGTAGTCTACAACATGTATATGTGTGACAGAGTGGATGGGAGAATCTGCAGTAGCCTACAGTATGTATATGTGTGACAGAGTGGGTGGGAGAATGGGCAGTAGCCTACAACATGTATATGTGTGACAGAGTGGGTGGGAGAATCTGCAGTAGCCTACAGTATGTATATGTGTGACAGAGTGGGTGGGAGAATGGGCAGTAGCCTACAGTATGTATATGTGTGACAGAATGGGTGGGGGAATCTGCAGTAGCCTGCAGCATTTATATGTGTGACAGAGTGGGTGGGGAATCTGCAGTAGCCTACAACATGTATATGTGTGACAGAGTGAGTGGGGGAATCTGCAGTAGCCTACAACATGTATATGTGTGACAGAGTGGGTGGGGGAATCTGCAGTAGCCTACAACATGTATATGTGTGACAGAGTGGGTGGGAGAATCTGCAGTAGCCTACAACATGTATATGTGTGACAGAGTGGGTGGGAGAATCTGCAGTAGCCTACAACATGTATGTGTGACAGAGTGGGTGGGATAATCTACAGTAGCCTACAGATGTATATGTGTGACAGAGTGGGTGGGAGAATCTACAGTAGCCTACAGATGTATATGTGTGACAGAGTGGGTGGGGGAATCTGCAGTAGCCTACAGCATGTATATGTGTGACAGAGTGGGTGGGAGAATCTGCAGTAGCCTACAACATGTATATGTGTGACAGAGTGGGTGAGGGAATCTGCAGTAGCCTACAACATGTATATGTGTGACAGAGTGGGTGGGAGAATCTACAGTAGCCTACAGATGTATATGTGTGACAGAGTGGGTGGGAGAATCTGCAGTAGCCTACAACATGTATATGTGTGACAGAGTGGGTGGGGGAATCTGCAGTAGCCTACAACATGTATATGTGTGACACAGTGGGTGGGAGAATCTACAGTAGCCTACAACATGTATATGTGTGACAGAGGGGGTGGAAGAATGGGCAGTAGCCTACAACATGTATATGTGTGACAGAGTGGGTGGGGGAATCTACAGTAGCCTACAACATGTATATGTGTGACAGAGTGGGTGGGGGAATCTACAGTAGCCTACAACATGTATATGTGTGACAGAGTGGGTGGGAGAATCTGCAGTAGCCTACAGATGTATATGTATGACAGAGTGGGTGGGAGAATAGGCAGTAGCCTACAACATGTATATGTGTGACAGAGTGGGTGGGGGAATGGGCAGTAGCCTACAACATGTATATGTGTGACAGAGTGGGTGGGAGAATCTGCAGTAGCCTACAGATGTATATGTATGACAGAGCGGGTGGGAGAATAGGCAGTAGCCTACAACATGTATATGTGTGACAGAGTGGGTGGGAGAATGGGCAGTAGCCTACAACATATATATGTGTGACAGAGTGGGTGGGAGAATGGGCAGTAGCCTACAACATGTATATGTGTGACAGAGTGGGTGGGAGAATGGGCAGTAGTCTACAACATGTATATGTGTGACAGAGTGGGTGGGAGAATCTACAGTAGTCTACAACATGTATATGTGTGACAGAGTGGGTGGGGGAATGGGCAGTAGCCTACAACATGTATATGTATGACAGAGTGGGTGGAAGAATCTGCAGTAGCCTACAACATGTATATGTGACAGAGTGGGTGGGAGAATGGGCAGTAGTCTACAACATGTATATGTGTGACAGAGTGGGTGGGAGAATCTGCAGTAGCCTACAACATGTATATGTGTGACAGAGTGGGTGGGAGAATCTGCAGTAGCCTACAGATGTATATGTATGACAGAGTGGGTGGGAGAATAGGCAGTAGCCTACCACATGTATATGTGTGACAGAGTGGGTGGAGAAATGGGCAGTAGCCTACAACATGTATATGTGTGACAGAGTGTGTGGGAGAATCTACAGTAGCCTACAGATGTATATGTGTGACAGAGTGGGTGGAAGAATGGGCAGTAGCCTACAACATGTATATGTGTGACAGAGTGAGTGGGAGAATCTGCAGTAGCCTACAACATGTATATGTGTGACAGAGTGTGTGGGGGAATCTGCAGTAGCCTACAACATGTATATGTGTGACAGAGTGGGTGGGAGAATCTGCAGTAGCCTACAACATGTATATGTGTGACAGAGTGGGTGGGAGAATCTGCAGTAGCCTACAACATGTATATGTGTGACAGAGTGGGTGGGAGAATCTGCAGTAGCCTACAAAATGTATATGTGTGACAGAGTGTGTGGGAGAATCTGCAGTAGCCTACAACATGTATATGTGTGACAGAGTGGGTGGGAGAATCTGCAGTAGCCTACAACATGTATATGTATGACAGAGTGGGTGGGAGAATCTGCAGTAGCCTACAACATGTATATGTATGACAGAGTGGGTGGGAGAATCTGCAGTAGCCTACAACATGTATATGTATGACAGAGTGTGTGGGAGAATCTGCAGTAGCTTCATGTCATGTATGATACAGATACCTGACATGAGATACTCTGTTGTATGATCTTAAATCGCGTTTTATTCACAAAGATGTTAAATATAAATACTTTTGTTACCATATAATTTTGAATCGTAATACAGTCTACATCCGTTATGTCGAATTCCGTCGGACCGAACAAAATACTTCGACATAAGCGAAGTTTGACTTAACGAAATTCGATATAAACGGAGCCAGTTATATGTACAATGATATTTTCTGAAACGGGACTTTGATCCGACTTTGAGATAAGCGGAGAATTCAACATAACCGACTGACATAACGGTTGTAGACTGTACATGGAAAACGAATACAGTCAGTGTTGAATATATTAAGAGTGTTATCTACGTCGAAATAATGACTTACATGTAGGGAATCATAGTCATGATGTCACACCCACCTTGCAAAGCTGATAAAAACAAAAGTAATCCTAGTGAGTTACTTCGACAGTTGATGCGGCCGTGACATTATTAAAAGCATTGTTATCCTTGTTGACTGTTTTCCTTTAATGTATCTATTGATGCGGCCATGACCTTATTAATAGCATTGTTATCCTTGTTGACTTTTTTCCTTTACTGCATCTATTGATGCGGCCTTGACATTATTAAAAGCATTGTTATTTTTGTTGACTTTTTTCCTTTAATGTATCTATTGATGTGGCCTTGACATTATTAAAAGCATTGTTATTTTTGTTGACTTTTTCCCTTTAATGTATCTATTGATGCGGCCTTGACATTATTAAAAGCATTGTTATTTTTGTTGACTTTTTTCCTTTAATGTATCTATTGATGCGGCCATGACCTTATTAATAGCATTGTTATTTTTGTTGACTTCTTTCCTTTAATGCATCTATTGATGCGGCATTGACCTTATTAAAAGCATTGTTATCCTTGTTGACTCTTTTCCTTTAATGTATCTATTGATGCGGCCATGACCTTATTAATAGCATTGTTATCCTTGTTTCCTTTAATGCATGTATTATTTTAGTTTTGTAAGTTTTATCTAACTACCTTTCATTCAATAGGACACAGGTTACATTGGAGAAACGTGTGAGGAGAAATTGAAATACTGCAGTAATGACAACTGTTTGAATGGAGGTACTTGTGTAGAGACAGATACAGGGTTTCATTGTCAATGTGATGGGGGTAAGTGTAATGTTGTCATGGAAACGCTTGTGTAGAGACAGATACAGGGTTTCATTGTCAATGTGATGGGGGTAAGTGTAATGTTGTCATGGAAACGCTTGTGTAGAGTCAGATACAGGGTTTCATTGTCAATGTGATGGGGGTAAGTGTAATGTTGTCATGGAAACGCTTGTGTAGAGACAGATACAGGGTTTCATTGTCAATGTGATGTGGGTAAGTTTTATGTTATCATGGAAACGCTTGTGTAGAGACAGATACAGGGTTTCATTGTCAATGTGATGGGGGTAAGTTTTATGTTATCATGGAAACGCTTGTGTAGAGACAGATACAGGGTTTCATTGTCAATGTGATGAGGGTAAGTGTAATGTTTTCATGGAAACATAAATGATGTTTGATGTTAATGTATTCATGACAGATAGATAGATAGATACTTTTATTTCCTCCATTTCTGAAGAGCATAACATATTTACACATCATTATTAATATGTATGTACAAACAGTATAATATAAATGCACAAATAACCCTGTTAATTGTCAGTAGAGTACTTGCAGCTGAACTATAAGTGCATTAGAAACATTGCAAGCACAGTTGTAGTACTCAATGAATCAATGCACAAACATCCTGATGCATCCAAGATAACAGAAAACAATTAGTTTACGGTAAACCCATTAAGCGGTTCCTTACTCTATACAATAGTTGTGTTAAGAACACTCATGGTCTCCATATATTGAGGTTGAGGTATACATACTTGAGGTAATGGTATCTTGCCAAAACGAAAAGCAAGACAGCTACTAATATGTTTAAAAATGGTGGTCTTTGAGGAAACTGATGAAGAATTTAGTTAGTTGTGCATGTGATAAGGATAAGTTGATGTTGTCATGGAAACATACATAACTCCAACAAGAACTATTTTACTGTTAGGAAGGACACCAGTGGGTGGAGATGTGTACATTTGCTTTAGATTATAGGAAGTAGACCAAAGATCATTGTCCTGCAATCAGGCATATGTATACAGTAAATTGAAAATGCAGTCTACATCCGTTATGTCGAATTCCGTCGGACCAAACAAAATACTTCCACAAAACGGAAGTTTGACAACGGTTATGGACCATATTTCCAAAAATACTGTTTCTTATACTAGTAGATCGCAGCTTTACCCATCGTACATTTGTCCCATAAATCATTTTCCATGTTTTCATTGTTATAACCATGACATGGGCGCACTTGATAAAATAATACTGTAATATCGTATTTAATATATACTAATATGCAGCACATAGCTCTACATGTAAATAACATTTATATACGAAACTGTGATAAAAAAATCGCTGATGAAATAACGGTGCATTAACAGTGTAGTAATAAACTGATATTCGATTAAATAGTCTGCTGTATTCTTTTTCAGTTTAAACAGTCTCTTTTACACTCTGTCAGGTTCAGTCATGTCCACTTTTCTGAAGAATTTGGTAATGTCCGATTGCCTAGAATTTACATGGGAAAAATGGATTTTGCTAACATAATGGTCCATTGTTGTCATTGCTGGTAACACTTGGTTAGAATTTTCCTGATCTACATGTCATATCGCTTGGCATGTTTCACTCATTTTGCACTAAGTTTAAGTTTGCCTAAATATGCTAATTGAATCATAATTGTTAAGAAGAGCCATTTATCCTATGATTGGTTGATTGCCAATAAGACAGTGTTGTGTACCTGTAGTGAATATACTGTCCCGGTAGACACCTTCAACAATCATTATTGATTGTTTGTTTGCACAGGCACGGTGGTCAATCTTTTGATCAGGTAAATTTTCCGAATGAAAGTCGCACTTCGGCGACAATTTCACAAATTGGCACTTTGACATAACAAGTGTGAAATACTGCACATATATACTGAAGGGACCAAAAAATAAATTTGATCTAACGAAAAATTCGACTTAATGAAATTCGATATAAACGGAGCCAGTTATACGTAACATGATAGTGTCTGAAACGGGACTTTGATCCGACTTCGAGATAACTGGAGAATTCGACATAACCAACTTTGACATAACGGATGTAGACTGTACTTGTTGTTATGGAACATGACATACCTTCTACCTGTCTTGTTTCAAAGAGAAGGGCGTGGTAATAAATATAGCAAGATATCAGAAATCACATTCTTGTGTTTTACTACACATGTCACACATAATTTTTCTACATGACTCATGTTTTCAGGATTTTTGGGTGAGTTTTGTGAAGAGATGAGTGAGTGTGATAACTCGTTGTGCAGTGACAATGGTGTCTGTGTTACCAGTAATCTAACACTCACAATCTGTGTCTGTAATGTAAGTACCACACACAATTTTCCTTCTGTTAATGTCATGTTTTATACAACACTCTTATCATGCTAGTTTAGCTAATGTAGAGGTAGCCATCCATACCTTGCACATGATAGTCAATATGTGAGTTATATGATGTATAGGTAGTCATGCCCTGCACATGGTAGTCAATATGTGAGTTAAATGATATATAGGTAGTCATACCCTGCACATGGTAGTCAATATGTGAGTTAAATGATATATAGGTAGTCATGCCCTGTACATGGTAGTCAATATGTGAGTTAAATGATATATAGGTAGTCATGCCCTGCACATGATAGTCAATATGTGAGTTATATGATGTATAGGTAGTCATGCCCTGCACATGGTAGTCAATATCTGTTGAACAGCGTTGTGATGACATCTTCTGTAACCATGGTTTCTGCTTGTCTTACAGCCTGGATACAGGGGTGTAGATTGTTCTGTAGAACAGCGTTGTTATGACATCTTCTGTAACCATGGTTTCTGTTTGTTTTACAGCCTGGATACAGTGGTGTAGATTGTTCTGTAGAACAGCGTTGTGATGACATCTTCTGTAACCATGGTTTCTGTTTTGTCTTACAGCCTGGATACAGGGGTGTAGATTGTTCTGTAGAACAGCCTTGTGATGCCATCTTCTGTAACCATGGTTTCTGTTTGTCTTACAGCCTGGATACAGTGGTGAAGATTGTTCTGTAGAACAGCATTGTGATGACGTCTTCTGTAATAACCATGGTTTCTGTTTCCAAAGACACAATGGGAAAATGTGTCAGTGTCTCTCTGGTAAGTGTATATTGTACTGAGAAATGCATTTAGACATACATTTGGTTGCTTGTCATACAATTCAGTAAATACCTTGTTTTCAACAACTACATCCTGTATTTACACAATGAACACACATAGCAGTTTATGCATGTATTATTATGTTTCAGGTTTTACTGGAGAGTTGTGTGATGTTCCTGTTGTGCAATATTGCCATAGCAATCCTTGTATCCATGACAACACTATGGAATGTACAGATAGTTACCTGGGTTATAGCTGTATTTGTCATCATGGGTTTTTCGGTAAGAAATCTCTTATTTTTCTCTGTTTCTTTATTCTGTGCAGAATGTACATGCACCATATCATCTGTACAGAATGTACATGTACCGTATCATCTGTACAAAATGTACATGTATCATCATCTGTACAGAATGTACATGTACCATCATCTGTACAGAATGTACATATACCGTATCATCTGTGCAGAATGTGCATGTACAGTATCATCTGTGCAGAATGTACATGTACCGTATCATCTGTGCAGAATGTACATGTACCGTATCATCTGTGCAGAATGTACATGTACCATATCATCTGTACAGAATGTACAGTATCATCTGTGCAGAATGTACATGTACCGTATCATCTGTACAGAATGTGCATATACCGTATCATCTGTACAGAATGTACATGTACCATATCATCTGTACAGAATGTACATGTACAGTATCATCTGTACAGAATGTACATGTACCGTATCATCTGTACAGAATGTACCATATCATCTGTGCAGAATGTACATGTACCGTATCATCTGTGCAGAATGTGCATGTACAGTATCATCTGTGCAGAATGTGCATGTACCGTATCATCTGTGCAGAATGTACATGTACCGTATCATCTGTGCAGAATGTACATGTACCGTATCATCTGTGCAGAATGTACAGTATCATCTGTACAGAATGTACATGTACCATATCATCTGTACAGAATGTACATGTACAGTATCATCTGTACAGAATGTACATGTACCGTATCATCTGTACAGAATGTACCTGTACAGTATCATCTGTGCAGAATGTACATGTACCGTATCATCTGTACAGAATGTACATGTACAGTATCATCTGTGCAGAATGTGCATGTACCGTATCATCTGTACAGAATGTACATGTACCATATCATCTGTACAGAATGTACATGTACCGTATCATCTGTACAGAATGTACATGTACAGTATCATCTGTGCAGAATGTACATGTACCGTATCATCTGTACAGAATGTACATGTACCGTATCATCTGTACAGAATGTACATGTACCGTATCATCTGTACAGAATGTACATGTACAGTATCATCTGTGCAGAATGTACATGTACAGTATCATCTGTGCAGAATGTCCATGGACCGTATCATCTGTACAGAATGTGCATGTACAGTATCATCTGTACAGAATGTACATGGACCGTATCATCTGTACAGAATGTACATGTACAGTATCATCTGTGCAGAATGTACATGTACAGTATCATCTGTGCAGAATGTACATGGACCGTATCATCTGTACAGAATGTGCATGTACAGTATCATCTGTACAGAATGTACATGTACCGTATCATCTGTACAGAATGTACATGTACAGTATCATCTGTGCAGAATGTACATGTACAGTATCATCTGTACAGAATGTACATGGACCGTATCATCTGTACAGAATGTATATGTACAGTATCATCTGTGCAGAATGTCCATGGACCGTATCATCTGTACAGAATGTACATGTACAGTATCATCTGTACAGAATGTACATGTACCGTATCATCTGTACAGAATGTACAGTATCATCTGTACAGAATGTACATGTACCGTATCATCTGTACAGAATGTACATGTACAGTATCATCTGTACAGAATGTACATGGACCGTATCATCTGTACAGAATGTACATGTACAGTATCATCTGTGCAGAATGTCCATGGACCGTATCATCTGTACAGAATGTACATGTACAGTATCATCTGTACAGAATGTACATGTACCGTATCATCTGTACAGAATGTACAGTATCATCTGTACAGAATGTACATGTACCGTATCATCTGTACAGAATGTACATGTACCGTATCATCTGTACAGAATGTACATGTACAGTATCATCTGTGCAGAATGTACATGTACAGTATCATCTGTGCAGAATGTCCATGGACCGTATCATCTGTACAGAATGTGCATGTACAGTATCATCTGTACAGAATGTACATGTACCGTATCATCTGTACAGAATGTACATGTACAGTATCATCTGTACAGAATGTGCATGTACAGTATCATCTGTACAGAATGTACATGGACCGTATCATCTGTGCAGAATGTGCATGTACCGTATCATCTGTGCAGAATGTACATGTACCGTATCATCTGTACAGAATGTACATGTACAGTATCATCTGTGCAGAATGTACATGTACAGTATCATCTGTACAGAATGTACATGGACCGTATCATCTGTACAGAATGTACATGTACAGTATCATCTGTGCAGAATGTCCATGGACCGTATCATCTGTACAGAATGTACATGTACAGTATCATCTGTACAGAATGTACATGTACCGTATCATCTGTACAGAATGTACAGTATCATCTGTACAGAATGTACATGTACCGTATCATCTGTACAGAATGTACATGTACAGTATCATCTGTACAGAATGTACATGGACCGTATCATCTGTACAGAATGTACATGTACAGTATCATCTGTGCAGAATGTCCATGGACCGTATCATCTGTACAGAATGTACATGTACAGTATCATCTGTACAGAATGTACATGTACCGTATCATCTGTACAGAATGTACAGTATCATCTGTACAGAATGTACATGTACTGTATCATCTGTACAGAATGTACATGTACCGTATCATCTGTACAGAATGTACATGTACAGTATCATCTGTACAGAATGTACATGTACCGTATCATCTGTACAGAATGTACATGTACCGTATCATCTGTACAGAATGTACATGTACCGTATCATCTGTGCAGAATGTACATGTACCGTATCATCTGTGCAGAATGTACATGTACCGTATCATCTGTACAGAATGTGCATGTACAGTATCATCTGTACAGAATGTACATGTACCATATCATCTGTACAGAATGTACATGTATAGTATCATCTGTACAGAATGTGCATGTACAGTATCATCTGTACAGAATGTACATGTACCGTATCATCTGTGCAGAATGTGCATGTACCGTATCATCTGTGCAGAATGTACATGTACCGTATCATCTGTGCAGAATGTACATGTACCGTATCATCTGTACAGAATGTACATGTACCGTATCATCTGTACAGAATGTACATGTACCTTATCATCTGTACAGAATATACATGTACCGTATCATCTGTGCAGAATGTACATGGACCGTATCATCTGTACAGAATGTGCATGTACAGTATCATCTGTACAGAATGTACATGTACCGTATCATCTGTACAGAATGTACATGTACAGTATCATCTGTGCAGAATGTACATGTACAGTATCATCTGTACAGAATGTACATGGACCGTATCATCTGTACAGAATGTACATGTACAGTATCATCTGTACAGAATGTGCATGTACAGTATCATCTGTACAGAATGTACATGTACAGTATCATCTGTACAGAATGTACATGTACAGTATCATCTGTACAGAATGTACATGTACCGTATCATCTGTACAGAATGTACAGTATCATCTGTACAGAATGTACATGTACCATATCATCTGTACAGAATGTACATGTACCGTATCATCTGTACAGAATGTACATGTACCGTATCATCTGTACAGAATGTACATGTACCGTATCATCTGTACAGAATGTACATGTACCATATCATCTGTGCAGAATGTACATGTACCGTATCATCTGTACAGAATGTGCATGTACAGTATCATCTGTACAGAATGTACATGTACCGTATCATCTGTACAGAATGTACATGTACAGTATCATCTGTACAGAATGTGCATGTACAGTATCATCTGTACAGAATGTACATGGACCGTATCATCTGTGCAGAATGTGCATGTACCGTATCATCTGTGCAGAATGTACATGTACCGTATCATCTGTGCAGAATGTACATGTACCGTATCATCTGTACAGAATGTACATGTACCGTATCATCTGTACAGAATGTACATGTACCGTATCATCTGTACAGAATGTACATGTACCGTATCATCTGTGCAGAATGTACATGTACCGTATCATCTGTGCAGAATGTACATGTACAGTATCATCTGTGCAGAATGTGCATGTACAGTATCATCTGTGCAGAATGTACATGTACCGTATCATCTGTACAGAATGTACATGTACAGTATCATCTGTGCAGAATGTGCATGTACAGTATCATCTGTGCAGAATGTACATGTACCGTATCATCTGTACAGAATGTACATGTACAGTATCATCGGTACATGTATTTGTTTGTTATCATCATACAAGCTATTACATTTATAGAATATTAAAACCCTGTATTTTCAATTAATATGTAGTACACTCAGATTTTGATCATATAAGCCATTGCCTTTCTCAGGAAATACATGTGAAGAATGGGCTGATTTGTGTGAAGCTGAACCCTGTAAAAATGGAGGCACATGCAGTAATCATGGCAACACATTCCAGTGCCATTGTGAACAGGGATTTGCTGGCGAAATATGCCAGGTAGGCAAACCTTACATCTTTTATTCTTACACCAATGAGATCAGTTGTGACACAGTAACTACTGACGTAATTGATAGTTTCTTACCATGCTCCAGGCCATACTGGACCAAGTTATCTGTACTGTAGATACTCCAGGCCGTACTGGACCAAGTTATCCATACTGTAGATACTCCAGGCCATACTGGACCAAGTTATCCATAATACTCCAGGCCATACTGGACCAAGTTATCTGTACTGTAGATACTCCAGGCCATACTGGACCAAGTTATCTGTACTGTAGATACTCCAGGCCATACTGGACCAAGTTATCCGTACTGTAGATACTCCAGGCCATACTGGACCAAGTTATCCATACTGTAGATACTCCAGGCCATACTGGACCAAGTTATCTGTACTGTAGATACTCCAGGCCATACTGGACCAAGTTATCCGTACTGTAGATACTCCAGGCCATACTGGACCAAGTTATCCGTACTGTAGATACTCCAGGCCATACTGGACCAAGTTATCCGTACTGTAGATACTCCAGGCCATACTGGACCAAGTTATCCGTACTGTAGATACTCCAGGCCATACTGGACCAAGTTATCCATAATACTCCAGGCCATACTGGACCAAGTTATCCGTACTGTAGATACTCCAGGCCATACTGGACCAAGTTATCCGTACTGTAGATACTCCAGGCCATACTGGACCAAGTTATCCGTACTGTAGATACTCCAGGCCATACTGGACCAAGTTATCTGTACTGTAGATACTCCAGGCCATACTGGACCAAGTTATCCGTACTGTAGATACTCCAGGCCATACTGGACCAAGTTATCCGTACTGTAGATACTCCAGGCCATACTGGACCAAGTTATCTGTACTGTAGATACTCCAGGCCATACTGGACCAAGTTATCCGTACTGTAGATACTCCAGGCCATACTGGACCAAGTTATCCGTACTGTAGATACTCCAGGCCATACTGGACCAAGTTATCCATACTGTAGATACTCCAGGCCATACTGGACCAAGTTATCCATACTGTAGATACTCCAGGCCATACTGGACCAAGTTATCTGTACTGTAGATACTCCAGGCCATACTGGACCAAGTTATCCATACTGTAGATACTCCAGGCCATACTGGACCAAGTTATCTGTACTGTAGATACTCCAGGCCATACTGGACCAAGTTATCCGTACTGTAGATACTCCAGGCCATACTGGACCAAGTTATCCGTACTGTAGATACTCCAGGCCATACTGGACCAAGTTATCCATACTGTAGATACTCCAGGCCATACTGGACCAAGTTATCCATAATACTCCAGGCCATACTGGACCAAGTTATCTGTACTGTAGATACTCCAGGCCATACTGGACCAAGTTATCCATACTGTAGATACTCCAGGCCATACTGGACCAAGTTATCCATACTGTAGATACTCCAGGCCATACTGGACCAAGTTATCCGTACTGTAGATACTCCAGGCCATACTGGACCAAGTTATCCATACTGTAGATACTCCAGGCCATACTGGACCAAGTTATCCATACTGTAGATACTCCAGGCCATACTGGACCAAGTTATCCGTACTGTAGATACTCCAGGCCATACTGGACCAAGTTATCCATACTGTAGATACTCCAGGCCATACTGGACCAAGTTATCTGTACTGTAGATACTCCAGGCCATACTGGACCAAGTTATCCGTACTGTAGATACTCCAGGCCATACTGGACCAAGTTATCCATACTGTAGATACTCCAGGCCATACTGGACCAAGTTATCCGTACTGTAGATACTCCAGGCCATACTGGACCAAGTTATCCATACTGTAGATACTCCAGGCCATACTGGACCAAGTTATCCATACTGTAGATACTCCAGGCCATACTGGACCAAGTTATCCATACTGTAGATACTCCAGGCCATACTGGACCAAGTTATCTGTACTGTAGATACTCCAGGCCATACTGGACCAAGTTATCCATAATACTCCAGGCCATACTGGACCAGTTATCCATAATACTCCAGGCCATACTGGACCAAGTTATCCATAATACTCCAGGCCATACTGGACCAAGTTATCCATACTGTAGATACTCCAGGCCATACTGGACCAAGTTATCCATACTGTAGATACTCCAGGCCATACTGGACCAAGTTATCCATACTGTAGATACTCCAGGCCATACTGGACCAAGTTATCCATACTGTAGATACTCCAGGCCATACTGGACCAAGTTATCCGTACTGTAGATACTCCAGGCCATACTGGACCAAGTTATCCGTACTGTAGATACTCCAGGCCATACTGGACCAAGTTATCCATACTGTAGATACTCCAGGCCATACTGGACCAAGTTATCCGTACTGTAGATACTCCAGGCCATACTGGACCAAGTTATCCGTACTGTAGATACTCCAGGCCATACTGGACCAAGTTATCCATACTGTAGATACTCCAGGCCATACTGGACCAAGTTATCTGTACTGTAGATACTCCAGGCCATACTGGACCAAGTTATCCGTACTGTAGATACTCCAGGCCATACTGGACCAAGTTATCCATAATACTCCAGGCCATACTGGACCAAGTTATCCGTACTGTAGATACTCCAGGCCATACTGGACCAAGTTATCTGTACTGTAGATACTCCAGGCCATACTGGACCAAGTTATCTGTACTGTAGATACTCCAGGCCATACTGGACCAAGTTATCCATACTGTAGATACTCCAGGCCATACTGGACCAAGTTATCCGTACTGTAGATACTCCAGGCCATACTGGACCAAGTTATCCATACTGTAGATACTCCAGGCCATACTGGACCAAGTTATCCATACTGTAGATACTCCAGGCCATACTGGACCAAGTTATCTGTACTGTAGATACTCCAGGCCATACTGGACCAAGTTATCCATACTGTAGATACTCCAGGCCATACTGGACCAAGTTATCCGTACTGTAGATACTCCAGGCCATACTGGACCAAGTTATCCATACTGTAGATACTCCAGGCCATACTGGACCAAGTTATCCATACTGTAGATACTCCAGGCCATACTGGACCAAGTTATCCGTACTGTAGATACTCCAGGCCATACTGGACCAAGTTATCCATACTGTAGATACTCCAGGCCATACTGGACCAAGTTATCCGTACTGTAGATACTCCAGGCCATACTGGACCAAGTTATCCATACTGTAGATACTCCAGGCCATACTGGACCAAGTTATCCGTACTGTAGATACTCCAGGCCATACTGGACCAAGTTATCCGTACTGTAGATACTCCAGGCCATACTGGACCAAGTTATCCGTACTGTAGATACTCCAGGCCATACTGGACCAAGTTATCCGTACTGTAGATACTCCAGGCCATACTGGACCAAGTTATCCATACTGTAGATACTCCAGGCCATACTGGACCAAGTTATCTACTGTAGATACTCCAGGCCATACTGGACCAAGTTATCCGTACTGTAGATACTCCAGGCCATACTGGACCAAGTTATCCGTACTGTAGATACTCCAGGCCATACTGGACCAAGTTATCCGTACTGTAGATACTCCAGGCCATACTGGACCAAGTTATCCATACTGTAGATACTCCAGGCCATACTGGACCAAGTTATCCATACTGTAGATACTCCAGGCCATACTGGACCAAGTTATCCGTACTGTAGATACTCCAGGCCATACTGGACCAAGTTATCCATACTGTAGATACTCCAGGCCATACTGGACCAAGTTATCCATACTGTAGATACTCCAGGCCATACTGGACCAAGTTATCCGTACTGTAGATACTCCAGGCCATACTGGACCAAGTTATCCATACTGTAGATACTCCAGGCCATACTGGACCAAGTTATCCGTACTGTAGATACTCCAGGCCATACTGGACCAAGTTATCCGTACTGTAGATACTCCAGGCCATACTGGACCAAGTTATCCATACTGTAGATACTCCAGGCCATACTGGACCAAGTTATCCGTACTGTAGATACTCCAGGCCATACTGGACCAAGTTATCCGTACTGTAGATACTCCAGGCCATACTGGACCAAGTTATCCGTACTGTAGATACTCCAGGCCATACTGGACCAAGTTATCCATACTGTAGATACTCCAGGCCATACTGGACCAAGTTATCTGTACTGTAGATACTCCAGGCCATACTGGACCAAGTTATCCATAATACTCCAGGCCATACTGGACCAAGTTATCCATACTGTAGATACTCCAGGCCATACTGGACCAAGTTATCCATACTGTAGATACTCCAGGCCATACTGGACCAAGTTATCCATAATACTCCAGGCCATACTGGACCAAGTTATCCATACTGTAGATACTCCAGGCCATACTGGACCAAGTTATCCGTACTGTAGATACTCCAGGCCATACTGGACCAAGTTATCCATACTGTAGATACTCCAGGCCATACTGGACCAAGTTATCCATACTGTAGATACTCCAGGCCATACTGGACCAAGTTATCCATAATACTCCAGGCCATACTGGACCAAGTTATCCATACTGTAGATACTCCAGGCCATACTGGACCAAGTTATCCATACTGTAGATACTCCAGGCCATACTGGACCAAGTTATCCGTACTGTAGATACTCCAGGCCATACTGGACCAAGTTATCCATACTGTAGATACTCCAGGCCATACTGGACCAAGTTATCCGTACTGTAGATACTCCAGGCCATACTGGACCAAGTTATCCGTACTGTAGATACTCCAGGCCATACTGGACCAAGTTATCCATACTGTAGATACTCCAGGCCATACTGGACCAAGTTATCTGTACTGTAGATACTCCAGGCCATACTGGACCAAGTTATCCATACTGTAGATACTCCAGGCCATACTGGACCAAGTTATCCATACTGTAGATACTCCAGGCCATACTGGACCAAGTTATCCATACTGTAGATACTCCAGGCCATACTGGACCAAGTTATCTGTACTGTAGATACTCCAGGCCATACTGGACCAAGTTATCCATAATACTCCAGGCCATACTGGACCAGTTATCCATAATACTCCAGGCCATACTGGACCAAGTTATCCATACTGTAGATACTCCAGGCCATACTGGACCAAGTTATCCATACTGTAGATACTCCAGGCCATACTGGACCAAGTTATCCATAATACTCCAGGCCATACTGGACCAAGTTATCCATACTGTAGATACTCCAGGCCATACTGGACCAAGTTATCCATACTGTAGATACTCCAGGCCATACTGGACCAAGTTATCCGTACTGTAGATACTCCAGGCCATACTGGACCAAGTTATCCGTACTGTAGATACTCCAGGCCATACTGGACCAAGTTATCCATACTGTAGATACTCCAGGCCATACTGGACCAAGTTATCCGTACTGTAGATACTCCAGGCCATACTGGACCAAGTTATCCATAAGAACTCCAGGCCATACTGGACCAAGTTATCCATACTGTAGATACTCCAGGCCATACTGGACCAAGTTATCCGTACTGTAGATACTCCAGGCCATACTGGACCAAGTTATCCGTACTGTAGATACTCCAGGCCATACTGGACCAAGTTATCCATAATACTCCAGGCCATACTGGACCAAGTTATCCGTACTGTAGATACTCCAGGCCATACTGGACCAAGTTATCCGTACTGTAGATACTCCAGGCCATACTGGACCAAGTTATCTGTACTGTAGATACTCCAGGCCATACTGGACCAAGTTATCCATACTGTAGATACTCCAGGCCATACTGGACCAAGTTATCCGTACTGTAGATACTCCAGGCCATACTGGACCAAGTTATCCATACTGTAGATACTCCAGGCCATACTGGACCAAGTTATCCATACTGTAGATACTCCAGGCCATACTGGACCAAGTTATCTGTACTGTAGATACTCCAGGCCATACTGGACCAAGTTATCCATACTGTAGATACTCCAGGCCATACTGGACCAAGTTATCCATACTGTAGATACTCCAGGCCATACTGGACCAAGTTATCCATACTGTAGATACTCCAGGCCATACTGGACCAAGTTATCCATACTGTAGATACTCCAGGCCATACTGGACCAAGTTATCCGTACTGTAGATACTCCAGGCCATACTGGACCAAGTTATCCATACTGTAGATACTCCAGGCCATACTGGACCAAGTTATCCGTACTGTAGATACTCCAGGCCATACTGGACCAAGTTATCCATACTGTAGATACTCCAGGCCATACTGGACCAAGTTATCCGTACTGTAGATACTCCAGGCCATACTGGACCAAGTTATCCATACTGTAGATACTCCAGGCCATACTGGACCAAGTTATCCGTACTGTAGATACTCCAGGCCATACTGGACCAAGTTATCCATACTGTAGATACTCCAGGCCATACTGGACCAAGTTATCCATACTGTAGATACTCCAGGCCATACTGGACCAAGTTATCCGTACTGTAGATACTCCAGGCCATACTGGACCAAGTTATCCGTACTGTAGATACTCCAGGCCATACTGGACCAAGTTATCCGTACTGTAGATACTCCAGGCCATACTGGACCAAGTTATCTGTACTGTAGATACTCCAGGCCATACTGGACCAAGTTATCCATACTGTAGATACTCCAGGCCATACTGGACCAAGTTATCCATACTGTAGATACTCCAGGCCATACTGGACCAAGTTATCTGTACTGTAGATACTCCAGGCCATACTGGACCAAGTTATCCATACTGTAGATACTCCAGGCCATACTGGACCAAGTTATCCATACTGTAGATACTCCAGGCCATACTGGACCAAGTTATCCGTACTGTAGATACTCCAGGCCATACTGGACCAAGTTATCCGTACTGTAGATACTCCAGGCCATACTGGACCAAGTTATCCGTACTGTAGATACTCCAGGCCATACTGGACCAAGTTATCCATACTGTAGATACTCCAGGCCATACTGGACCAAGTTAT
>CM026390.1:99099704-99116720 GCA_014843695.1 Archivesica marissinica | reverse complement strand
TATCATCTGTGCAGAATGTACATGGACCGTATCATCTGTACAGAATGTGCATGTACAGTATCATCTGTACAGAATGTACATGTACCGTATCATCTGTACAGAATGTACATGTACAGTATCATCTGTGCAGAATGTACATGTACAGTATCATCTGTACAGAATGTACATGGACCGTATCATCTGTACAGAATGTACATGTACAGTATCATCTGTGCAGAATGTACATGTACAGTATCATCTGTGCAGAATGTACATGGACCGTATCATCTGTACAGAATGTGCATGTACAGTATCATCTGTACAGAATGTACATGTACCGTATCATCTGTACAGAATGTACATGTACAGTATCATCTGTGCAGAATGTACATGTACAGTATCATCTGTACAGAATGTACATG
Organism: Archivesica marissinica; assembly: GCA_014843695.1. Lineage (NCBI taxonomy): Eukaryota > Metazoa > Mollusca > Bivalvia > Venerida > Vesicomyidae > Archivesica > Archivesica marissinica. Next base: position 99,116,319 of record CM026390.1, on the reverse strand, counting down.
GACCGTATCATCTGTACAGAATGTACATGTACAGTATCATCTGTACAGAATGTGCATGTACAGTATCATCTGTACAGAATGTACATGTACAGTATCATCTGTACAGAATGTACATGTACAGTATCATCTGTACAGAATGTACATGTACCGTATCATCTGTACAGAATGTACAGTATCATCTGTACAGAATGTACATGTACCGTATCATCTGTACAGAATGTACATGTACCGTATCATCTGTACAGAATGTACATGTACAGTATCATCTGTGCAGAATGTACATGTACAGTATCATCTGTGCAGAATGTCCATGGACCGTATCATCTGTACAGAATGTGCATGTACAGTATCATCTGTACAGAATGTACATGTACCGTATCATCTGTACAGAATGTACATGTACAGTATCATCTGTACAGAATGTGCATGTACAGTATCATCTGTACAGAATGTACATGGACCGTATCATCTGTGCAGAATGTGCATGTACCGTATCATCTGTGCAGAATGTACATGTACCGTATCATCTGTACAGAATGTACATGTACAGTATCATCTGTGCAGAATGTACATGTACAGTATCATCTGTACAGAATGTACATGGACCGTATCATCTGTACAGAATGTACATGTACAGTATCATCTGTGCAGAATGTACATGTACAGTATCATCTGTGCAGAATGTACATGGACCGTATCATCTGTACAGAATGTGCATGTACAGTATCATCTGTACAGAATGTACATGTACCGTATCATCTGTACAGAATGTACATGTACAGTATCATCTGTGCAGAATGTACATGTACAGTATCATCTGTACAGAATGTACATGGACCGTATCATCTGTACAGAATGTACATGTACAGTATCATCTGTACAGAATGTACATGTACAGTATCATCTGTACAGAATGTACATGTACAGTATCATCTGTACAGAATGTACATGTACAGTATCATCTGTACAGAATGTACATGTACCGTATCATCTGTACAGAATGTACAGTATCATCTGTACAGAATGTACATGTACCATATCATCTGTACAGAATGTACATGTACCGTATCATCTGTACAGAATGTACATGTACCGTATCATCTGTACAGAATGTACATGTACCGTATCATCTGTACAGAATGTACATGTACCATATCATCTGTGCAGAATGTACATGTACCGTATCATCTGTACAGAATGTGCATGTACAGTATCATCTGTACAGAATGTACATGTACCGTATCATCTGTACAGAATGTACATGTACAGTATCATCTGTACAGAATGTGCATGTACAGTATCATCTGTACAGAATGTACATGGACCGTATCATCTGTGCAGAATGTGCATGTACCGTATCATCTGTGCAGAATGTACATGTACCGTATCATCTGTGCAGAATGTACATGTACCGTATCATCTGTACAGAATGTACATGTACCGTATCATCTGTACAGAATGTACATGTACCGTATCATCTGTACAGAATGTACATGTACCGTATCATCTGTGCAGAATGTACATGTACCGTATCATCTGTGCAGAATGTACATGTACAGTATCATCTGTGCAGAATGTGCATGTACAGTATCATCTGTGCAGAATGTACATGTACCGTATCATCTGTACAGAATGTACATGTACAGTATCATCTGTGCAGAATGTGCATGTACAGTATCATCTGTGCAGAATGTACATGTACCGTATCATCTGTACAGAATGTACATGTACAGTATCATCGGTACATGTATTTGTTTGTTATCATCATACAAGCTATTACATTTATAGAATATTAAAACCCTGTATTTTCAATTAATATGTAGTACACTCAGATTTTGATCATATAAGCCATTGCCTTTCTCAGGAAATACATGTGAAGAATGGGCTGATTTGTGTGAAGCTGAACCCTGTAAAAATGGAGGCACATGCAGTAATCATGGCAACACATTCCAGTGCCATTGTGAACAGGGATTTGCTGGCGAAATATGCCAGGTAGGCAAACCTTACATCTTTTATTCTTACACCAATGAGATCAGTTGTGACACAGTAACTACTGACGTAATTGATAGTTTCTTACCATGCTCCAGGCCATACTGGACCAAGTTATCCGTACTGTAGATACTCCAGGCCATACTGGACCAAGTTATCCATACTGTAGATACTCCAGGCCATACTGGACCAAGTTATCCATACTGTAGATACTCCAGGCCATACTGGACCAAGTTATCCATACTGTAGATACTCCAGGCCATACTGGACCAAGTTATCCGTACTGTAGATACTCCAGGCCATACTGGACCAAGTTATCCGTACTGTAGATACTCCAGGCCATACTGGACCAAGTTATCCATACTGTAGATACTCCAGGCCATACTGGACCAAGTTATCCGTACTGTAGATACTCCAGGCCATACTGGACCAAGTTATCCGTACTGTAGATACTCCAGGCCATACTGGACCAAGTTATCCGTACTGTAGATACTCCAGGCCATACTGGACCAAGTTATCCGTACTGTAGATACTCCAGGCCATACTGGACCAAGTTATCCGTACTGTAGATACTCCAGGCCATACTGGACCAAGTTATCCATACTCCAGGCCATACTGGACCAAGTTATCTGTACTGTAGATACTCCAGGCCACACTGGACCAAGTTATCTGTACTGTAGATACTCCAGGCCATACTAGACCAAGTTATCCATACTGTAGATACTCCAGGCCATACTGGACCAAGTTATCCATACTGTAGATACTCCAGGCCATACTGGACCAAGTTATCCATACTGTAGATACTCCAGGCCATACTGGACCAAGTTATCCGTACTGTAGATACTCCAGGCCATACTGGACCAAGTTATCCGTACTGTAGATACTCCAGGCCATACTGGACCAAGTTATCTGTACTGTAGATACTCCAGGCCATACTGGACCAAGTTATCCATACTGTAGATACTCCAGGCCATACTAGACCAAGTTATATGTACTGTAGATACTCCAGGCCATACTGGACCAAGTTATCCATACTGTAGATACTCCAGGCCATACTAGACCAAGTTATATGTACTGTAGATACTCCAGGCCATACTGGACCAAGTTATCTGTACTGTAGATACTCCAGGCCATACTGGACCAAGTTATCCGTACTGTAGATACTCCAGGCCATACTGGACCAAGTTATCCATACTGTAGATGCTCCAGGCCATACTGGACCAAGTTATCCATAATACTCCAGGCCATACTGGACCAAGTTATCTGTACTGTAGATACTCCAGGCCATACTGGACCAAGTTATCCATACTGTAGATACTCCAGGCCATACTGGACCAAGTTATCCGTACTGTAGATACTCCAGGCCATACTGGACCAAGTTATCTGTACTGTAGATACTCCAGGCCATACTGGACCAAGTTATCCATACTGTAGATACTCCAGGCCATACTGGACCAAGTTATCCATACTGTAGATACTCCAGGCCATACTGGACCAAGTTATCCGTACTGTAGATACTCCAGGCCATACTGGACCAAGTTATCCATACTGTAGATACTCCAGGCCATACTGGACCAAGTTATCTGTACTGTAGATACTCCAGGCCATACTGGACCAAGTTATCTGTACTGTAGATACTCCAGGCCATACTGGACCAAGTTATCTGTACTGTAGATACTCCAGGCCATACTGGACCAAGTTATCCGTACTGTAGATACTCCAGGCCATACTGGACCAAGTTATCCGTACTGTAGATACTCCAGGCCATACTGGACCAAGTTATCCATACTGTAGATACTCCAGGCCATACTGGACCAAGTTATCCATAATACTCCAGGCCATACTGGACCATGTTATCCATAATACTCCAGGCCATACTGGACCAAGTTATCCATACTGTAGATACTCCAGGCCATACTGGACCAAGTTATCCATACTGTAGATACTCCAGGCCATACTGGACCAAGTTATCCATACTGTAGATACTCCAGGCCATACTGGACCAAGTTATCCATAATACTCCAGGCCATACTGGACCAAGTTATCCATACTGTAGATACTCCAGGCCATACTGGACCAAGTTATCCATACTGTAGATACTCCAGGCCATACTGGACCAAGTTATCCGTACTGTAGATACTCCAGGCCATACTGGACCAAGTTATCTGTACTGTAGATACTCCAGGCCATACTGGACCAAGTTATCCGTACTGTAGATACTCCAGGCCATACTGGACCAAGTTATCCGTACTGTAGATGCTCCATGCCATACTGGACCAAGTTATCCATACTGTAGATACTCCAGGCCATACTGGACCAAGTTATCCGTACTGTAGATGCTCCATGCCATACTGGACCAAGTTATCCGTACTGTAGATACTCCAGGCCATACTGGACCAAGTTATCCGTACTGTAGATACTCCAGGCCATACTGGACCAAGTTATCCGTACTGTAGATACTCCAGGCCATACTGGACCAAGTTATCCATACTGTAGATACTCCAGGCCATACTGGACCAAGTTATCTGTACTGTAGATACTCCAGGCCATACTGGACCAAGTTATCCGTACTGTAGATACTCCAGGCCATACTGGACCAAGTTATCCATAATACTCCAGGCCATACTGGACCAAGTTATCCGTACTGTAGATACTCCAGGCCATACTGGACCAAGTTATCTGTACTGTAGATACTCCAGGCCACACTGGACCAAGTTATCTGTACTGTAGATACTCCAGGCCATACTAGACCAAGTTATCCATACTGTAGATACTCCAGGCCATACTGGACCAAGTTATCCGTACTGTAGATACTCCAGGCCATACTGGACCATGTTATCCATACTGTAGATACTCCAGGCCATACTGGACCATGTTATCCATACTGTAGATACTCCAGGCCATACTGGACCAAGTTATCTGTACTGTAGATACTCCAGGCCATACTGGACCAAGTTATCCATACTGTAGATACTCCAGGCCATACTGGACCAAGTTATCCGTACTGTAGATACTCCAGGCCATACTGGACCAAGTTATCCATACTGTAGATACTCCAGGCCATACTGGACCAAGTTATCCGTACTGTAGATACTCCAGGCCATACTGGACCAAGTTATCTGTACTGTAGATACTCCAGGCCATACTGGACCAAGTTATCCATAATACTCCAGGCCATACTGGACCAAGTTATCTGTACTGTAGATACTCCAGGCCATACTGGACCAAGTTATCCATACTGTAGATGCTCCAGGCCATACTGGACCAAGTTATCCGTACTGTAGATACTCCAGGCCATACTGGACCATGTTATCCATAATACTCCAGGCCATACTGGACCAAGTTATCTGTACTGTAGATACTCCAGGCCATACTGGACCAAGTTATATGTACTGTAGATACTCCAGGCCATACTGGACCAAGTTATCCATAATACTCCAGGCCATACTGGACCAAGTTATCCGTACTGTAGATACTCCAGGCCATACTGGACCAAGTTATCTGTACTGTAGATACTCCAGGCCATACTGGACCAAGTTATCTGTACTGTAGATACTCCAGGCCATACTAGACCAAGTTATCCATACTGTAGATACTCCAGGCCATACTGGACCAAGTTATCTGTACTGTAGATACTCCAGGCCATACTGGACCAAGTTATCCATACTGTAGATGCTCCAGGCCATACTGGACCAAGTTATCTGTACTGTAGATACTCCAGGCCATACTGGACCAAGTTATCCATACTGTAGATACTCCAGGCCATACTGGACCAAGTTATCCTTACTGTAGATGCTCCAGGCCATACTGGACCAAGTTATCCGTACTGTAGATACTCCAGGCCATACTGGACCAAGTATGCACCTGTATTGATGGGGTCAGGTCAAACTTAAGTTTTGCAAATCCTTAGGTGGTTGCTTACATAAACAATTGTTCATGTTGGGTATCTCCCATAATCCATTGTTCATGTTGGGTATCTCCCATAAACTATTGTTCATGTTGGGTATCTCCCATAAACTATTGTTCATGTTGGGTATCTCCCATAAACTATTGTTCATGTTGGGTATCTCCCATAAACTATTGTTCATGTTGGGTATCTCCCATAAACTATTGTTCATGTTGGGTATCTCCCATAAACTATTGTTCATGTTGGGTATCTCCCATAAACTATTGTTCATGTTGGGTATCTCCCATAAACTATTGTTCATGTTGGGTATCTCCCATAAACTATTGTTCATGTTGGGTATCTCCCATAAACTATTGTTCATGTTGGGTATCTCCCATAAACTATTGTTCATGTTGGGTATCTCCCATAAACTATTGTTCATGTTGGGTATCTCCCATAAACTATTGTTCATGTTGGGTATCTCCCATAAACTATTGTTCATGTTGGGTATCTCCCATAAACCATTGTTCATGTTGGGTATCTCCCATAAACAATTGTTCATGGTGGGTATCTCCCATAAACCATTGTTCATGTTGGGTATCTCCCATAAACCATTGTTCATGTTGGGTATCTCCCATAAACAATTGTTCATGTTGGGTATCTCCCATAATCCATTATTCATGTTGGGTATCTCCCATAAACCATTGTTCATGTTGGGTATCTCCCATAAACAATTGTTCATGGTGGGTATCTCCCATAAACCATTGTTCATGTTGGGTATCTCCCATAAACCATTGTTCATGTTGGGTATCTCCCATAAACTATTGTTCATGTTGGGTATCTCCCATAAACTATTGTTCATGTTGGTATCACCCATAATCCATTGTTCATGTTGGGTATCTCCCATAAACTATTGTTCATGTTGGGTATCGCCCATAAACCATTGTTCATGTTGGGTATCTCCCATAAACTATTGTTCATGTTGGGTATCTCCCATAAACAATTGTTCATGTTGGGTATCTCCCATAATCCATTGTTCATGTTTGGTATCTCCCATAAACAATTGTTCATGGTGGGTATCTCCCATAAACCATTGTTCATGTTGGGTATCTCCCATAAACCATTGTTCATGTTGGGTATCTCCCATAAACTATTGTTCATGTTGGGTATCTCCCATAAACTATTGTTCATGTTGGGTATCTCCCATAATCCATTGTTCATGTTGGGTATCTCCCATAAACTATTGTTCATGTTGGGTATCTCCCATAAACCATTGTTCATGTTGGGTATCTCCCATAAACTATTGTTCATGTTGGTTATCTCCCATAAACTATTGTTCATGTTGGGTATCTCCCATAATCCATTGTTCATGTTGGGTATCTCCCATAATCCATTGTTCATGTTGGGTATCTCCCTTAAACTATTGTTCATGTTGGGTATCTCCCATAAACTATTGTTCATGTTGGGTATCTCCCATAAACTATTGTTCATGTTGGTTATCTCCCATAAACTATTGTTCATGTTGGGTATCTCCCATAATCCATTGTTCATGTTGGGTATCTCCCATAAACTATTGTTCATGTTGGGTATCTCCCATAATAAATTGTTCATGTTGGGTATCTCCCATAAACTATTGTTCATGTTGGGTATCTCCCATAAACTATTGTTCATGTTGGGTATCTCCCATAAACTATTGTTCATGTTGGGTATCAACTGAATTCAAAACACCCTTATTATGATACAAATGTTGTTAGTCCATCTAAAAACTAGGTCACTAGATCAAATTAAAGAGAAACTTGATTTAAATGACAGCTATGGAATTTGTGATCAGAATTTGATTAAACTTCCTGTTTATGAACTTGACCAAATGAGTTATGCAGGCTATTTGGCCCTCTGGTTTTATTTTCAGATGAATCTTGATGAATGTATTGGTAGCCCATGTTTGAATAGGGGGACATGCAAAGATGGAAACAATGAGTACATATGTACTTGTCCTCGTGGTTGGTCTGGGTACAGCTGTACTGAGGAGGTCGATGCCTGCCAATCATCCCCGTGCCATCATGGATCATGTCTCGATAGACTCGACAATTTTGTGTGTTTGTAAGTATGGGATAAGTGCATTTGAAACATTGTTGGATCTACTAGTCTGTCTATGTTAGCACCGGTCATTGAATGTGTGTCTATGTTAGCACCGGTCATTGAATGTGTGTCTATGTTAGCACCAGTCATTGAATGTGTGTCTATGTTAGCACCGGTCATTGAATGTCTGTCTATGTTAGCACCGGTCATCGAATGTCTGTCTATGTTAGCACCGGTCATTGAATGTCTGTCTATGTTAGCACCGGTCATTGAATGTCTGTCTATGTTAGCACCGGTCATTGAATGTGTCTGTCTATGTTAGCACCGGTCATTGATGTCTATGTTAGCACCGGTCATTGAATGTGTGTCTATGTTAGCACCGGTCATTGAATGTCTGTCTTTGTTAGCACCGGTCATTGAATGTCTGTCTATGTTAGCACCGGTCATTGAATGTCTGTCTATGTTAGCACCGGTCATTGAATGTGTGTCTATGTTAGCACCGGTCATTGAATATCTGTCTATGTTAGCACCGGTCATTGAAATGTGTACTTAATGGAGAATTGTAATTGTTTGGTATGCTGACTACTTCATATCATTACCATTTATCACAATTTTAATTTCAAAATGTCAGAACAGACAGTACTTGCTTTATGATCTCAAAATATTGTTTTGAAAATTGATATTTGCATGTACCATGAATCGATGTGATAAACACCTCATGGTGGATACTACTAAGCAAAAATAAGGGAGCAGGATTACCTACCCAATGTTGTTGATACTGGCCACTGAACTTGTCTAGCGTAACCCCTAAAATATTTGGGGACAATATTTAAAACAATCTATTGATGTTCTTATAGTAGGGTGAGTCCGACAGATCAAGAGTGAATGATTGACATCAATGTAAAGGTTGGATGAGACAGATGGAACGTGGGTGAATGATCAACATCAATGTAAAGGTTGGATGAGACAGATGGAACGTGGGTGAATGATTGACATCAATGTAAAGGTTGGATGAGACAGATGGAACGAGGGTGAATGATTGACATCAATGTAAAGGTTGGATGAGACAGATGGAACGTGGGTGAATGATCAACAACAATGTATAGGTTGGATGAGACAGATGGAACGTGGGTGAATGATTGACATCAATGTAAAGGTTGGGTGAGACAGATGGAACGTGGGTGAATGATCAACATCAATGTATAGGTTGGGTGAGACAGATGGAACGTGGGTGAATGATCAACAACAATGTATAGGTTGGGTGAGACAGATGGAACGTGGGTGAATGATCAACATCAATGTATAGGTTGGGTGAGACAGATGGAACGAGAGTGAATGATCGACAACAATGTATAGGTTGGGTGAGACAGATGGAACATGCGTGAATGATCAACATCAATGTATAGGTTGGGTGAGACAGATGGAACGTGGGTGAATGATCAACATCAATGTATAGGTTGGGTGAGACAGATGGAACGTGGGTGAATGATCAACAACAATGTATAGGTTGGGTGAGACAGATGGAACGTGGGTGAATGATCAACAACAATGTATAGGTTGGGTGAGACAGATGGAACGTGGGTGAATGATCAACAACAATGTATAGGTTGGGTGAGACAGATGGAACGTGGGTGAATGATCGACAACAATGTTTAGGTTGGGTGAGACAGATGGAACGTGGGTGAATGATCGACAACAATGTATAGGTTGGGTGAGACAGATGGAACGTGGGTGAATGATAGACAACAATGTAACGGTTGGGTGAGACAGATGGAACGAGAGTGAATGATCAATGTATAGGTTGGGTGAGACAGATGGAACGAGAATGAATGATCGACATCAATGTTGGGTGAGACAGATGGAACGAGAGTGAATGATCAATGTATAGGTTGGGTGAGACAGATGGAACAAGAGTGAATGATCGACACCCATTTAATAGTAGGATGTAGATGTGTACATATCGAATGATCAGCATCAATGTGTGGTTTGTTACAGCTGTGACAGTGAGTGGACTGGTCCTAGATGTAACACTCCAATAGACCCATGTTTGAGTATGCCATGCCAGAACCGTGGAATGTGTTCCTCATACAGTGGCACCATTACCTGCCTGTGTCCAAAAGGTACATTTACTGTTTTATGTGAAATGTTGAAAAATACTTCTGTGCAACTAATTTGGAGATATATTTCAACACAAACGATTACTTATTTCACAGGTGCTTGAATTTTTGCCATATAGGCACTACACTGTAATGGTATAAGCACAAATTGTATATAATCTTAGAGCAGTATGGAATCAATATCAAGTGCCTGTGGTTATTTAAGATTTACTCAGAATATAAATTGAATTGTACGATTTTAGATACTTATTATAGTTGTTTATTGGTTAATCTCCATGATTACTGTCACAGAGCTTATGCTAGAATACAGAGAGAAGTTTTATAACGATCAAAACTTTCTCCCTCAACTGAAGACAAGGATATGTGTGGGAGCTCAGGGTGACAGATTTTCTCAAATCTCCCTCTACATTGTGTTTCTATTTAGGATTCACTGGTGACCGCTGCCAATCAGAAATCAGTCCTTGTGACCGAGTTCCCTGTTTCCATGGGAGCACCTGCCAGGTCACTGAATCGACCTTCACCTGTATTTGTTCATCTGGTTACCATGGTGATCTATGTGATCAGAATGAGGTTCTGTGTAATTCCACTGTGTGTATGAATGGTGGGAAATGTATGGAAGCAGGGTCAGAGGTCATCTGTAGGTGTTTACCAAGATTTGATGGACCACGCTGCGAGAAAGGTTAGTGTTTATGGTTGACATTGTTTTAATAAATGCTACACATGTCAGGAAGATTGTTGAGATGGTCATCGGTGTTTCATGCATGGTAATGTTGATACACTCTGCAGTATGTCTTATATTCTGACAATCAAGCTGTATGGAACATTCAGTTCTCCTACATCCATTTCAGTCTCAATCTGAAAAAAAGAACATTTCAATCTTTATAATTTATTATTATGTAATATATACTGGACAGATACAGTAGCCGTTCTACAGTGCAGCCAGCACCTCAGGAGTGGATTCCTTCCTTCTCATAATCAACAATATCCTTCCAAAAGTAGGTCAGTAGGTCAAATTAGAGACAAATTGTGAACAGACTTTCACAGATTTGTAGAAATGTCCATATAGATTACTGCTTTGTCTCAGTTTCTATAAATACACATATTACAGACACATTTTATAGCAACTTCATGTTTAATTCAGATTTGTTGCATTTTCTTCAACACATTATTTTTAATCAATGGAAAGCACTAGTGCATATTTAGCATTTTATGATCTAAGCAGTTGATTTTCAACAAATGAACACGAACAACATGTATATGTCAAATGTGTATTGCAAGCTGTCAACTAGTGATAAACCGATTATCGCTAAGTCGCCGACAATCGTTCGCCGGCATGGACATCGGCGATAATCGATTGTGAAAATGTGTAATCGATTATAATCAACGAGTCTTTTTTTTTTTGAACCACGTTTAAGGCCCGTTTATTTTCCTCGTCATAGGTGACCTGTGGGTCGAGGGCATCCCACAAGCACCTTACAATAATGTACATTTTTTAACGAGTAGAATAAACAAACGGCATGAATAATAGTGTATATAAATATATCAAGTCATTATCATGTTGACCTTAAAGTGGTGAAAAAATGTTCAGTTACACTTAGAAAAAAAAGAAAAGAGAAAAGTGGTCTGCAGCCTACATTCTACCAAGTGATTGATGACAATTATTTTCAATATAATTTTAAATTAAAACTTTTTAGCATATTGCTTCCATATTTCGTCAAATTCAAATAATTTGTTCTGTATTGAAGCTGTCTCAAGTTCAGTATCATATACGGTAATAGTTTTAATCGACACATCAGATGTTGAACGGATGGTTTTATGTCTTTATTTTTGTCTCTTACTTTTATGTTTGTTTATACCTCAAATAAAACTACGATTTACTATTGGCTATATTTTATTAGCATTGCACGTTTGCAACAACAATTCTAACTGTATCTAGCACTAGACTTTTCACTAGTATGTCACTAAGTGTTCTGTCCTCTATTAACTTAAAAACTAATTTGATATCAGGTGGCAGTCCAGTAACTTAAAGTCTAGTACTCAGATGTAACTGAGTAACTAATTTGTCGAAACTAGTAACTTGTAAGTAATTTATTAGTACTCAATAGATTGTTAAACTCACAAATTAGATGGAATGATTTTGATTTATAACAATTGCCCGATTAATAATCGATTATCTAATCGATTTACCCGTCCGATTATTCCAATTAATCGATTATGGATTTTGAAACCGATGCACATCACTACTGTCAACGTCATGCCACGACCAATCAGAATCCTTCCAGTAGTTATTACACGTGTGGACATAAAAGAAAATATGTAATTGCCATATTATTACATTGAATACAAGCAAAGATAAATTGTTCTTGTTGTTTTAGAGAAATCACCTGAGTATGACTTGATGTTCATAAAAGGGAGAGCAGTTGTATGTAGTTCAATGTTGACCTCGGAAGTGATACAAGAGATGACTGTTTGCTTGTGGTACCGAGCAGTACAAGGGGGAGAAGATATATTTGCGATGAGAGATGGCCGGTTAGTGGTACCATTCACATCTAGCTTTCATTTCATTTTTAATATAGCTTAATTAATTCCAGTAATAGTAAAGTGTTTGTTTATTATAGTGTCACCCCTATTTAAAGGGCCAGCCATTTCTGACTTATGAGACACCTCTTTTTATGAACATCAGTACTTCCCAAATCCTATGCTTATATGCCAGGCTGGTAGGCAATCGGTAACCATTATTTAACTAGCTGGCGGCTCACCAACCAGCCATATCAGAACGAACCCCTGACGGGATTCGAACCTTCGACCTCCCGCTCCGTAGGCGGACGCCTTAACCACTGGGCCATGGAGTTTACAAATGTGATTTTATTTACTCAGCAGGCAAAGAGTTAATAATCATTTGAGATCAATGAACAATTTGCCGGTACGTCTAAATGAATTCACTCCATAATCTCAATTATTAGATTTGTAGTTTATATACATGTTTGGTTTAAACATATTTATTCCACTATATACATTCACAAAACAATACATGTACACAAACTCAGATAAGTAAGTTTATAGGAAAGGATGAAAACGGAAGTAGAGCTTATATAGCTTCTCTCCTATACATGTTTAGCTTTATATTGACTATCTATTGTGCAGCGAAAACCGTTCACTCCTCGACATACTTGACTCTTTAATCCTCGTCGGTACGTGTCTCTACAGGCTTGTCGAGCAACCAGTCATTGAAGACGAAGTAGAAGACATTGTAATTTGTTCAACTGATCTATATGCATGCTGTGCTTATTCATAATTATAAGCAATATGAATTGCCCAAAGTGTTATTATCACACTATTATCACACGATTATCACACGATTATGCTCCACATTAACATATGTGTTCAGTACTGTTAAACCAATTATCATTGCAATACCACATTCTAGCACCATTTAGTGCATGGTGTCATCGTTTTCTATCAATGCAATACCACATTCTAGCACCATTTAGTGCACAGTGTCATCGTTTTCTATCAATGCAATACCACATTCTAGCACCATTTAGTGCATGGTGTCATCGTTTTCTATCAATGCAATACCACATTCTAGCACCATTTAGTGCACGGTGTCATCGTTTTCTATCAATGCAATACCACATTCTAGCACCATTTAGTGCATGGTGTCATCGTTTTCTATCAATGCAATACCACATTCTAGCACCATTTAGTGCACAGTGTCATCGTTTTCTATCAATGCAATACCACATTCTAGCACCATTTAGTGCATGGTGTCATCGTTTTCTATCAATGCAATACCACATTCTAGCACCATTTAGTGCACGGTGTCATCGTTTTCTATCAATGCAATACCACATTCTAGCACCATTTAGTGCATGGTGTCATCGTTTTCTATCAATGCAATACCACATTCTAGCACCATTTAGTGCACAGTGTCATCGTTTTCTATCACAAAAACACTTTTCAGCCTAAAACAAAAAGAAAATTTGCTTGTTTAAGCGAATGATCGAATAATATTTCACTCACAAACATAGAAAGCTATCTCTGTCACTCAAGACTAGAACACTTCACTCACAAACATAGGAAGCTATCTCTGTCACTCAAGACTAGAACACTTCACTCACAAACATAGGAAGCTATCTCTGTCACTCAAGACTAGAACACTTCACTCACAAACATAGAAAGCTATCTCTGTCACTCAAGACTAGAACACTTCACTCACAAACATAGGAAGCTATCTCTGTCACTCAAGAACACTTGCTGTTCATTCGCTGATAGTTTGATCATACACTGAAGCAATCAAATAGCCTCTATATGTTTTGTAATTTAGTGGTTACCGACTTTGCACAATTCCTGAACGAAAATGGAGTGTGTACAGTTAGTAAGTGTAAAAATAGAGAGAATTCGTTTATGAATGTACATGTATGGTAATAATACAAAACATCTTAAAGTAACTGCTGTTTGTAACTCTCAACTCTCCCCATACTATCTGTCTCCTCACTTAGTCCTATAACTACTTCTCCCCATACTATCTGTCTCCTCACGTAATACAGTTTGAGTTATAATATAGTGTTTGTATGTCTGTGATACTGTAATGTTCTGTACATTCATGTAATAATGATGGAAGAAAAGAAAAGGGAATAGGAAAAAAACAATTCCTAAATACCAGTAGTATATTTTTCAGTAAACAGAAATTGCTAACAGTTGAGAAGAATATGTTAGTAATTTCCCTTTGGCTGGAAGAAGGTACCACAATAAACCGAGAGCTAGGTGTAACTGACAAATCATGGCATCAGGTGTGTGTCACATGGTCTGGGCTGACCAATGGGGAGTGGGCAGTGTATGTTGATGCTGTAAGGATACATACAGGAACAGGGTATGGAGCTGGGAAGTCTGTTAACAGGTAACTCTTCTTGCCTTACTAATATGTTGCTGTGTATATTAAATTTATAATCAACACATAAATGTGAACCAGGTCTAGAGCCGAGAGAGGGATCATCTAAAATATTTATACAAGGAGAAGTCAGAGGTCTCCAGTGGGATATTTTCAAGAAACAAGACAAGTATTACCGGTAATACAAACATGATAATTGTATGAATACAATGAAATGGTACCTGTTTATAAATGATCACTATGAAAACATAACAATTGTATGTTGACCTGCATGTGATTGGTTGTTTGGCCTCCTTGTGATTGGTTGTTGGACCTGCATGTGATTGGTTGTTTGGCCTGCATGTGATCTGTTATTTGACCTGCATGTGATTGGCTGTTTGACCTGTGATTGACTGTTTGACCTGCATGTGATTGGCTGTTTGACCTGCATGTGATCTGTTATTTGACCTGCATGTGATTGAATATTAACTTGCATGTGATTGGCTATTTGATCTGGCTGTGATTGGCTGTTTGACCTGCATGCGGTTGACTGTTTGACCTGTATGTGATTGACTGTTTAACCTACATCTGATTGGTTGTTTGACCTACATGTGATTTGCTGTTTGACCTCGCTGTGCTAGTTGACAGAAGACTATTACAAGTTGATTTCACTATTACAGGTTCTCAGTCATCATTGGAAATGGGGAAGGTCACATAGAAGGTGCAGTAACAGGCGTCAACATTTATAGTCATGTGATCAGTGTTCATGACCTTGACATATATGCTTGTAATAATAACCAAGGAGACATTGTCAGTTGGGTAGATTTTGATTTGTGCGCTAGGGAGCTGGATGTTGCCATGAGACCAAGTCTGTGTCCCAGCACCAAGTGCTCTCCTGGTTGGGTTGAGGCAGACTGCGGAGTTGCTTTAGGTATGTTATGAATTTTTAGCATGGAAACAAGATTGTGCTGCGTGTGTTGCAACTACACGGTGACACTATATCAACATCTATATGTCATGTTACCATTTCTGCTACATCTTGTCGACACTATATCAACATTTATATGTCATGTTACCATTTCTGCCACATCTTGTCGACATTATATCAACATCTATATGTCATGTTACCATTTCTGCCACATCTTGTCGACACTATATCAACATTTATATGTCATGTTACCATTTCTGCCACATCTTGTCGACATTATATCAACATTTATATGTCATGTTACCATTTCTGCCACATCTTGTTGACATTATATCAACATCTATATGTCATGTTACCATTTCTGCCACATCTTGTCGACATTATATCAACATTTATATGTCATGTTACCATTTCTGCTACATCTTGTCGACACTATATCAACATTTATATGTCATGTTACCATTTCTGCCACATCTTGTCGACATTATATCAACATTTATATGTCATGTTACCATTTCTGCTACATCTTGTCGACACTATATCAACATTTATATGTCATGTTACCATTTCTGCCACATCTTGTCGACATTATATCAACATTTATATGTCATGTTACCATTTCTGCTACATCTTGTCGACACTATATCAACATTTATATGTCATGTTACCATTTCTGCCACATCTTGTCGACATTATATCAACATTTATATGTCATGTTACCATTTCTGCTACATCTTGTCGACACT
>CM026390.1:99069880-99098704 GCA_014843695.1 Archivesica marissinica | reverse complement strand
AACCCCTCGATTCCAAATCCTACACGCTACCACTCAACCATGGACGCCACATATCAAGAGTATCGAACCCGGAACCCCTCGATTCCAAATCCTACACGCTACCACTCAACCATGGACGCCACATATCAAGAGTATCGAACCCGGAACCCCTCGATTCCAAATCCTACACGCTACCACTCAACCATGGATGCCACATATCAAGAGTATCGAACCCGGAACCCCTTGATTCAAAAAAACAAAAAAACATATCAAGAAACCCGGAACCCCTTGATTCCAAATCCTACACGCTACCACTCAACCATGGATGCCACATATCAAGAGTATCGAACCCGGAACCCCTTGATTCCAAATCCTACACGCTACCACTCACCATGGATGCCACATATCAAGAGTATCGAACCCGGACCCCCGATTCCAAATCCTACACGCTACCACTCAACCATGGATGCCACATATCAAGAGTATCGAACCCGGAACCCCTCGATTCCAAATCCTACACGCTAAAAAAAACCCCCCCCAATCCGGCCATGGATGCCACATATCAAGAGTATCGAACCCGGAACCCCTCAATTCCAAATCCTACACGCTACCACTCAACCATGGATGCCACATATCAAGAGTATCGAACCCGGAACCCCTCGATTCCAAATCCTACACGCTAACACTCGACCATGGATGCCACATATCAAGAGTATCGAACCCCTCGATTCCAAATCCTACATGCTAACACTCGACCATGGATGCCACATATCAAGAGTATCGAACCCGGAACCCCTTGATTCCAAATCCTACACGCTACCACTCAACCATGGACAATTACAATAGAATTATATTAATGACATTAATTCTATGCTTTCCTTCAACAGATAATAATGCACCAAATGTGACATTTTGTCCAGCCGACATTATACAAGTCATGTTGATTGAAGACCTGTTCATGGCGGTCAAATGGCCAGACCCTGAGTTCACAGATGATACTGCAGTTGTGGACATCAAGCAGACACACCAGCCTGGTACGCAGCTGCTTTTATTCCTGTAATGATTAAAAACATTAGTAACTATTTATTTTACAACGATTGCAAAACAAGCTGTAACATCTTATATTATTAACTACTATTGTTTGCGCAGATTAAAGAGTATCTGTGGTCATTTGTGTGGGAGGAAACCGGAGTGCCGTAAGAAAACCCATCTATCCGATCTGGCGATCACCGTACCATCTCGCATTCTTCCCGGTCCGAGGATCGAACCCAGATTGAATTGGCGAGAAGCGATTTGAAACATTTTATGTTCAGTATGAATTATAGTGCAGTCAAACCTGTGTTAGTGGTCACCTCTATTAAGCAGCGAACCTGTATTAAGCAGCCAGTTTTCAGTTTCCCAATATGCTGTTTTATTATACATTTGCCCTCTATTAAGCACCACCTGTGCTAAGCAGCCACTTTCTGTGATCCTGGTTGGCTGCTTAAGACATGTTTGACTGTATCATCACAGTATGTCTAAGTCAAAGGTCAATGAATGTGTGTATGAAATATGGTAAATACTAGTTGTCAGTGAGTCTAACAGTGCTAGCATGATGAAAACATAATTCATGCTACATTTATTATGCAATGAAAACATAATTCATGCTACATTTATGGAAAACTATAGGGGAATAACACTTTTGAGTACTTTAGGAAAGCTATTTTCAAGGATATTAAATACAAGACTAAACAAATGGGCGGAATCGTATCAAATATATGTAGAAGCACAAGCAGGTTTCAGAGAACAAATGGGGACAATGGACAATATTTTGTATTACATGGGTTGATAAATCATCTGTTAAATGAAAACAAAAAAGTGATTGTTTGTTTTGTCGACTTTACTAAAGCTGTCGACTATGTGGTGAGAGAAAACGTCTGGTTAAAGTTAATTAAATATGGGGTAAGAGGAAATTTTTTGAACGTATTAAGGTCTATGTATTCGAACGTAAAATCTAGAATTAAAACACAAAATATGCTTAGTGAAAGTTTTATCTGTACATTAGGCGTACGTCAAGGAGACTGTCTGTCACCTTTTCTCTTTTCGTTGTACTTAAATGATTTAGAAGAAACATTTATGTTGCAAGGTTTTGCAGGTATTGAAATAGAAATGTTCAAACTTTTTATCTTATTATACGCAGATGATATCGTTATATTTTCTGAAAATTTAAATGAATTAAATAAGGGTTTATCGATATTAAAAAACTACTGTGAAAAATGGAAATTAGTCATTAGTGTTCAGAAAACCAAAATTATGATATTCCAAAAAGGCGGCAGAATTAACAGGAATGTTAAGTTCATGTATGGCGACACTGAAATTGAAATTGTTAGAAAGTTTACATATTTGGGAATAGTCTTTACTACAGGGGGCTCTTTTTGTGAAACATTTGAAGCGCTATCAGGTCAAGCATTAAAAGCAATTTATAAACTAAAAACATACCTGCAAAATCTTACAGATTTACCTGTCAAACATGTATTAGATCTCTTTGATAAACTGATATTACCGATATTAAATTATGGGTGCGAAGTCTGGGGTATAAACGAATCTAAAAAGATTGAAAATGTGCATCTTCATTTTTGTAAAAATTTACTAGGTGTTAGGCTTCAAACACAAAACAGTTTTATTTACGGTGAACTTGGGAGAACCCCATTAAAAAATGATAGAATAATTAGAGTCGTTAAATATTGGTTTAAATTACTCAAATGTGATAATACTAAATACGTTAAGAAAATATACAATATGATGTTAAATTATATAGATCGCTTACCGAACAAAAAATGCTGGGCTAAATCAATTAAAACTTTGTTTGAAAATCTCGGATTTGATTACGTATGGTTCTTTCAAGGAGTAGGAAATGAAAATATATTAATAGAGCAACTTAAACAACGATTAAAAGACACATATCGTCAACATTGGGGCGAGCAGTTGGACAAGTCAACAAGAGCAGCATCATATACACTATTCGCAGACTTTAGCTTCAAATTATATTTAGAAACACTAACACTGAAAAAATATAGATTCGCTGTAACAAGACTCCGATTATCCGCGCACAGATTAGCAATAGAAACAGGTAGGTGGCATAAACCAAATAAAATTCCAAGAAACGAAAGGAAATGTTTGTACTGTCACACGTTAGAAGACGAATTTCATTTTTTATTAGAATGTTCATTATTTAAGGAACTTAGAACGCAATATATAAAGAAATATTTCTGGAAAAGACCAAACATTCAAAAATTTGTAGCGCTGCTCTCTTCAGAAAACTATAATATTTCGACCAATTTAGCATTATTTATTGCAAAAGCCTTCGAGAAAAGAAACCATTTATTCTATTAAGCACTTTTCTCCGCAAATATTATAGTAATTGGTACTTCTACACATCTTATATATTTCAGAATGTTCTTTGATTATGCAATGAAAACATAATTTGTGCTACATTTATTATGCAATTTCAACAAAAACATGCTATTATTTCAGGCCAGGTTTTCACGTATGGGGAATATCCTATCACATACATGGCATTCGATGCTCAACACAATTCAGCTACATGTACATTCCGTGTATTTGTAACACGTAAGTATCCTATCACATACATGGCATTCGATGCTCAACACAATTCAGCCAATTGTACATTCCGGGTATTTGTACATTGAGAAATGCAGTTTTTTAAATTTATTCTTGGCGTTGAGTTGTGAGTGCCCATAGATGTGTAATTCAGTAGATTTGTCATGTAATGTATGCTCAGTATGTACAATGCTGGTTGAGCCACATTAGCATGTGTGTATTCATTGTATGTGTGTATTCATTGTATGTGTGTATTTATGACTTGTGTGTATTCAGGGTGTGTTTGTATTCATGGCATATGTGTATTCAGGTTGTATTTGTATTTATGGCATATGTGTATTCAGGGTGTGTTTGTATTCATGGCATATGTGTATTCAGGTTGTATTTGTATTTATGGCATATGTGTATTCAGGGTGTGTTTGTATTTATGGCATATGTGTATTCAGGGTGTGTTTGTATTCATGGCATATGTGTATTCAGGTTGTATTTGTATTTATGGCATATGTGTATTCAGGGTGTGTTTGTATTCATGGCATATGTGTATTCAGGTTGTATTTGTATTTATGGCATATGTGTATTCAGGGTGTGTTTGTATTTATGGCATATGTGTATTCAGGGTGTGTTTGTATTCATGGCATATGTGTATTCAGGTTGTATTTGTATTTATGGCATATGTGTATTCAGGGTGTGTTTGTATTCATGGCATATGTGTATTCAGGTTGTATTTGTATTCATGGCATGTGTGTATTCAGGGTGTGTTTGTAATCATGGCATATGTGTATTCAGGGTGTGTTTGTATTCATGGCATATGTGTATTCAGGGTGTGTTTGTATTCATGGCATATGTGTATTCAGGGTGTGTTTGTATTCATGGCATATGCATATTCAGGGTGTGTTTGAATTCATGGCATGTGTGTATTCAGGGTGTGTTTGTAATCATGGCATATGTGTATTCAGGGCATGTTTGTAATCATGGCATGTGCTTATTCAAGGTGTGTTTGTATTTAGTGTATGTATTGTTCCCGTATCATTACCGTTGAACATGTCAGCTATTTCTGTACTATTACTTTTTGACAGCCATAGCCGCTATATGTAGAAGGATTATTTATGGCAACATGGCCTACTGGTTATATTAGGTGCACCAGACAAATTGGAACAAGCTTCATATGTTATTATTTGCATATTTACTTTGGAAAGTATATTTTTAACATACATTCTACAACATTCGTTGACATGCATTATTTGTAACACATAATTTCTTGATATATCTACCCATCGACTCAAGCCTTTATGCCAAGTACCCCATTATATTATCGCAAAGAAAATTGTCTATAGACAACAATGTGATATCAGATGAACAAGAAATGGCAAATCATTTGAACAACTTTTTTGTAACAATTGTGATCAAACACAAACTGTCATTTCTGTATACCTGTAACGCATTGAGAGCAATTCAAAGGAAGTTTAATGTTCTCATGTCCTATAATTTACATTTGTTTGCCACTAGATGTCAAGTTATCAAATTGTTTTCAACATTTTAATAGGGCGTCATGGAAAATTATCCCTGGCTAAATGAGTCACTCTCTATAAATAAAGAATTTACTTACTTGCTTGCTTGCAAGAGCAATGATTTATGAGTTTAGAATTAATATTTCCTCAGGCATGACTAGTTAAACCTTTTCCTTCATAGAGATTTAGGTTAATATACTATTATATCTCCATACAAACGACAGCCATTTAACTATCATGCAGTGGATAAGTAGTTGCCATATCTATCCCACCTCCATAGATATTACTGGGACTACATGAGATTCTGGTCTTTATAATGAACATTGGTTTGGCTACTACATTGTCAATGTATGTCGTATTTGTAATGGCGTCAAGAGGTGCTTCTATAAGGGAAAGGGTTAATATACAGATCGTGATTCATGTTTCAGCAAAGAGATGCCTGGAACCTTCTGCTCCTCTCCACGGTGAGATGACGTGTGCTACGATAGAGGATTATGGGATGACGTGTAAGGTGTCGTGTTTGGCTGGTTACATGTTTGTGGAAGAGGCAGCCAGACTGTACACCTGCAGACACGGGATATGGGATCCTCCTCGAGGGAAACACTTTACATTTCCACCTTGTGCTGGTAAGAATATGAATGTACTGGTGCAGGTAGCTATATGTTTGTATGATGCAGGCAGCTATATGTTTGTATGATGCAGGCAGCAATATGTTTGCATGATGCAGGCAGCAATATGTTTGCATGATGCAGGTAGCTATATGTTTGCATGATGCAGGCAGCAATATGTTTGCATGATGCAGGCAGCAATATGTTTGCACGATACAGGCAGCTATATATTTGCATGATGCAGGCAGCAATATGTTTGCATGATGCAGGCAGCAATATGTTTTCATGATGCAGGCTTACTCCTTAGCACAGATTGCCATTAACACTTGTTTGCCAGTATTCTGTAGTGCATCAGACTGTTTTGTGAATCTGATCTGAACATAAAAGTAGTATTTGATACAAATACTTGGAGATGAAGCAGCTGGGCAAATTATCAACCGGCAATAGAGAAAGAATTGTGTGAACACTTTGTGTCACAATGTTCAGCAATTTGGAGGAACTGTGGAAAATGGCATCATTCATTGCGGTGACTGGAGTAATTGTTTACATGCTAATAACCATCTTACTACTAACTTCCTATATGTGATAATTGACCAGCATCTCTCATACACTACATGTTGCTCTCATACACTACATATTGCTCTCATACACTACATGTTGCTCTCATACACTACATGTTGCTCTCATACACTACATATTGCTCTCATACACTACATATTGCTCTCATACACTACATATTGCTCTCATACACTACATATTGCTCTCATACACTACATATTGCTCTCATACACTACATGTTGCTCTCATACACTACATGTTGCTCTCATACACTACACGTTGCTCTCATACACTACATGTTGCTCTCATACACTACACGTTGCTCTCACACACTACATGTAGCTCTCATCTCATACATTACATATTGCTCTCATACACTACATGTTGCTCTCATACACTACATGTTGCTCTCATCTCATACACTACATGTTGCTCTCATACACTACATGTTGCTCTCATCTCATACACTACATGTTGCTCTCATACACTACATGTTGCTCTCATCTCATACACTACATGTTGCTCTCATACACTACACGTTGCTCTCATACACTACATGTTGCTCTCATACACTACATGTTGCTCTCACACACTACATGTTGCTCTCATCTCATACACTACATGTTGCTCTCATACACTACATGTTGCTCTCATCTCGTACACTACATGTTGCTCTCATACACTACATGTTGCTCTCATACACTACATGTTGCTCTCATCTCATACACTACATGTTGCTCTCATACACTACATGTTGCTCTCATCTCATACACTACATATTGCTCTCATACACTACATGTTGCTCTCATACACTACATGTTGCTCTCATACACTACATATTGCTCTCATACACTACATGTTGCTCTCACACACTACATGTTGCTCTCATACACTACATGTTGCTCTCATACACTACATGTAGCTCTCATACACTACATGTTGCTCTCATACACTACATGTAGCTCTCATACACTACATGTTGCTCTCATACACTACATGTAGCTCTCATACACTACATGTTGCTCTCATACACTACATGTTGCTCTCATACACTACATGTTGCTCTCATACACTACATGTTGCTCTCATACACTACATATTGCTCTCATACACTACATATTGCTCTCATACACTACCTGTAGCTCTCATCTCATACATTACATGTTGCTCTCATACACTACATGTTGCTCTCATACACTACATATTGCTCTCACACACTACATGTTGCTCTCATCTCATACATTACATGTTGCTCTCATACACTACATGTTGCTCTCATACACTACATGTTGCTCTCATACATTACATATTGCTCTCATATACTACATGTTGCTCTCATACACTACATGTTGCTCTCATACATTACATGTTGCTCTCATACACTACATGTTGCTCTCATACACTACATGTTGCTCTCATCTCATACACTACATGTTGCTCTCATCTCATACATTACATGTTGCTCTCATACACTACATGTTGCTCTCATACACTACATATTGCTCTCACACACTACATGTAGCTCTCATCTCATACACTACATGTTGCTCTCATACACTACATGTTGCTCTCATACACTACATATTGCTCTCACACACTACATGTAGCTCTCATCTCATACACTACATGTTGCTCTCATACACTACATGTTGCTCTCATACACTACATATTGCTCTCACACACTACATGTAGCTCTCATCTCATACATTACATGTTGCTCTCATACACTACACATTGCTCTCATACACTACATGTTGCTCTCACACACTACATGTAGCTCTCATCTCATACATTACATATTGCTCTCATACACTACATGTTGCTCTCATCTCATACACTACATGTTGCTCTCATACACTACACGTTGCTCTCATACACTACATGTTGCTCTCATACATTACATATTGCTCTCATACACTACATATTGCTCTCATACACTACACGTTGCTCTCATACACTACATGTTGCTCTCATACATTACATATTGCTCTCATACAATACATCTTGCTCTCATACACTACATGTTGCTCTCACACATTACATATTGCTCTCATACACTACATATTGCTCTCACACACTACATGTTGCTCTCATACACTACATATTGCTCTCATACACTACATGTTGCTCTCACACACTACATGTTGCTCTCATACACTACAAGTTGTTCTCATACACTACATGTAGCTCTCATACACTACATGTTGCTCTCATACACTACATGTAGCTCTCATACACTACATGTTGCTATCATACACTACATGTTGCTCTCATACACTACATGTAGCTCTCATACACTACATGTTGCTCTCATACACTACATGTTGCTCTCATACACTACATGTTGCTCTCATACACTACATGTTGCTCTCATACACTACATGTTGCTCTCGTACACTACATATTGCTCTCATACATTACATATTGCTTTCACACACTACATGTTGCTCTCATCTCATACATTACATATTGCTCTCACACACTACATGTTGCTCTCATCTCATACACTACATGTTGCTCTCATCTCATACACTACATGTAGCTCTCATACACTACATATTGCTCTCATACACTACATGTTGCTCTCATACACTACATGTAGCTCTCATACACTACATGTTGCTCTCATACACTACATATTGCTCTCATACACTACATGTTGCTCTCATACACTACATATTGCTCTCATACACTACATGTTGCTCTCATACACTACATATTGCTCTCATACACTACATGTTGCTCTCATACACTACATGTTGCTCTCATACACTACATATTGCTCTCATACACTACATGTTGCTCTCATACACTACATATTGCTCTCATACACTACATGTTGCTCTCACACACTACATGTTGCTCTCATACACTATTATGAAATCCTAGTTATTTTTGCAGCTTTTAAGTCACCAGTGGTAGAATTTGATGGCAGCTTAGCAATGTTGGGACCACTGTGCTCCGAACCGGCCAAGATTGACCTTGTAAATCTACTCCAAGATGAATTCTTCCAGACAGGATTTTGCCCTAATTCACACTGTGACTCGGCTAACATTGCTGTAGACTGTGTCATTGCTAGCAGGAGCAAAAGATCAACGGAACCAGTCGAGTTTAATGTG
Source organism: Archivesica marissinica (assembly GCA_014843695.1). Taxonomy (NCBI): domain Eukaryota; kingdom Metazoa; phylum Mollusca; class Bivalvia; order Venerida; family Vesicomyidae; genus Archivesica; species Archivesica marissinica. The sequence continues at coordinate 99,089,332 of CM026390.1, read as the reverse complement.
ACATTCAACATCAAGAACAACAAGTTAGTACTTAGCATTATCATTTAAATTCCATGTTGCCTCTTCTCTCTTCCTTGTAGCGATGGATTCGTGTCCTGTAATCGAGAGGTTGTACGTTTGAACCCCTTCAGAACCACGGTAATTGTGTCTTTAGGCGAGACATTTAAATTTCACATTGCCTCTTCCTCGTAGCGATGGATTCGTGTCCTGTAATCGAGAGGTTGTGCGTTTGAACCCCTTCAGAACCACGGTAATTGTGTCTTTAGGCGAGACATTTAAATTCCACATTGCCTCTTCCTCGTAGCGATGGATTCGTGTCCTGTAATCAAGAGGTTGTGAGTTTGAACCCCTTCAGAACCACGGTAATTGTGTCTTTAGGCGAGACACTTAAATCCACACTGCCTCTTCTCTCTTCCTCGTAGCGATGGATTCATGTCCTGTAATCGAGAGGTTGTGCGTTTGAACCCCTTCAGAACCACGGTAATTGTGTCTTTAGGCGAGACATTTAAATTCCACATTGCCTCTTCTCTCTTCCTCGTAGCGATGGATTCGTGTCCTGTAATCAAGAGGTTGTGAGTTTGAACCCCTTCAGAACCACGGTAATTGTGTCTTTAGGCAAGACACTTAAATCCACACTGCCTCTTCCTCGTAGCGATGGATTCGTGTCCTGTAATCGAGAGGTTGTGAGTTTGAACCCCTTCAGAACCACGGTAATTGTGTCTTTAGGCGAGACACTTAAATCCACACTGCCTCTTCTCTCTCCCTAATGATTCCATCAGGAATGAGGTATTGAGAGTGATTAATATAATTTATAAGAACTTGTTTTGCAATCGTGCTAATATAAATTTGCATAAACTAAGTGAACACTTCACCATGTTCACAGTGGGGCTTAGTCTATATGACCAGATCATTTTGTGAATATTTCATTCTGTATTTAGAATGCGCCATTGAAATTCACATTTTTATTACCGGTATATAACTAGGTTCTTTTAGAAAACAGACACAATTCTGTTATTGTTACTACTTTGTTAGCATCAAAATTAATTTTGGTCATAACTTCTTCATAACTTTGACCAAAGAAAATACCTGGTCATATCTTCATCTCTGGTCACACACAGTACCCGTAAAGTATGTTCCATCCCACTCACTCGCGATCTCCAACTTGAGCCCAAACAGAGTATTTGTAAAGCATTAATAAATATATTCCTGTTTGTTGATTTATAAAAAAAGGTCACCCTCCGAATGTTTGAGGATTTTTTGGTCTTTTAAGTCATTTTATCATAAAGGTGAATTCATATTCCCCATCCCAACATAGCCACTCCGTGACAGTCCCCATCCCAACATAACCACTCGGTGACAGTCCCCAACCCAACATAACCACTCGGTGACAGTCCCCAACCCAACATAACCACTCAGTGACAGTCCCCATCCCAACATAACCACTCGGTGACAGTCCCCAACCCAACATAGCCACTCGGTGACAGTCCCCATCCCAACATAACCACTCGGTGACAGTCCCCAACCCAACATAACCACTCGGTGACAGTCCCCATCCCAACATAACCACTCGGTGACAGTCCCAACCCAACATAACCACTCGGTGACAGTCCCCAACCCAACATAACCACTCGGTGACAGTCCCCAACCCAACATAACCACACGACCATGGAGGTTCACATTCAACTTATCTACATGGCTATGGAGAACCCCACCTAACTTTGTTTTATCTGATAGACATTTGAACTTGTTTTCTGTATATTTCAGTGTTGAAAATTCTCCTGTATTAATTGGTCAGTTTGAAAATTCACTGAAGTCAGGAATTGGTGAATATAACATGGTGGATATTTCCCTGACAACAGAACTGTTGTGTGATTTGGGACAGATCCTCAGTCATGGCAAATGTGGTATGTATATAAAGTTAGACATGTATAGATCTATGGGAAATGTTTGAGATTCCATACTGAAAGTGAAAGTAAAATTGGAATACTCCAAATATAACATGGACACTTGTACAGTGATATAATTGGTACTATGGCATAGCAAACTACCTGGATTATGTAGTGATCTGTCTTGTATCCAGTGAACTGAGGCATAGCAAACTACCTGGATTCTGTAGTGATCTGTCTTGTATCCAGTGAACTGAGGCATAGCAAATTACCTGGATTCTGTAGTGATCTGTCTTGTTTCCAGTGAACTGAGGCATAGCAAACTACCTGGATTCTGTAGTGATCTGTCTTGTTTCCAGTGAACTGAGGCATAGCAAACTACCTGGATTCTGTAGTGATCTGTCTTGTTTCCAGTGAACTGAGGAATAGCAAACTACCTGGATTCTGTAGTGATCTGTCTTGTTTCCAGTGAACTGAGGCATAGCAAATTACCTGGTTTCTGTAGTGATCTGCCTTGTTTCCAGTGAACTGAGGCATAGCAAACTACCTGGATTCTGTAGTGATCTGTCTTGTTTCCAGTGAACTGAGGCATAGCAAACTACCTGGATTCTGTAGTGATCTGTATTGTATCCAGTGTAGGATATTACCTGGAGTATATAGTGAACTGTATTGTTTTCAGTGAACTGTGGTGTAGGATATTACCTGGAGTATATAGTGAACTGTATTATTTTCAGTGAACTGTGGTGTAGGATATTACCTGTATGTTGAGTATATAGTGAACTGTATTGTTTTCAGTGAACTGTGGTGTAGGATATTACCTGGAGTATATAGTGAACTGTATTATTTTCAGTGAACTGTGGTGTAGGATATTACCTTTATGTGGAGTATATAGTGAACTGTATTATTGTCAGTGAACTGTGGTGTAGGATATTACCTGGAGTATAGAGTGAACTGTATTATTTTCAGTGAACTGTGGTGTAGGATATTACCTGGAGTATATAGTGAACTGTATTATTTTCAGTGAACTGTGGTGTAGGATATTACCTGGAGTATATAGTGACCTGTATTATTTTCAGTGAGCTGTGGTGTAGGATATTACCTGGAGTATATAGTGAACTGTATTATTTTCAGTGAACTGTGGTGTAGGATATTACATGTATGTGGATTATAGAGTGAACTGTATTATTTTCAGTGAACTGTGGTGTAGGATATTACCTGGAGTATATAGTGAACTGTATTATTTTCAGTGAACTGTGGTGTAGGATATTACCCGGAGTATATAGTGAACTGTATTGTTTTCAGTGAGCTGTGGTGTAGGATATTACCTGGAGTATATAGTGAACTGTATTATTTTCAGTGAACTGTGGTGTAGGATATTACCATAGTTCTGAAGCAGGTGTGTGTGAACAGTGTCCCCAGGGAACATACAATGGAGAAGAGAAGCAGACAACATGCAGGTCATGTGATAATGGGCAGACAACTCTAATGACTGGTTCAACTACAGCAAAACTATGCTATTGTAAGAATGCAGCATTCTTTCACTGGAATGGTTTTACTTGTATTTTTCCTTGAAATTTGTATAGTAGATTAAGCAGATATTATTACCAAATAGTAGCCTGGGAACAGGCATTGATATGTTTTGGCTAGTCAGTCATATAACTATATTTTAACACCGAGACCATTAATTAGGCCATATGGAGTTTCTGATAATATCAACGCCTGGGCAAACTTGGGGGTATTCCTTATAATTATTGATTATCATTAATCATATTAATAGGCATATTATCACGTGACTTAATAGAACTGTATAATTGGCCACCATTTTTTACGGGTCAACGGAACTGTAAATAGTTTTTAAAAGTACAGTGTGCGTCTGTTTTGACATATTTACTCAAGATTTAAATTCGTCCTTACGTCTATTACGCCAAATCGATCCTTTACCACATAAACGTAATAGTTAAAATTTGCCATCTCGTCGATATAGCGCGGAAACGTGAAATTATATGTTGACACAATTATACAATGTAGATGAGGCTACGAGAACATTCGTGTATTTTCGGAAATGATCGTGTATAACCGTACCTGTTCTGTGATTTCCGAAAAATTTGTTTCTATTTTTAGCGATCGTATCTTGAAGATAAGAGTTGTCGTTCTTCAATCAACATACACCCTAGAAAACACGGGTGTAATGTAGATGGCGCTATGTTCGGAAATCAAGTTTCCCCAGGCTGTCATTTTGCTAGAAGTAAATTAGTGAAAAATCGACAGACTGGAATCCAGGCTAACCAAACAGTTCATTTATGAAAGAGTACAGTTTCTGCCGACTGCTCACTATATTTTTCATTCCTCGATAGCGCAATCTATTTAAACTGTCTTTTCTAAACTTGTGATATAAAAGGTGTATTAACCCGTTGGAACGTATAAACCTTCAATTATTGCTGCTAAGTGGGAATGTTACTTTTCAGATTCTTTTATAAATAATACTATTCAGAAATAAACATTTAACTCTATGCACACTAGCAGTAAAATATGTTGCACTAGAGCGACACGTTATGAAATTCCATGACATATTTCCAGAGTTATCAGCTACAAATAAGAAAAAACACATTAATGAAATATCGTATGGTACAATTATTTGAAATACTTGATGCCGTTGTTTTACCCAGCATGCAAAGACTTGAAAGAGGGTGAGGCGCTGACGATAAACTAGGGTGAGGCACTGACGATAAACTAGGGTGAGGCGCTGACGATAAACTAGGGTGAGGCGCTGACGATAAACTAACGAAAGTGAGATCAAACTCAGAATTATGTTTTATGTGTTCTTTGCTTTAAGCAATGTTCTTTATTATTCAGATGTATGCATGCTGGGGTACTATCTTCTAGACAATGAGTGTGAGCCTTGTGATGTAGGGTTCTACCAGGACGAGAGCGGTTCCACATCCTGCAAGCCCTGCCCACTGGGTCACACCACTCAACACAATAATTCTACCTCACACAACGACTGTAACTGTAAGTTCAAGCTGCTAGAACTAAATATGTACAAGTATAAGATACTCCTGCAGGCATGTAGCCATACTGAGGCACACCGAGGCACTTGCCTCTATTAAAATTTCCAAAGCAACCAAAACATAAAGGAAAAATTAAATAAATAAAATGCAAACAATATCCCTTTGCTGTATACAATGTTGACTGCTAGAGAGCTGAAAGGTCAGCACATAATTATACATCTAATCTCATTACATCAGAAAACGCAGGACATCGCTTCTATACCTTTACAGGGGAATATGCCCCGGACCCCCTAGATTGCCTCGGTTGAAATTTGCCTCTGGCTACAGTACTATCCTGTCCTGGTACATTGTCTTTAATTATGTGAGAAATCTACTGTTGGGTTACAACTATTTTCTGAGCATAGTTGCAGTATGTTTTTAAAAATACAGTTAAACTTGTATTAAGAGACCACCAAAGGGAAGGGGGCTAAAAGTAGTCTCTAAGCAGGAATATTTACATCGCTATTGCATTTCCTTCGATGAACGTATGTACCCTGATTGTATTCATTTTCGTATGAGGGTTTCCAACTAATGATATGCAACTGACGTGCGCACTCGACGTTACGGGCATGTGCATTCGCAGTGTTAGGCAACGTTCGTCATGAGAAAAGACGTGTCTTATAGTTTACGCTGTTCCAGGGATAATCTATTTACCTGTTCCTGCACACAGTACGTTGCAAATTTGGACTGAAAACATTTTAAATGCAAAGTGTGCTATATTTTCTATTGTGTAATTGAAAAAGAACAATTAATTTAAATTCGGCCACCACACACTTTAACCACGCCCAATGTAGTTCATACCACGATGGAAACTATTAACCCGTGACTCATTACTTAAATAGTCCCTTAATACAGGTTAATTTGTTCCTTAACAACACAAACAGGACCTGAAAAAGTGGTCTCTTAATAGATGTGGTCTTTCGAGCAAGTTTGACTGTAATAGTTGGTAATTAAAGCATATTTCATTGAACTTTGTTGAATGTTGTAGGTTGGGATACAGTCACATAGGTCATATTGTTGTTATATGCACCGTTATCTTTCATTGCAAACTTATTCTAAATTGGTGAAAATAAACATGAGAAAATAACTCTAAACTGCAGATGGTTATTCATGACTTCACCGAGATTCATGAAATACCTTCACCTCTCAAATGTGGAAGTCGTGATAGCGCAGTGGATGCGTGTTCGCTTCAGGTGCGAAAGGTCCGGAGTTCGAACCCCGCTGGAGCCGTTACGATTGTGCCCTTAGGCAAGGCATTTAATTTCCACGTTGCCTCTTCTCTCTCCCTCGTGGCAATGGATTCCATCAGGAATGAGGTCTCGAGAGTGATTAATTATAAGAACTTGTTTCGCAATCGAGCTAAAATAAATTTGTATAAATTAAACCTCTCAAATCCATCATAATCTGCCCAACATACATGCTCACTCAATTATTTTTTTTAACAGTTATGTGCAACATTATTGGTATGGAGATGTCGATAGAGGGGAGTTGTGTCCCCTGCGCCGTGGGTACATACAAGGAGGACAGCTCGGAGATCAGATGTCAACCCTGTCCCTATGGTTACACAACACTAGTAATTGGAGCCAAAAGTCTGGCAGACTGTATACTTAGTAAGTTGAGGGTGGAGTAATGGTCCATTAGTACATAATATATATATATATATCTATATACATACATGTTCACATTCTTCAAATAAAAGGTACTTGTTGATGTACTGTGCAAAAACACAGGATATGTTCCGCAGAGTTTTTCAAATTTATTTTGTTCTGTATACAACGGTTATTTCTTATTGGACCAATAAATGAATTCTACACTTGTAGATTCACAGGCATTCACAAGCATTCCAACCACACGACATGTACATTCTACACTTGTTTATGTGTGCATTCACAGGCACTCCATCTACACGACATGTACATTCTGCACTTGTTTATGTGTGCATTCACAGGCACTCCATCCACACGACATGTACATTCTGCACTTGTTTATGTGTGCATTCACAGGCACTCCATCCACACGACATGTACATTCTACACTTGTTTATGTGTGCATTCACAGGCATTCCATCCACACGACATGTACATTCTACACTTGTTTATGTGTGCATTCACAGGCACTCCATCCACACGACATGTACATTCTACACTTGTTTATGTGTGCATTCACAGGCACTCCATCCACACGACATGTACATTCTACACTTGTTTATGTGTGCATTCACAGGCACTCCATCCACACGACATGTACATTCTACATTTGTTTATGTGTGCATTCACAGGCACTCCATCCACACGACATGTACATTCTACACTTGTTTATGTGTGCATTCACAGGTACTGGCATTCCATCCACATGACATGTACATTCTACACTTATTTATGTCTGCATTCACAGGCATTCCATCCACACGACATGTACATTCTACACTTGTTTATGTGTGCATTCACAGGCACTCCATCCACACGACATGTACATTCTACACTTGTTTATGTGTGCATTCACAGGCACTCCATCCACACGACATGTACATTCTACACTTGTTTATGTCTGCATTCACAGGTATTCCATCCACACGACATGTACATTCTGCACTTGTTTATGTGTGCATTCACAGGCACTCCATCCACACGACATGTACATTCTACACTTGTTTATGTCTGCATTCACAGGCACTCCATCCACACGACATGTACATTCTACACTTGTTTATGTCTGCATTCACAGGCATTCCATCCACACGACATGTACATTCTACATTTGTTTATGTGTGCATTCACAGGCACTCCATCCACACGACATGTACATTCTACACTTGTTTATGAGTGCATTCACAGGTATTCCATCCACACGACATGTACATTCTACACTTGTTTATGTGTGCATTCACAGGCACTCCATCCACACGACATGTACATTCTACACTTGTTTATGAGTGCATTCACAAGCATTCCATCCACACGACATGTACATTCTACATTTGTTTATGTCTGCATTCACAGGTATTCCATCCACACGACATGTACATTCTACACTTGTTTATGTGTGCATTCACAGGCACTCCATCCACACGACATGTACATTCTACACTTGTTTATGTGTGCATTCACAGGCACTCCATCCACACGACATGTACATTCTACACTTGTCTATGAGTGCATTCACAGGTACTGGCATTCCATCCACACGACATGTACATTCTACATTTGTTTATGTGTGCATTCACAGGTACTGGCATTCCATCCACACGACATGTACATTCTACACTTGTTTATGTGTGCATTCACAGGCACTCCATCCACACGACATGTACATTCTACACTTGTTTATGTGTGCATTCACAGGCATTCCATCCACACGACATGTACATTCTACACTTGTTTATGTGTGCATTCACAGGTATTCCATCCACACGACATGTACATTCTACACTTGTTTATGTGTGCATTCACAGGCACTCCATCCACACGACATGTACATTCTACACTTGTTTATGTGTGCATTCACAGGCACTCCAACCACACGACATGTACATTCTACACTTGTTTATGTGTGCATTCACAGGCACTCCATCCACATGACATGTACATTCTACACTTGTTTATGTGTGCATTCACAGGCACTCCATCCACACGACATGTACATTCTACACTTGTTTATGAGTGCATTCACAGGTATTCCATCCACACGACATGTACATTCTACACTTGTTTATGTGTGCATTCACAGGCACTCCATCCACACGACATGTACATTCTACACTTGTTTATGAGTGCATTCACAAGCATTCCATCCACACGACATGTACATTCTACATTTGTTTATGTCTGCATTCACAGGTATTCCATCCACACGACATGTACATTCTACACTTGTTTATGTGTGCATTCACAGGCACTCCATCCACACGACATGTACATTCTACACTTGTTTATGTGTGCATTCACAGGCACTCCATCCACACGACATGTACATTCTACACTTGTCTATGAGTGCATTCACAGGTACTGGCATTCCATCCACACGACATGTACATTCTACATTTGTTTATGTGTGCATTCACAGGTACTGGCATTCCATCCACACGACATGTACATTCTACACTTGTTTATGTGTGCATTCACAGGCACTCCATCCACACGACATGTACATTCTACACTTGTTTATGTGTGCATTCACAGGCATTCCATCCACACGACATGTACATTCTACACTTGTTTATGTGTGCATTCACAGGTATTCCATCCACACGACATGTACATTCTACACTTGTTTATGTGTGCATTCACAGGCACTCCATCCACACGACATGTACATTCTACACTTGTTTATGTGTGCATTCACAGGCACTCCAACCACACGACATGTACATTCTACACTTGTTTATGTGTGCATTCACAGGCACTCCATCCACACGACATGTACATTCTACACTTGTTTATGTCTGCATTCACAAGCATTCCATCCACACGACATGTACATTCTACACTTGTTTATGTCTGCATTCACAGGCACTCCATCCACATGACATGTACATTCTGCACTTGTTTATGTCTGCATTCACAGGCACTCCATCCACACGACATGTACATTCTGCACTTGTTTATGTCTGCATTCATAGGCACTCCATCCACACGACATGTACATTCTGCACTTGTTTATGTCTGCATTCACAGGTATTCCATCCACATGAATCAGCTCAATAATAGAGTTCCTTGAATCAGTTCAATAATAGAGTTCCTTGAATCAGTTCAATAATAGAGTTCCTTGAATCAGCTCAATAATAGAGTTCATTGAATCAGTTCAATAATAGAGTTCCTTGAATCAGTTCAATAATAGAGTTCCTTGAATCAGTTCAATAATAGAGTTCCTTGAATCAGTTCAATAATAGAGTTCCTTGAATCAGTTCAATAATAGAGTTCCTTGAATCAGCTCAATAATAGAGTTCCTTGAATCAGTTCAATAATAGAGTTCCTTGAATCACTCGAATAACCATAATATCTTACACGTATGATAGTGAGTCTGTATTGGTCTTGTTACAATTCTGCACACAATGTATGTTATAAAATATAATATTATTTGAATCACACAGTACAGAGGTGTGTGGAACCGGCTGCTCCTCTCCATGGTGATGTGTCATGTGACCCAGTGGACTACTATGGGATGGAATGTAGTGTGTGGTGCCTAGAAGGCTATAAGTTTGTTGAAGCAGTGGAGACCAAGTACACCTGTAAGCATGGCATATGGGATCCCTCAAGGGGAAGCAACTTCACATTTCCACGTTGCGCAGGTATTCACTTAGATCTTAACTTACCTGATTTATTCAGACATACATTCCACTTATAACCTAATGTAGTAAACAAGAATGTAATTAGAATGTAACAAGATGTTGTTTTTATATAGGAAGAATAATCATAATCCAATCAGAACGCTCGTTTCAACGCGAATTGCGCCGCTATAGAAATTTTCAAAACAAATTGAAAATGCTACGAAATCTCTTTTTGACGTACATTATTGCCGAATAAACCTACACGTTAGTGTAAACACATTTTATTGATAATGTTATTCACAGTTAAAACTCTCCCGTCGAAGATTTTTTTTTGTTGCTGACAGAACCCGTGTCCTAGTATGGAAATGTGACCTGCTATGGCCAATGTATGTGGCAATTGTTTGCAAAGTATACATGCATGCAGCTTAAAGTTGTGTTTTATTTGAAGAACAATATAAAGACTCCGGATAGGCGTTGTATTTGGACAGATTTGTACAACATTATTTCAGATAGGGCCATTTTACTGATCGATGCGAAATCTGACATCCCAAAGAGTAGAATCCCTGTACGTAAATATATATACTAGTACCCCCAAACGTGCCGAATCCCTGTGCTGCAGACGTGTGTTTATACATCTGTAATAGTCAGCAGCAGAACTAGGACATGCTGGCCCTATAGCACAAAGTTCTTAATAATAATTGTTCATATTGCAGAATTTAGGGTATTGCCCTTCCTGTTGTGTTCTATACCTCAAGGGAGAGCCATGTACGCATCCCTACCATGTACACATCCATTCCATGTACACATCCCTACCATGTACACATCCATTCCATGTACACATCCATACCATGTACACATCCCTACCATGTACACATCCATACCTTATACACATCCATACCATGTACACATCCCTACCTTATACACATCCCTCCCATGTATACATCCATACCATGTACACATCCCTACCATGTACACATCCCTACCTTGTACACATCCCTACCATGTACACATCCATACCATATACACATCCATACCATGTACACATCCATACCATGTACACATCCCTATCTTGTACACATCCATACCATGTACACATCCCTACCATGTACACATCCATACCTTATACACATCCATACCATGTACACATCCCTACCATGTACACATCCCTACCATGTACACATCCATACAATGTACACATCCCTACCATGTACACATCCATTCCATGTACACATCCATACCATGTACACATCCCTACCATGTACACATCCATACCTTATACACATCCATACCATGTACACATCCCTACCATGTACACATCCCTACCTTATACACATCCCTACCATGTACACATCCATACCATGTACACATCCCTACCGTATACACATCCCTACCATGTATACGTCCCTACCATGTATACATCCATTCCATGTACACATCCATACCATGTACACATCCCTACCATGTACACATCCATACCATGTACACATCCCTACCATGTACACATCCCTACCTTATACACATCCCTACCATGTACACATCCCTACCATGTACACATCCCTACCTTATACACATCCCTACCATGTATACGTCCCTACCATGTATACATCCATACCATGTACACATCCCTACCATGTACACATCCATACCATGTACACATCCCTACCTTATACACATCCTACCATTACACATCCATACCATGTACACATCCCTACCTTATACACATCCCTACCTTATACACATCCCTACCATGTATACGTCCCTACCATGTATACATCCATTCCATGTACACATCCATACCATGTACACATCCCTACCATGTACACATCCATACCATGTACACATCCATACCATGTACACATCCCTACCATGTACACATCCCTACCATGTACACATCCCTACCATGTACACATCCATACCATGTACACATCCCTACCATGTACACATCCCTACCATGTATACATCCCTACCATGTACACATCCATACCATGTACACATCCCTACCATGTACACATCCATACCATTACACATCCATACCATGTACACATCCCTACCATGTACACATCCCTACCATGTACACATCCCTACCATGTACACATCCCTACCATGTTACACATCCATACCATGTACACATCCATACCATGTACACATCCCTACCATGTACACATCCCTACCTTATACACATCCCTACCATGTATACATCCCTACCATGTACACATCCATACCATATACACATCCATACCATGTACACATCCATACCATGTACACATCCCTACCATGTACACATCCCTACCATGTATACATCCATACCATGTACACATCCATACCATGTACACATCCCTACCATGTACACATCCCTACCTTATACACATCCATACCATGTACACATCCCTACCATGTACACATCCCTACCATGTACACATCCATACCATGTACACATCCCTACCATGTACACATCCATACCATGTACACATCCATACCATGTACACATCCCTACCATGTACACATCCATACCTTATACACATCCATACCATGTACACATCCCTACCATGTACACATCCCTACCTTATACACATCCCTACCATGTACACATCCATACCATGTACACATCCCTACCTTATACACATCCCTACCATGTATACGTCCCTACCATGTATACATCCATTCCATGTACACATCCATACCATGTACACATCCCTACCATGTACACATCCATACCTTATACACATCCATACCATGTACACATCCCTACCATGTACACATCCCTACCATGTACACATCCATACAATGTACACATCCCTACCATGTACACATCCATTCCATGTACACATCCATACCATGTACACATCCCTACCATGTACACATCCATACCTTATACACATCCATACCATGTACACATCCCTACCATGTACACATCCCTACCTTATACACATCCCTACCATGTACACATCCATACCATGTACACATCCCTACCATGTATACATCCCTACCATGTATACATCCATACCATGTACACATCCATACCATGTACACATCCCTACCATGTACACATCCATACCATGTACACATCCCTACCATGTACACATCCCTACCTTATACACATCCCTACCATGTACACATCCCTACCATGTACACATCCCTACCTTATACACATCCCTACCATGTATACATCCCTACCATGTACACATCCATACCATGTACACATCCCTACCATGTACACATCCATACCATGTACACATCCCTACCTTATACACATCCATACCATGTACACATCCCTACCTTATACACATCCCTACCTTATACACATCCCTACCATGTATACGTCCCTACCATGTATACATCCATTCCATGTACACATCCATACCATGTACACATCCCTACCATGTACACATCCATACCATGTACACATCCATACCATGTACACATCCCTACCATGTACACATCCCTACCATGTACACATCCCTACCATGTACACATCCATACCATGTACACATCCCTACCATGTACACATCCCTACCATGTACACATCCCTACCATGTACACATCCCTACCATGTACACATCCATACCATGTACACATCCCTACCATGTACACATCCATACCATGTACACATCCATACCATGTACACATCCATACCATGTACACATCCCTACCATGTACACATCCCTACCATGTATACACATCCATACCATGTACACATCCATACCATGTACACATCCCTACCATGTACACATCCCTACCTTATACACATCCCTACCATGTATACATCCCTACCATGTACACATCCATACCATATACACATCCATTCCATGTACACATCCATACCATGTACACATCCCTACCATGTACACATCCCTACCATGTATACACATCCATACCATGTACACATCCATACCATGTACACATCCCTACCATGTACACATCCCTACCTTATACACATCCCTACCATGTACACATCCATACCATGTACACATCCATACCATGTACACATCCCTACCATGTACACATCCATACCATGTACACATCCCTACCATGTACACATCCATACCATGTACACATCCCTACCATGTACACATCCATACCATGTACACATCCATACCATGTACACATCCCTACCATGTACACATCCCTACCTTATACACATCCCTACCATGTACACATCCATACCATGTACACATCCCTACCTTATACACATCCCTACCATGTATACGTCCCTACCATGTACACATCCATACCATGTACACATCCCTACCATGTACACATCCCTACCTTATACACATCCCTACCATGTACACATCCCTACCATGTACACATCCCTACCTTATACACATCCCTACCATGTATACGTCCCTACCATGTATACATCCATACCATGTACACATCCATACCATGTACACATCCCTACCATGTACACATCCATACCATGTACACATCCCTACCATGTACACATCCCTACCATGTACACATCCCTACCTTATACACATCCCTACCATGTATACATCCCTACCATGTACACATCCATTCCATGTACACATCCATACCATGTACACATCCCTACCATGTACACATCCATACCATGTACACATCCATACCATGTACACATCCCTACCATGTACACATCCCTACCTTATACACATCCCTACCATGTACACATCCATTCCATGTACACATCCCTACCATGTACACATCCCTACCTTATACACATCCCTACCATGTATACATCCCTACCATGTACACATCCATACCATGTACACATCCCTACCATGTACACATCCATACCATATACACATCCATACCATGTACACATCCCTACCATGTACACATCCCTACCATGTACACATCCCTACCATGTACACATCCCTACCATGTATACACATCCATACCATGTACACATCCATACCATGTACACATCCCTACCATGTACACATCCCTACCTTATACACATCCCTACCATGTATACATCCCTACCATGTACACATCCATACCATGTACACATCCATTCCATGTACACATCCATACTATGTACACATCCCTACCATGTATACACATCCATACCATGTACACATCCATACCATGTACACATCCCTACCTTATACACATCCCTACCATGTACACATCCATACCATGTACACATCCATACCATGTGCACATCCCTACCATGTACACATCCATTCCATGTACACATCCATTCCATGTACACATCCATACCATGTACACATCCCTACCATGTACACATCCCTACCATATACACATCCCTACCATGTATACATCCCTACCATGTACACATCCCTACCATGTATACATCCATACCATGTACACATCCCTACCATGTACACATCCCTACCATGTACACATCCCTACCATATACACATCCCTACCATGTATACATCCCTACCATGTACACATCCCTACCATATGCACATCCCTACCATGTACACATCCATACTATGTACACATCCATACCTTGTACACATCCATACCATGTACACATCCATACCATGTACACATCCATACCATGTACACATCCCTGCCATGTACACATCCCTACCTTGTACACATCCATACCATGTACACATCCCTACCATGTACACATCCCTACCATGTACACATCCCTCCCATGTACACATCCCTACCTTATACACATCCCTACCATGTACACATCCCTACCATGTACACATCCATACCATGTACACATCCCTACCATGTACACATCCATACCATGTGCACATCCATACTATGTACACATCCATACCATATACACATACCTACCATGTACACATCCATACCCTGTAACATCCATACCATGTACACATCCATACCATGTACACATCCATACCATGTACACATCCATACCATGTACACATCCATACCATGTGCACATCCATACTATGTACACATCCATACCATGTACACATCCATACCATATACACATACCTACCATGTACACATCCCTACCATGTACACATCCATACCTGTACACATCCCTACCTTATACACATCCCTACCATGTATACGTCCCTACCATGTATACATCCATTCCATGTACACATCCTACCATTACACATCCCTACCATACACACCACATCAATCCTACCTTATACACATCCCTACCATGTACACATCCATACCATGTACACATCCCTACCTTATACACATCCCTACCATGTACACATCCATACCATGTACACATCCATTCCATGTACACATCCATACCATGTACACATCCATACCATGTACACATCCCTACCATGTACACATCCATACCATGTACACATCCATACCATGTACACATCCCTACCAGTAACATCCCTACCTTACACATCCCTACCATTACACATCCACCAACACACCCTACCATGTACACATCCCTACCATGTACACATCCATACCATGTACACATCCATACCATGTACACATCCCTACCATGTACACATCCCACCATATACACATCCCTACCATGTATACATCCCTACCATGTACACATCCATACCATGTACACATCCATTCCATGTACACATCCATACCATGTACACATCCCTACCATGTATACACATCCATACCATGTACACATCCATACCATATACACATCCCTACCATGTACACATCCCTACCTTATACACATCCCTACCATGTACACATCCATTCCATGTACACATCCATACCATGTGCACATCCCTACCATGTACACATCCATTCCATGTACACATCCATTCCATGTACACATCCATACCATGTACACATCCCTACCATGTACACATCCCTACCATGTACACATCCATTCCATGTACACATCCATTCCATGTACACATCCCTACCATGTACACATCCCTACCATGTACACATCCCTACCATGTACACATCCCTACCATGTACACATCCCTACCATATACACATCCCTACTATGTATACATCCCTACCATATACACATCCATTCCATGTACACATCCATTCCATGTACACATCCATTCCATGTACACATCCCTACCATGTACACATCCCTACCATATACACATCCCTACCATGTATACATCCCTACCATGTACACATCCATACCATGTACACATCCCTACCATATGCACATCCCTACCATGTACACATCCATACTATGTACACATCCCTACCTTGTACACATCCATACCATGTACACATCCATACCATGTACACATCCATACCATGTACACATCCCTGCCATGTACACATCCCTACCTTGTACACATCCCTACCATGTACACATCCCTCCCATGTACACATCCCTACCTTATACACATCCCTACCATGTACACATCCCTACCATGTACACATCCATACCATGTACACATCCATATCATGTGCACATCCATACTATGTACACATCCATAACATATACACATACCTACCATGTACACATCCATACCATGTATACATCCATACCATGTACACATCCATACCATGTACACATCCATACCATGTACACATCCATACCATGTACACATCCATACCATGTGCACATCCATACTATGTACACATCCATACCATGTACACATCCATACCATATACACATACCTACCATGTACACATCCCTACCATGTACACATCCATACCATGTACACATCCATACCATGTACACATCCCTACCATGTACACATCCCTACCATGTACACATCCATAGCATGTGCACATCCATAATATGTACACATCCCTACCATGTACACATCCATACCATGTACACATCCATACCATGTACACATCCCTACCATTTACACATCCCTACCATGTACACATCCCTACCATTTACACATCCCTACCATGTATACATCCATACCATGTACACATCCCTACCATGTACACATCCCTACCTTATACACATCCCTACCATGTACACATCCATACCTTGTACACATCCATACCATGTATACATCCCTACCTTGTACACATCCCTACCTTATACACATCCATACCATGTACACATCCCTACCATGTACACATCCCTACCATGTACACATCC
Source organism: Archivesica marissinica (assembly GCA_014843695.1). Taxonomy (NCBI): domain Eukaryota; kingdom Metazoa; phylum Mollusca; class Bivalvia; order Venerida; family Vesicomyidae; genus Archivesica; species Archivesica marissinica. The sequence goes on along the minus strand of CM026390.1, from coordinate 99,071,152 downwards.
CTACCATGTACACATCCCTACCATGTAAACATCCCTACCATGTACACATCCCTACCATATACACATCCATACCATGTACACATCCCTACCATGTACACATCCCTACCATGTACACATCCCTACCATGTACACATCCCTACCATTTACACATCCATACTATGTACACATCCCTACCATGTACACATCCCTACCATATACACATCCCTACAATGTACACATCCCTACCATGTACACATCCCTACCTTATACACATCCCTACCATGTACACATCCATACCATGTACACATCCCTACCATGTACACATCCCTACCTTATACACATCCATACCATGTACACATCCCTACCATGTACACATCCCTCCCATGTACACATCCCTCCCATGTACACATCCATACAATGTACACATCTCTACCATGTACACATCCCTACCATGTACACATTCCTACCTTGTACACATCCCTACCATGTACACATCCATACCATGTACACATCCCTACCATGTACACATCCATACCATGTACACATCCCTACCTTGTACACATCCCTACCATGTACACATCCATACCATGTACACATCCATACCATGTACACATCCCTACCATGTACACATCCATACCATGTACACATCCATACCATGTACACATCCCTACCATGTACACATCCATACCATGTACACATCCCTACCATGTACACATCCCTACCATGTACACATCCCTACCATGTACACATCCATTTCATGTACACATCCCTACCATATACACATCCCTACCATGTATACATCCCTACCATGTACACATCCATACCATGTACACATCCCTACCATGTACACATCCATACCATATACACATCCATACCATGTACACATCCCTACCATGTACACATCCCTACCATGTACACATCCCTACCATGTACACATCCCTACCATGTATACACATCCATACCATGTACACATCCATACCATGTACACATCCCTACCATGTACACATCCCTACCTTATACACATCCCTACCATGTATACATCCCTACCATGTACACATCCATACCATATACACATCCATTCCATGTACACATCCATACCATGTACACATCCCTACCATGTACACATCCCTACCATGTATACACATCCATACCATGTACACATCCATACCATGTACACATCCCTACCATGTACACATCCCTACCTTATACACATCCCTACCATGTATACATCCCTACCATGTACACATCCATACCATATACACATCCATTCCATGTACACATCCATACCATGTA
>CM026390.1:99036793-99068880 GCA_014843695.1 Archivesica marissinica | reverse complement strand
ACACATCCCTACCATGTACACATCCCTACCATATACACATCCCTACCATGTACACATCCCTACCATATATACACATCCATACCATGTACACATCCATACCATGTACACATCCATACCATGTACACATCCCTACCTTATACACATCCCTACCATGTACACATCCATACAATGTACACATCCATACCATGTACACATCCCTACAATGTACACATCCATACAATGTACACATCCATACCATGTACACATCCATACCATGTACACATCCCTACCATGTACACATCCATACCATATACACATCCATACCATGTACACATCCCTACCATGTACACATCCCTACCTTATACACATCCCTACCATGTACACATCCATACCATGTACACATCCCTACCTTATACACATCCCTACCATGTATACGTCCCTACCATGTATACATCCATTCCATGTACACATCCATACCATGTACACATCCCTACCATGTACACATCCATACCATGTACACATCCCTACCTTATACACATCCCTACCATGTACACATCCATACCATGTACACATCCCTACCTTATACACATCCCTACCATGTATACGTCCCTACCATGTATACATCCATTCCATGTACACATCCATACCATGTACACATCCCTACCATGTACACATCCATACCATGTACACATCCCTACCTTATACACATACCTACCATGTACACATCCATACCATGTACACATCCCTACCATATACACATCCATACCATGTACACATCCCTACCATGTACACATCCATACCATGTACACATCCCTACCATATACACATCCCTACCATGTACACATCCCTACCATGTACACATCCATACCATGTACACATCCATACCATGTACACATCCATACCATGTACACATCCCTACCATGTACACATCCCTACCATGTACACATCCCTACCATGTACACATCCCTACCATGTACACATCCCTACCATGTACACATCCATACCATGTACACATCCATACCATGTACACATCCCTACCATGTACACATCCATACCATGTACACATCCATACCATGTACACATCCCTACCATGTACACATCCATACCATGTACACATCCATACCATGTAATGTACACATCCATACCATATACACATCCATACCATGTACACATCCATACCATGTACACATCCATACCATGTACACATCCATACCATGTACACATCCCTACCATGTACACATCCATACCATGTACACATCCCTACCATGTACACATCCATACCATGTACACATCCATACCATGTACACATCCATACCATGTACACATCCCTACCATGTACACATCCCTACCATGTACACATCCCTACCATGTACACATCCCTACCATGTACACATCCATACCATGTACACATCCCTACCATATACACATCCCTACCATGTACACATCCCTACCATATACACATCCCTACCATGTACACATCCCTACCATGTACACATCCCTACCATGTACACATCCCTACCATGTACACATCCCTACCATGTACACATCCCTACCATGTACACATCCCTACCATGTACACATCCCTACCATGTACACATCCCTACCATGTACACATCCATACCATGTACACATCCCTACCATGTACACATCCCTACCATGTACACATCCCTACCATGTACACATCCCTACCATGTACACATCCCTACCATGTACACATCCATACCATGTACACATCCCTACCATGTACACATCCATACCATGTACACATCCCTACCATGTACACATCCATACCATGTACACATCCATACCATGTACACATCCCTACCATGTACACATCCATACCATGTACACATCCATACCATGTACACATCCATACCATGTACACATCCCTACCATGTACACATCCATACCATGTACACATCCCTACCATGTACACATCCATACCATGTACACATCCATACCATGTACACATCCATACCATATACACATCCGTACCATATACACATCCCTACCATGTACACATCCCTACCATGTACACATCCATACCATGTACACATCCCTACCATGTACACATCCCTACCATGTACACATCCATACCATGTACACATCCATACCATGTACACATCCCTACCATGTACACATCCATACCATGTACACATCCATACCATGTACACATCCATACCATGTACACATCCCTACCATGTACACATCCCTACCATGTACACATCCCTACCATGTACACATCCCTACCATGTACACATCCCTACCATGTACACATCCCTACCTTGTACACATCCCTACCATGTACACATCCCTACCATGTACACATCCATACCATGTACACATCCCTACCATGTACACATCCATACCATGTACACATCCATACCATGTACACATCCATACCATATACACATCCATACCATGTATACATCCATACCATGTACACATCCATACCATGTACACATCCCTACCATGTACACATCCATACCATGTACACATCCCTACCATGTACACATCCCTACCATATACACATCCCTACCATGTACACATCCCTACCATGTACACATCCCTACCATGTACACATCCTTACCATGTACACATCCATACCATGTACACATCCCTACCATGTACACATCCATACCATGTACACATCCCTACCATGTAATGTACACATCCATACCATGTACACATCCATACCATGTACACATCCCTACCATGTACACATCCATACCATGTACACATCCATACCATGTACACATCCCTACCATGTACACATCCATACCATGTACACATCCATACTATGTACACATCCATACCATGTACACATCCCTACCATGTACACATCCCTACCATGTACACATCCCTACCTTATACACATCCCTACCATGTACACATCCATACCTTGTACACATCCATACCATGTATACATCCCTACCATGTACACATCCCTACCATGTACACATCCATACCATGTACACATCCCTACCATGTACACATCCATACCATGTACACATCCCTACCATGTACACATCCCTACCATGTACACATCCCTAACATGAAAACATCCCTACCATGTACACATCCCTACCATATACACATCCATACCATGTACACATCCCTACCATGTACACATCCATACCATGTACACATCCCTACCATGTACACATCCCTACCATGTACACATCCCTACCATGTACACATCCCTACCATATACACATCCCTACCATGTACACATCCCTACCATGTACACATCCATACCATGTACACATCCATACCATGTACACATCCCTACCATGTACACATCCATACCATGTACACATCCCTACCATGTACACATCCCTACCATGTACACATCCATACCATGTACACATCCCTACCATGTACACATCCCTACCATGTACACATCCCTACCATGTACACATCCATACCATGTACACATCCATACCATGTACACATCCCTACCATGTACACATCCATACCATATACACATCCATACCATGTACACATCCCTACCATGTACACATCCCTACCATGTACACATCCATACCATGTACACATCCCTACCATGTACACATCCATTCCATGTACACATCCATACCATGTACACATCCCTACCATGTACACATCCCTACCTTATACACATCCATACCATGTACACATCCCTACCATGTACACATCCCTACCTTATACACATCCCTACCATGTACACATCCATACCATGTACACATCCCTACCTTATACACATCCCTACCATGTATACATCCCTACCATGTACACATCCATTCCATGTACACATCCATACCATGTACACATCCCTACCATGTACACATCCATACCTTATACACATCCCTACCATGTACACATCCCTACCATGTACACATCCCTACCATGTACACATCCATACCATGTACACATCCCTACCATGTACACATCCATACCATGTACACATCCATACCATGTACACATCCCTACCATGTACACATCCATACCTTATACACATCCATACCATGTACACATCCCTACCATGTACACATCCCTACCTTGTACACATCCCTACCATGTACACATCCATACCATGTACACATCCCTACCATATACACATCCCTACCATGTACACATCCCTACCATGTACACATCCATACCATGTACACATCCATACCATGTACACATCCCTACCATGTACACATCCCTACCATGTACACATCCATACCATGTACACATCCATACCATGTACACATCCCTACCATGTACACATCCATACCATGTACACATCCATACCATGTACACATCCCTACCATGTACACATCCCTACCATGTACACATCCCTACCATGTACACATCCCTACCATGTACACATCCCTACCATGTACACATCCATACCATGTACACATCCCTACCATGTACACATCCCTACCATGTACACATCCCTACCATGTACACATCCCTACCATGTACACATCCCTACCATGTACACATCCCTACCATGTACACATCCCTACCATGTACACATCCCTACCATGTACACATCCCTACCATGTACACATCCATACCATGTACACATCCCTACCATGTACACATCCCTACCATGTACACATCCCTACCATGTACACATCCCTACCATGTACACATCCCTACCATGTACACATCCCTACCATGTACACATCCATACCATGTACACATCCCTACCATGTACACATCCTACCATGTACACATCCCTACCATGTACACATCCCTACCATGTACACATCCATACCATGTACACATCCCTACCATGTACACATCCATACCATGTACACATCCATACCATGTACACATCCATACCATGTACACATCCATACCATGTACACATCCCTACCATGTACACATCCCTACCATGTACACATCCATACCATGTACACATCCCTACCATGTACACATCCCTACCATGTACACATCCATACCATGTACACATCCATACCATGTACACATCCCTACCATGTACACATCCCTACCATGTACACATCCCTACCATGTACACATCCCTACCATGTACACATCCCTACCATGTACACATCCCTACCATATACACATCCCTACCATGTACACATCCCTACCATATACACATCCCTACCATGTACACATCCCTACCATGTACACATCCCTACCATGTACACATCCATACCATGTACACATCCCTACCTTATACACATCCCTACCGTATACACATCCCTACCATGTACACATCCCTACCTTATACACATCCCTACCATGTACCCATCCCTCCCATGTACACATCCCTCCCATGTACACATCCATACAATGTACACATCTCTACCATGTACACATCCCTACAATGTACACATCCATACCATGTACACATCCATACCATGTACACATTCCTACCTTGTACACATCCCTACCATGTACACATCCATACCATGTACACATCCATACCATGTACACATCCCTACCATGTACACATCCATATCATGTACACATCCATACCTTGTACACATCCATACCATGTACACATCCATACCATGTACACATCCCTACCATGTACACATCCATACCATGTACACATCCATACCATGTACACATCCATACCATGTACACATCCCTACCTTGTACACATCCATACCATGTACACATCCCTACCATGTACACATCCATACCATGTACACATCCCTACCATATACACATCCATACCATGTATACATCCCTACCATGTACACATCCATACCATATACACATCCATACCATGTACACATCCCTACTATGTACACATCCCTACCATATACACATCCATACCATGTACACATCCCTACCATGTACACATCCATACCATGTACACATACCTACCTTGTACACATACCTACCTTGTACACATCCTTACCATGTACACATCCCTACCATATACACATCCATACCTTGTACACATCCATACCATGTATACATCCATACCATATACACATCCCTACCATATACACATCCCTACCATATACACATCCCTACCATGTACACATCCCTACCATGTACACATCCCTACCATGTACACATCCCTCCCATGTACACATCCCTACCTTGTACACATCCCTACCATGTACACATCCCTACCATGTACACATCCATACCATGTACACATCCCTACCATGTACACATCCATACCATGTGCACATCCATACTATGTACACGTCCATACCATATACACATCCATACCATGTATACATCCATACCATGTACACATCCATACCATGTACACATCCCTACCATGTACACATCCATACCATGTACACATCCCTAACATGTACACATCCCTACCATATACACATCCCTACCATGTACACATCCCTACCATGTACACATCCCTACCATGTACATATCCTTACCATGTACACATCCATACCATATACACATCCCTACCATGTACAAATCCATACCATGTACACATCCCTACCATGTAATGTACACATCCATACCATATACACATCCATACCATGTACACATCCCTACCATGTACACATCCATACCATGTACACATCCATGCCATGTACACATCCCTACCATGTACACATCCATACCATGTATACATCCATACCATGTACACATCCATACCATGTACACATCCCTACCATGTACACATCCCTACCATGTACACATCCCTACCTTATACACATCCCTACCATGTACACATCCATACCTTGTACACATCCATACCATGTATACATCCCTACCTTGTACACATCCCTACCTTATACACATCCATACCATGTACACATCCCTACCATGTACACATCCATACCATGTACACATCCCTACCATGTACACATCCCTAACATGAAAACATCCCTACCATGTACACATCCCTACCATATACACATCCATATCATGTACACATCCCTACCTTGTACACATCCATACCATGTACACATCCCTACCATGTATACATCCCTACCATGTACACATCCCTACCATGTACACATCCCTACCATGTACACATCCCTACCTTATACACATCCCTACCATGTACACATCCATACCATGTACACATCCATACCATGTACACATCCCTACCATGTACACATCCCTACCATGTACACATCCCTACCATGTACACATCCATACCATGTACACATCCCTACCATGTACACATCCATACCTTGTACACATCCATACCATGTACACATCCCTACCATGTACACATCCCTACCTTGTACACATCCATACCATGTACACATCCATACCATGTACACATCCCTACCATGTACACATCCCTACCATGTACACATCCCTACCATGTACACATCCATACCATGTACACATCCATACCATGTACACATCCCTACCATGTACACATCCATACCATGTACACATCCCTACCATGTACACATCCCTACCATGTACACATCCCTACCATGTACACATCCCTACCATGTACACATCCCTACCATGTACACATCCCTACCATGTACACATCCTCCATGTACACATCCCTACCATGTACACATCCCTACCATGTACACATCCCTACCATGTACACATCCCTACCATATACACATCCCTACCATGTACACATCCCTACCATGTACACATCCCTACCTTATACACATCCCTACCATGTACACATCCCTACCATGTACACATCCCTACCATGTACACATCCATACCATGTACACATCCCTACCATGTACACATCCCTACCATGTACACATCCATACCATGTACACATCCATACCATGTACACATCCCTACCATGTACACATCCCTACCATGTACACATCCCTACCATGTACACATCCATACCATGTACACATCCCTACCATGTACACATCCCTACCATGTACACATCCATACCATGTACACATCCCTACCATGTACACATCCCTACCATGTACACATCCATACCATGTACACATCCATACCATGTACACATCCCTACCATGTACACATCCATACCATGTACACATCCCTACCATGTACACATCCATACCATGTACACATCCATACCATGTACACATCCCTACCATGTACACATCCATACCATGTACACATCCCTACCATGTACACATCCCTACCATGTACACATCCATACCATGTACACATCCCTACCATGTACACATCCCTACCATGTACACATCCATACCATGTACACATCCATACCATGTACACATCCCTACCATGTACACATCCCTACCATGTACACATCCCTACCATGTACACATCCCTACCATGTACACATCCCTACCATGTACACATCCCTACCATATACACATCCCTACCATGTACACATCCCTACCATATACACATCCCTACCATGTACACATCCCTCCCATGTACACATCCCTACCTTATACACATCCCTACCATGTACACATCCCTACCTTATACACATCCCTACCATGTACACATCCCTACCATGTACACATCCCTACCATGTACACATCCCTACCATGTACACATCCATACCATGTACACATCCCTACCATGTACACATCCCTACCATGTACACATCCCTACCATGTACACATCCCTACCATGTACACATCCATACCATGTACACATCCATACCATGTACACATCCCTACCATGTACACATCCATACCATGTACACATCCCTACCATGTACACATCCATACCATGTACACATCCATACCATGTACACATCCATACCATGTACACATCCTACCATGTCACATCCATACCATGTACACATCCATACCATGTACACATCCCTACCATGTACACATCCTACCATGTACACATCCATACCATGTACACATCCCTACCATGTACACATCCCTACCATGTACACATCCTACCATGTACACATCCCTACCATGTACACATCCCTACCATGTACACATCCCTACCATGTACACATCCCTACCATGTACACATCCATACCATGTACACATCCCTACCATGTACACAACCCTACCATGTACACATCCATACCATGTACACATCCATACCATGTACACATCCCTACCATGTACACATCCATACCATGTACACATCCATACCATGTACACATCCATACCATGTACACATCCCTACCATGTACACATCCCTACCATGTACACATCCCTACCATGTACACATCCCTACCATGTACACATCCCTACCATGTACACATCCCTACCTTGTACACATCCCTACCATGTACACATCCCTACCATGTACACATCCATACCATGTACACATCCCTACCATGTACACATCCATACTATGTACACGTCCATACCATATACACATCCATACCATGTATACATCCATACCATGTACACATCCATACCATGTACACATCCCTACCATGTACACATCCATACCATGTACACATCCCTAACATGTACACATCCCTACCATATACACATCCCTACCATGTACACATCCCTACCATGTACACATCCCTACCATGTACATATCCTTACCATGTACACATCCATACCATATACACATCCCTACCATGTACAAATCCATACCATGTACACATCCCTACCATGTAATGTACACATCCATACCATATACACATCCATACCATGTACACATCCCTACCATGTACACATCCATACCATGTACACATCCATGCCATGTACACATCCCTACCATGTACACATCCATACCATGTATACATCCATACTATGTACACATCCATACCATGTACACATCCCTACCATGTACACATCCCTACCTTATACACATCCCTACCATGTACACATCCATACCTTGTACACATCCATACCATGTATACATCCCTACCTTGTACACATCCCTACCTTATACACATCCATACCATGTACACATCCCTACCATGTACACATCCATACCATGTACACATCCCTACCATGTACACATCCCTAACATGAAAACATCCCTACCATGTACACATCCCTACCATATACACATCCATATCATGTACACATCCCTACCTTGTACACATCCATACCTTGTACACATCCCTACCATGTATACATCCCTACCATGTACACATCCCTACCATGTACACATCCCTACCTTATACACATCCCTACCATGTATACATCCCTACCATGTACACATCCATACCATGTATACATCCCTACCATGTACACATCCCTACCATGTATACATCCCTACCATGTACACATCCATACCATGTACACATCCATACCATGTACACATCCCTACCATGTAATGTACACATCCATACCATGTACACATCCATATCATGTACACATCCCTACCTTGTACACATCCATACCATGTACACATCCATACCATGTACACATCCATACCATGTACACATCCCTACCATGTATACATCCATACCATGTACACATCCCTACCATGTACACATCCCTACCATGTACACATCCATACCATGTACACATCCCTACCATGTACACATCCCTCCCATGTACACATCCCTACCTTGTACACATCCCTACCATGTACACATCCCTACCTTATACACATCCCTACCATGTACACATCCCTACCATATACACACCCCTACCATGTACACATCCCTCCCATGTACACATCCCTACCTTATACACATCCCTACCATGTACACATCCATACCATGTACACATCCCTACCTTATACACATCCCTACCATGTACACATCCCTACCGTATACACATCCCTACCATGTACACATCCCTACCTTATACACATCCCTACCATGTATACATCCCTACCATGTACCCTTCCCTCCCATGTACACATCCCTCCCATGTACACATCCATACAATGTACACATCTCTACCATGTACACATCCCTACAATGTACACATCCATACCATGTACACATCCATACCATGTACACATTCCTACCTTGTACACATCCCTACCATGTACACATCCATACCATGTACACATCCATACCATGTACACATCCCTACCATGTACACATCCATATCATGTACACATCCCTACCTTGTACACATCCATACCATGTACACATCCCTACCATGTACACATCCATACCATGTACACATCCCTACCATGTACACATCCCTAACATGAAAACATCCCTACCATGTACACATCCCTACCATATACACATCCATATCATGTACACATCCCTACCTTGTACACATCCATACCATGTACACATCCATACCATGTACACATCCATACCATGTACACATCCCTACCATGTATACATCCATACCATGTACACATCCCTACCATGTACACATCCCTACCATGTACACATCCATACCATGTACACATCCCTACCATGTACACATCCCTACCATGTACACATCCCTACCATATACACATCCCTACCATGTACACATCCCTACCATGTACACATCCCTACCTTATACACATCCCTACCATATACACATCCCTACCATGTACACATCCATACCATGTACACATCCCTACCATGTACACATCCCTCCCATATACACATCCCTACCATGTATACATCCCTACCATATACACATCCCTACCATGTATACATCCCTACCATGTACACATCCATACCATGTACACATCCCTACCATGTACACATCCCTACCATATACAAATCCCTACCATGTACACATCCCTCCCATGTACACATCCCTACCATATACACATCCCTACCATGTACACATCCATACCATGTACACATCCCTACCTTATACACATCCTTCCCATGTACACATCCCTACCTTATACACATCCCTACCATGTACACATCCCTACCTTATACACATCCCTACCATGTCTACATCCCTACCATGTACCCATCCCTCCCATGTACACATCCCTCCCATGTACACATCCATACAATGTACACATCTCTACCATGTACACATCCCTACCATGTACACATTCCTACCTTGTACACATCCCTACCATGTACACATCCATACCATGTACACATCCCTACCATGTACACATCCATACCATGTACACATCCCTACCTTGTACACATCCCTACCATGTACACATCCATACCATGTACACATCCATACCATGTACACATCCCTACCATGTACACATCCATACCATGTACACATCCATACCATGTACACATCCATAGCATGTACACATCCCTACCATGTACACATCCATACCATGTACACATCCCTACCATATACACATCCATACCATGTACACATCCCTACCATGTACACATCCATACCTTATACACATCCCTACCGTATACACATCCCTACCATGTACACATCCCTACCTTATACACATCCCTACCATGTACCCATCCCTCCCATGTACACATCCCTCCCATGTACACATCCATACAATGTACACATCTCTACCATGTACACATCCCTACAATGTACACATCCATACCATGTACACATCCATACCATGTACACATTCCTACCTTGTACACATCCCTACCATGTACACATCCATACCATGTACACATCCATACCATGTACACATCCCTACCATGTACACATCCATATCATGTACACATCCATACCTTGTACACATCCATACCATGTACACATCCATACCATGTACACATCCCTACCATGTACACATCCATACCATGTACACATCCATACCATGTACACATCCATACCATGTACACATCCCTACCTTGTACACATCCATACCATGTACACATCCCTACCATGTACACATCCATACCATGTACACATCCCTACCATATACACATCCATACCATGTATACATCCCTACCATGTACACATCCATACCATATACACATCCATACCATGTACACATCCCTACTATGTACACATCCCTACCATATACACATCCATACCATGTACACATCCCTACCATGTACACATCCATACCATGTACACATACCTACCTTGTACACATACCTACCTTGTACACATCCTTACCATGTACACATCCCTACCATATACACATCCATACCTTGTACACATCCATACCATGTATACATCCATACCATGTACACATCCCTACCATATACACATCCCTACCATATACACATCCCTACCATGTACACATCCCTACCATGTACACATCCCTACCATGTACACATCCCTCCCATGTACACATCCCTACCTTGTACACATCCCTACCATGTACACATCCATACCATGTACACATCCCTACCATGTACACATCCATACCATGTGCACATCCATACTATGTACACGTCCATACCATATACACATCCATACCATGTATACATCCATACCATGTACACATCCCTAACATGTACACATCCCTACCATATACACATCCCTACCATGTACACATCCCTACCATGTACACATCCCTACCATGTACATATCCTTACCATGTACACATCCATACCATATACACATCCCTACCATGTACAAATCCATACCATGTACACATCCCTACCATGTAATGTACACATCCATACCATATACACATCCATACCATGTACACATCCCTACCATGTACACATCCATACCATGTACACATCCATGCCATGTACACATCCCTACCATGTACACATCCATACCATGTATACATCCATACTATGTACACATCCATACCATGTACACATCCCTACCATGTACACATCCCTACCATGTACACATCCCTACCTTATACACATCCCTACCATGTACACATCCATACCTTGTACACATCCATACCATGTATACATCCCTACCTTGTACACATCCCTACCTTATACACATCCATACCATGTACACATCCCTACCATGTACACATCCATACCATGTACACATCCCTACCATGTACACATCCCTACCATGTACACATCCCTAACATGAAAACATCCCTACCATGTACACATCCCTACCATATACACATCCATATCATGTACACATCCCTACCTTGTACACATCCATACCTTGTACACATCCCTACCATGTATACATCCCTACCATGTACACATCCCTACCATGTACACATCCCTACCTTATACACATCCCTACCATGTATACATCCCTACCATGTACACATCCATACCATGTATACATCCCTACCATGTACACATCCCTACCATGTATACATCCCTACCATGTACACATCCATACCATGTACACATCCATACCATGTACACATCCCTACCATGTAATGTACACATCCATACCATGTACACATCCATATCATGTACACATCCCTACCTTGTACACATCCATACCATGTACACATCCATACCATGTACACATCCATACCATGTACACATCCATACCATGTACACATCCATACCATGTACACATCCCTACCATGTACACATCCCTACCATGTACACATCCATACCATGTACACATCCCTACCATGTACACATCCCTCCCATGTACACATCCCTACCTTGTACACATCCCTACCATGTACACATCCCTACCTTATACACATCCCTACCATGTACACATCCCTACCATATACACACCCCTACCATGTACACATCCCTCCCATGTACACATCCCTACCTTATACACATCCCTACCATGTACACATCCATACCATGTACACATCCCTACCTTATACACATCCCTACCATGTACACATCCCTACCATATACACATCCCTACCATGTACACATCCCTACCTTATACACATCCCTACCATGTATACATCCCTACCATGTACACATCCCTACCATGTACACATCCCTCCCATGTACACATCCATACCATGTACACATCCCTACCATGTACACATCCCTACCATGTACACATCCATACCATGTACACATCCATACCATGTACACATCCCTACCATGTACACATCCCTACCATGTACACATCCATACCATGTACACATCCCTACCATGTACACATCCATACCATGTACACATCCATACCATGTACACATCCATACCATGTACACATCCATACCATGTACACATCCCTACCATGTACACATCCATACCATGTACACATCCATACCATGTACACATCCCTACCATGTACACATCCCTACCATGTACACATCCATACCATGTACACATCCCTACCATGTACACATCCATACCATGTACACATCCCTACCATGTACACATCCATACCATGTACACATCCCTACCATGTACACATCCATACCATGTACACATCCCTACCATGTACACATCCCTACCATGTACACATCCATACCATGTACACATCCCTACCATGTACACATCCCTACCATGTACACATCCCTACCATGTACACATCCATACCATGTACACATACCTACCTTGTACACATACCTACCTTGTACACATCCTTACCATGTACACATCCCTACCATATACACATCCATACCTTGTACACATCCATACCATGTATACATCCATACCATATACACATCCCTACCATATACACATCCCTACCATATACACATCCCTACCATGTACACATCCCTACCATGTATACATCCCTACCATGTACACATCCCTACCATGTACACATCCCTACCATGTACACATCCCTCCCATGTACACATCCCTACCTTGTACACATCCCTACCATGTACACATCCCTACCATGTACACATCCATACCATGTACACATCCCTACCATGTACACATCCATACCATGTGCACATCCATACTATGTACACATCCATACCATATACACATCCATACCATGTATACATCCATACCATGTACACATCCATACCATGTACACATCCATACCATGTACACATCCATACCATATACACATACCTACCATGTACACATCCCTACCATGTACACATCCCTAACATGTACACATCCCTACCATATACACATCCCTACCATGTACACATCCCTACCATGTACACATCCCTACCATGTACATATCCTTACCATGTACACATCCATACCATATACACATCCCTACCATGTACAAATCCATACCATGTACACATCCCTACCATGTAATGTACACATCCATACCATGTACACATCCCTACCATGTACATATCCTTACCATGTACACATCCATACCATATACACATCCCTACCATATACACATCCATACCATGTACACATCCCTACCATGTACACATCCATACCATGTACACATCCATGCCATGTACACATCCCTACCATTTACACATCCCTACCATGTACACATCCATACCATGTATACATCCATACCATGTACACATCCCTACCATGTACACATCCATACCATGTACACATCCATGCCATGTACACATCCCTACCATTTACACATCCCTACCATGTACACATCCATACCATGTACACATCCATACCATGTACACATCCATACCATGTACACATCCATACCATGTATACATCCATACCATGTACACATCCATACCATGTACACATCCCTACCATGTATACATCCATACCATGTATACATCCATACTATGTACACATCCCTACCATGTACACATCCATACCATGTATACATCCATACTATGTACACATCCCTACCATGTACACATCCCTACCTTATACACATCCCTACCATGTACACATCCATACCTTGTACACATCCATACCATGTATACATCCCTACCTTGTACACATCCCTACCTTATACACATCCATACCATGTACACATCCCTACCATGTACACATCCATACCATGTACACATCCCTACCATGTACACATCCCTACCATGTACACATCCCTAACATGAAAACATCCCTACCATGTACACATCCCTACCATATACACATCCATATCATGTACACATCCCTACCTTGTACACATCCATACCTTGTACACATCCCTACCATGTATACATCCCTACCATGTACACATCCCTACCATGTACACATCCCTACCTTATACACATCCCTACCATGTATACATCCCTACCATGTACACATCCATACCATGTATACATCCCTACCATGTACACATCCCTACCATGTATACATCCCTACCATGTACACATCCCTACCATGTACACATCCCTACCATGTAATGTACACATCCATACCATGTACACATCCATATCATGTACACATCCCTACCTTGTACACATCCATACCATGTACACATCCATACCATGTACACATCCATACCATGTACACATCCCTACCATGTATACATCCATACCATGTACACATCCCTACCATGTACACATCCCTACCATGTACACATCCATACCATGTACACATCCCTACCATGTACACATCCCTACCATGTACACATCCCTACCATATACACATCCCTACTATGTACACATCCCTACCATGTACACATCCCTACCTTATACACATCCCTACCATATACACATCCCTACCATGTACACATCCATACCATGTACACATCCCTACCATGTACACATCCCTACCATGTACACATCCCTACCATATACACATCCCTACCATGTACACATCCCTCCCATGTACACATCCCTACCTTATACACATCCCTACCATGTACACATCCATACCATGTACACATCCCTACCTTATACACATCCCTACCATGTCTACATCCCTACCATGTACCCATCCCTCCCATGTACACATCCCTCCCATGTACACATCCATACAATGTACACATCTCTACCATGTACACATCCCTACCATGTACACATTCCTACCTTGTACACATCCCTACCATGTACACATCCATACCATGTACACATCCCTACCATGTACACATCCATACCATGTACACATCCCTACCTTGTACACATCCCTACCATGTACACATCCATACCATGTACACATCCATACCATGTACACATCCCTACCATGTACACATCCATACCATGTACACATCCATACCATGTACACATCCATAGCATGTACACATCCCTACCATGTACACATCCATACCATGTACACATCCCTACCATATACACATCCATACCATGTACACATCCCTACCATGTACACATCCATACCATATACACATCCATACCATGTACACATCCCTACCATGTGCACATCCCTACCATGTACACATCCATACCATGTACACATCCCTACCATGTACACATCCCTACCATGTACACATCCATACCATGTACACATCCATACCATGTACACATCCCTACCATGTACACATCCATACCATGTACACATCCATACCATGTACACATCCATAGCATGTACACATCCCTACCATGTACACATCCATACCATGTACACATCCCTACCATATACACATCCATACCATGTACACATCCCTACCATGTACACATCCATACCTTATACACATCCCTACCGTATACACATCCCTACCATGTACACATCCCTACCTTATACACATCCCTACCATGTACCCATCCCTCCCATGTACACATCCCTCCCATGTACACATCCATACAATGTACACATCTCTACCATGTACACATCCCTACAATGTACACATCCATACCATGTACACATCCATACCATGTACACATTCCTACCTTGTACACATCCCTACCATGTACACATCCATACCATGTACACATCCATACCATGTACACATCCCTACCATGTACACATCCATATCATGTACACATCCCTACCTTGTACACATCCATACCATGTACACATCCATACCATGTACACATCCCTACCATGTACACATCCATACCATGTACACATCCATACCATGTACACATCCATACCATGTACACATCCATACCATGTACACATCCATACCATATACACATCCGTACCATATACACATCCCTACTATGTACACATCCCTACCATGTACACATCCATACCATGTACACATCCCTACCATGTACACAACCCTACCATGTACACATCCATACCATGTACACATCCATACCATGTACACATCCCTACCATGTACACATCCATACCATGTACACATCCATACCATGTACACATCCATACCATGTACACATCCCTACCATGTACACATCCCTACCATGTACACATCCATACCATGTTCACATCCATACCATGTACACATCCCTACCATGTACACATCCATACCATGTACACATCCATACCATGTACACATCCCTACCATGTACACATCCATACCATGTACACATCCATACCATGTACACATCCATACCTTGTACACATCCATACCATGTACACATCCATACCATGTATACATAGTTTGATATATGTATTTCTGAATGTATGTTATTTTAGATATCTGTGATGGCGTGTGTGAGAATGGTATATGTAGCAAGGACACAGAAGGAAACCTAATATGTAGTTGCCATGACGGATATGAAGGGCTGCAGTGTCAAGATATATCACGTATGTAGTAAGAACATGTAGTTGCTATAAGGGGCTGCAGTGTCCGTATCTATCATGAATGTAGTAAGAACATGTCTGGTGGCCCTACATACAGTTGCTATAAGGGGCTGCAGTGTCCGTATCTATCATGTATGTAGTAAGAACATGTCTTGTGACCCTACATATTGTTGCTATAAGGGGCTGCAGTGTCCGTATCTATCATGTATGTAGTAAGAACATGTCTTGAGACCCTACATATTGTTGCTATAAGGGGCTGCAGTGTCAGTATCTATCATGTATGTAGTAAGAACATGTCTGGGGACCCTACACATAGTTGCTATAAGGGGCTGCAGTGTCCGTATCTATCATGTATGTAGTAAGAACATGTCTGGAAGCCCTACATACAGTTGCTATAAGGGGCTGCAGTGTCCGTATCTATCATGTATGTAGTAAGAACATGTCTGGGGACCCTACATATAGTTGCTATAAGGGGCTGCAATGTCCATATCTATCATGTATGTAGTAAGAACATGTCTGGGGACCCTACATATAGTTGCTATAAGGGGCTGCAGTGTCCGTATCTATCATGTATGTAGTAAGAACATGTCTGGGGACCCTACATATAGTTGCTATAAGGGGCTGCAGTGTCCGTATCTATCATGTATGTAGTAAGAACATGTCTGGGGACCCTACATATAGTTGCTATAAGGGGCTGCAATGTCCGTATCTATCATGTATGTAGTAAGAACATGTCTGGAGACCCTACATATTGTTGCTATAAGGGGCTGCAGTGTCCGTATCTATCATGTATGTAGTAAGAACATGTCTGGGGACCCTACATATAGTTGCTATAAGGGGCTGCAGTGTCCGTATCTATCATGTATGTAGTAAGAACATGTCTGGTGGCCCTACATATAGTTGCTATAAGGGGCTGCAGTGTCCGTACCTATCATGTATGTAGTAAGAACATGTCTGGGGACCCTACATATAGTTGCTATAAGGGGCTGCAGTGTCCGTATCTATCATGTATGTAGTAAGAACATGTCTGGGGACCCTACATATAGTTGCTATAAGGGGCTGCAGTGTCCGTATCTATCATGTATGTAGTAAGAACATGTCTGGGGACCCTACATATAGTTGCTATAAGTGGCTGCAGTGTCCGTATCTATCATGTATGTAGTAAGAACATGTCTGGGGACCCTACATATAGTTGCTATAAGGGGCTGCAATGTCCGTATCTATCATGTATATAGTAAGAACATGTCTGGTGGCCCTACATATAGTTGCTATAAGGGGCTGCAGTGTCCGTATCTATCATGTATGTAGTAAGAACATGTCTGGTGGCCCTACATATAGTTGCTATAAGGGGCTGCAATGTCCGTATCTATCATGTATGTAGTAAGAACATGTCTGGGGACCCTACATACAGTTGCTATAAGGGGCTGCAGTGTCCGTATCTATCATGTATGTAGTAAGAACATGTCTTATACATGATAGTTTTCCAGATCAAAAAAAGTGAGTCCATGTCTCAACCACTCGATCGAGAAAGGCATCACCCTCATCGTTGTACAGTTGGCAGTATTCGCGGCACCTCTTGACCATTTCCCCCATTAGATTCAGAAGCAGCAAGCTCGGTACCCATCTTGCTAAAACACAGCGCATTCCAAGCTTATTAGACTTGTACTAAACGAAATACCAAATTGTCCCTCAACATTTTCAACAGTTACTCTTCTATCCCTGAATTTCAGCCACTTTCATTTCATTTGCAATAGTCACTGGCCTGCCAGTATGCTTATCATCTTCGGTTGTTTCTCTACCGTCCTTAAAGCGATTTACCCACTTGGAAATAGCACCATTCCATAAACTGTATGCAAATCCTCCCGAATGTCTGAGAAACATTTTCCGAGTAATGTATCAAACTTTATCACAACACGTTGCTTGATTACACTGTGTAACGCCAGTTTACAACACGTTGCTTGATTACACTGTGTAACGCCAGTTTACAACACGTTGCTTGATTACACTGTGTAACGCCAGTTTACAACACGTTGCTTGATTACACCGTGTAACGCCAGTTTACAACACGTTGCTTGATTACACTGTGTAACGCCAGTTCACAACACGTTGCTTGATTACACTGTGTAACGCCAGTTCACAACACGTTGCTTGATTACACTGTGTAACGCCAGTTCACAACACGTTGCTTGATTACACTGTGTAACGCCAGTTTACAACACGTTGCTTGATTACACTGTGTAACGCCAGTTCACAACATGTTGCTTGATTACACTGTGTAACGCCAGTTCACAACACGTTGCTTGATTACACTGTGTAACGCCAGTTTACAACACGTTGCTTGATTACACTGTGTAACGCCAGTTCACAACATGTTGCTTGATTACACTGTGTAACGCCAGTTCACAACACGTTGCTTGATTACACTGTGTAACGCCAGTTTACAACACGTTGCTTGATTACACTGTGTAACGCCAGTTCACAACACGTTGCTTGATTACACTGTGTAGCGCCAGTTCACAACACGTTGCTTGATTACACTGTGTAACGCCAGTTTACAACACGTTGCTTGATTACACTGTGTAACGCCAGTTCACAACACGTTGCTTGATTACACTGTGTAACGCCAGTTTACAACACGTTGCTTGATTACACTGTGTAACGCCAGTTTACAATGAACGCTCTTTGATGTGACGTTAGAATATTGATATTTCGTCATTAATTAATGTCATCAATGTCGGCACATGCTGCATTAGTTGGAGAATGATTATTCTTTGAACATACAAAATTTCATTACTCTATGTGAAAGCGATGTGAAATTAGCTCATTAAATTATTGATGGGCCCTCGTATATGTTGTTATTTATTCTATGCATGACAGTTTTATGTGTTGCGTTAAAAGCGATGTGGTAGCATACTGCTGTGATGTTTCAGGTATTGATGTTGGTACAGTGGCTGCTATAGGAGGAGTGTCTCTTGTTATCTTCTTGGTTGTAGCAATCTTCATCTTTCTCCACTTTAAGAGGTAACCTTTCATTTATTTGTGCTAACTTTAGTCGTTTAAGAGATAACCATTCATTTGGGCATGCTAACTTTAGTAGTTTAAGAGATAACCATTCATTTGGGCATGCTAACTTTAGTAGTTTAAGAGATAACCATTCATTTGGGCATGCTAACTTTAGTTGTTTAAGAGATAACCCTTCATTTGGGCATGCTAACTTTAGTAGTTTAAGAGATAACCATTCATTTGGGCATGCTAACTTTAGTTGTTTAAGAGATAACCCTTCATTTGGGCATGCTAACTTTAGTAGTTTAAGAGATAACCATTCATTTGGGCATGCTAACTTTAGTTGTTTAAGAGATAACCCTTCATTTGGGCATGCTAACTTTAGTAGTTTAAGAGATAACCATTCATTTGGGCATGCTAACTTTAGTAGTTTAAGAGATAATCTCTCATTTGATGTATGCAAGGTATGTGAGTGTTGTGATGTATGTGATGTATGTGATGTATGTGAGTGTTGTGATGTATGTGATGTATGTGAGTGTTGTGATGTTGTGATGTATGTGAGTGTTGTGATGTATGTGATGTATGTGAGTGTTGTGATGTATGTGATGTGTGTATGTGAGTGTTGTGATGTATGTGAGTGTTGTGATGTATGTGATGTATGTGAGTGTTGTGATGTATGTGATGTATGTGAGTGTTGTGATGTATGTGAGTGTTGTGATGTATGTGAGTGTTGTGATGTATGTGAGTGTTGTGATGTATGTGAGTGTTGTGATGTATGTGAGTGTTGTGATGTATGTGAGTGTTGTGATGTATGTGATGTATATGAGTGTTGTGATGTATGTGATGTATGTGAGTGTTGTGATGTATGTGAGTGTATGTGATGTATGTGAGTGTTGTGATGTATGTGAGTGTTGTGATGTATGTGAGTGTTGTGATGTATGTGATGTATGTGAGTGTTGTGATGTATGTGAGTGTTGTGATGTATGTGAGTGTTGTGATGTATGTGAGTGTTGTGATGTATGTGATGTATGTGAGTGTTGTGATGTATGTGATTTATGTGAGTGTTGTGATGTATGTGATGTATGTGAGTGTTGTGATGTATGTGAGTGTTGTGATGTATGTGATGTATGTGAGTGTTGTGATGTATGTGAGTGTTGTGATGTGTGTGAGTGTTGTGATGTGTGAGTGTTGTGATGTATGTGATGTATGTGAGTGTTGTGATGTATGTGAGTGTTGTGATGTATGTGAGTGTTGTGATGTATGTGATGTATGTGAGTGTTGTGATGTATGTGAGTGTTGTGATGTATGTGATGTATGTGAGTGTTGTGATGTATGTGATGTATGTGAGTGTTGTGATGTATGTGATGTATGTGAGTGTTGTGATGTATGTGATGTGTGTGAGTGGTGTGAGTGTTGTGATGTATGTGAGTGTTGTGATGTATGTGAGTGTTGTGATGTATGTGAGTGTTGTGATGTATGTGATGTATGTGAGTGTTGTGATGTATGTGAGTGTTGTGATGTATGTGAGTGTTGTGATGTATGTGAGTGTTGTGATGCATGTGAGTGTTGTGATGTATGTGAGTGTTGTGATGTATGTGAGTGTTGTGATGTATGTGATGTATATGAGTGTTGTGATGTATGTGATGTATGTGAGTGTTGTGATGTATGTGAGTGTTGTGATGTATGTGATGTATGTGAGTGTTGTGATGTATGTGAGTGTTGTGATGTATGTGAGTGTTGTGATGTATGTGATGTATGTGAGTGTTGTTATGTATGTGAGTGTTGTGATGTATGTGAATGGTGTGATGTATGTGAGTGTTGTGATGTATGTGATGTATGTGAGTGTTGTGATGTATGTGATTTATGTGAGTGTTGTGATGTATGTGATGTATGTGAGTATTGTGATGTATGTGAGTGTTGTGATGTATGTGAGTGCTGTGATGTATGTGAGTGTTGTGATGTATGTGAGTGTTGTGATGTATGTGATGTATGTGAGTGTTGTGATGTATGTGATGTATGTGATGTATGTGAGTGTTGTGATGTATGTGAGTGTTGTGAGTGTTGTGAGTGTTGTGATGTATGTGATGTATGTGAGTGTTGTGATGTATGTGATGTATGTGAGTGTTGTGATGTATGTGAGTATTGTGATGTTGTGAGTGTTGTGATGTTGTGATGTATGTGAGTGTTGTGATGTATGTGATGTATGTGAGTGTTGTGATGTATGTGAGTATTGTGATGTATGTGAGTGTTGTGATGTATGTGAGTGTTGTGATGTATGTGAGTGATGTGATGTATGTGATGTATGTGAGTGTTGTGATGTATGTGAGTGTTGTGATGTATGTGAGTGTTGTGATGTATGTGAGTGTTGTGATGTATGTGAGTGGTGTGATGTATGTGATGTATGTGAGTGTTGTGATGTATGTGTGTATGTGAGTGTTGTGATGTATGTGAGTGTTGTGATGTATGTGAGTGTTGTGATGTATGTGAGTGTTGTGATGTATGTGATGTATGTGAGTGTTGTGATGTATGTGAGTGTTGTGATGTATGTGATGTATGTGAGTGTTGTGATGTATGTGAGTGTTGTGATGTATGTGATGTATGTGAGTGTTGTGATGTATGTGATGTATGTGAGTGTTGTGATGTATGTGAGTGTTGTGATGTATGTGAGTGTTGTGATGTATGTGGTGTATGTGAGTGTTGTGATGTATGTGAGTGTTGTGATGTATGTGAGTGTTGTGATGTATGTGATGTATGTGAGTGTTGTGATGTATGTGAGTGTTGTGATGTATGTGAGTGTTGTGATGTATGTGAGTGTTGTGATGTATGTGATGTATGTGAGTGTTGTGATGTATGTGAGTGTTGTGATGTATGTGAGTGTTGTGATGTATGTGAGTGTTGTGATGTATGTGAGTGTTGTGATGTATGTGAGTGTTGTGATGTATGTGATGTATGTGAGTGTTGTGATGTATGTGATGTATGTGAGTGTTGTGATGTATGTGAGTGTTGTGATGTATGTGAGTGTTGTGATGTATGTGAGTGTTGTGATGTATGTGAGTGATGTGATGTATGTGAGTGTTGTGATGTGTGTGAGTGTTGTGATGTATGTGAGTGTTGTGATGTATGTGATGTATGTGAGTGTTGTGATGTATGTGAGTGTTGTGATGTGTGTGAGTGTTGTGATGTGTGAGTGTTGTGATGTATGTGATGTATGTGAGTGTTGTGATGTATGTGAGTGTTGTGATGTATGTGAGTGTTGTGATGTATGTGATGTATGTGAGTGTTGTGATGTATGTGAGTGTTGTGATGTATATGAGTGTTGTGATGTATATGAGTGTTGTGATGTATGTGAGTGTTGTGATGTATGTGATGTATGTGAGTGTTGTGATGTGATGCTAAAACTGATTTTCGCACATTAATATCTTTCTAATTATGGTGTGTTGTGGTGATAAATGGTATCGTATCGATTACAAATGTTTATACTATATAGATGTATAAATTTCATTAAGACATATCCAATTGTATAACTGTGTAATTACTAGAAACTATGTTTAACATTTAATGTATGCTGTTAACCAGTTAGTAATTCTAACCGGTTTTAACATCCTTATATGTATGTTTAAAGGATCTGCTGATGATCGATTTCCATTTGAGGTTTAGTACATATTACTGGACTTCATTCCAGTGTAACTTGTACACAGATTGTAGAATAGTTTACCCATATTTATATGATAGAATAGTTTACAAAGATGTATATGATAGAATAGTTTACAAAGATGTATATGTATATGATAGAATAGTTTACAAAGATGTACATGTATATGATAGAATAGTTTACAAAGATGTATATGTATATGATAGAATAGTTTACCAAGATGTATATGATAGAATAGTTTACAAAGATGTACATGTATATGATAGAATAGTTTACCAAGATGTATATGATATAATAGTTTACCAAGATGTATATGATAGAATAGTTTACCAAGATGTATATGATAGAATAGTTTACCAAGATGTATATGATAGAATAGTTTACCAAGATGTATATGATAGAATAGTTTACAAAGATGTATATGATAGAATAGTTTACAAAGATGTATATGATAGAATAGTTTACCAAGATGTATATGATAGAATAGTTTACAAAGATGTATATGATAGAATAGTTTACAAAGATGTATATGATAGAATAGTTTACAAAGATGTATATGATAGAATAGTTTACAAAGATGTATATGATAGAATAGTTTACAAAGATGTATATGATAGAATAGTTTACAAAGATGTATATGATAGAATAGTTTACCAAGGTGTATATGATAGAATAGTTTACAAAGATGTATGTGATAGAATAGTTTACCAAGGTGTATATGATAGAATAGTTTACCAAGGTGTATATGATAGAATAGTTTACCAAGGTGTATATGATAGAATAGTTTACAAAGATGTATGTGATAGAATAGTTTACCAAGATGTATATGATAGAATAGTTTACCAAGGTGTATATGATAGAATAGTTTACCAAGGTGTATATGATAGAATAGTTTACCAAGGTGTATATGATAGAATAGTTTACCAAGATGTATATGATAGAATAGTTTACCAAGATGTATATGATAGAATAGTTTACCAAGATGTATATGATAGAATAGTTTACAAAGATGTATATGATAAATAGTTTACAAAGATGTATATGATAGAATAGTTTACAAAGATGTATGTGATAGAATAGTTTACCAAGATGTATATGATAGAATAGTTTACAAAGATGTATATGATAGAATAGTTTACCAAGATGTACATGTATATGATGGAATAGTTTACCAAGATGTATATGATAGAATAGTTTACCAAGATGTATATGATAGAATAGTTTACCAAGATGTACATGTATATGATGGAATAGTTTACAAAGATGTATATGATAGAATAGTTTACCAAGATGTATATGATAGAATAGTTTACCAAGATGTACATGTATATGATGGAATAGTTTACAAAGATGTATATGATAGAATAGTTTACAAAGATGTATATGATAGAATAGTTTACCAAGATGTATATGATAGAATAGTTTACAAAGATGTATATGATAGAATAGTTTACAAAGATGTATGTGATAGAATAGTTTACCAAGATGTATATGATAGAATAGTTTACAAAGATGTACATGTATATGATAGAATAGTTTACAAAGATGTATATGCTAGAATAGTTTACAAAGATGTATATGATAGAATAGTTTACAAAGATGTATATGCTAGAATAGTTTACAAAGATGTATATGCTAGAATAGTTTACAAAGATGTATATGATAGAATAGTTTACAAAGATGTACATGTATATGATAGAATAGTTTACCAATGTGTATATGATAGAATAGTTTACCAAGATGTACATGTATATGATAGAATAGTTTACCAAGATGTATATGATAGAATAGTTTACCAAGATGTACATGTATATGATAGAATAGTTTACCAAGATGTATATGATAGAATAGTTTACCAAGATGTATATGATAGAATAGTTTACCAAGGTGTATATGATAGAATAGTTTACAAAGATGTATATGATAGAATAGTTTACCAAGATGTATATGATAGAATAGTTTACAAAGATGTATATGATAGAATAGTTTACAAAGATGTATGTGATAGAATAGTTTACCAAGATGTATATGATAGAATAGTTTACAAAGATGTACATGTATATGATAGAATAGTTTACAAAGATGTATATGCTAGAATAGTTTACCAAGATGTATATGATAGAATAGTTTACAAAGATGTACATGTATATGATAGAATAGTTTACAAAGATGTATATGATAGAATAGTTTACCAAGATTTATATGATAGAATAGTTTACAAAGATGTATATGATAGAATAGTTTACAAAGATGTATGTGATAGAATAGTTTACCAAGATGTATATGATAGAATAGTTTACAAAGATGTACATGTATATGATAGAATAGTTTACAAAGATGTATATGCTAGAATAGTTTACCAAGATGTATATGATAGAATAGTTTACAAAGATGTACATGTATATGATAGAATAGTTTACAAAGATGTATATGATAGAATAGTTTACCAAGATGTATATGATAGAATAGTTTACCAAGATGTATATGATAGAATAGTTTACAAAGATGTATATGATAGAATAGTTTACCAAGATGTATATGATAGAATAGTTTACCAAGATGTATATGATAGAATAGTTTACAAAGATGTATATGATAGAATAGTTTACCAAGATGTATATGATAGAATAGTTTACCAAGATGTATATGATAGAATAGTTTACAAAGATGTATATGATAGAATAGTTTACCAAGATGTATATGATAGAATAGTTTACCAAGATGTATATGATAGAATAGTTTACAAAGATGTATATGATAGAATAGTTTACCAAGATGTATATGATAGAATAGTTTACCAAGATGTATATGATAGAATAGTTTACAAAGATGTATATGATAGAATAGTTTACCAAGATGTATATGATAGAATAGTTTACCAAGATGTATATGATAGAATAGTTTACCAAGATGTATATGATAGAATAGTTTACAAAGATGTATATGATAGAATAGTTTACAAAGATGTATGTGATAGAATAGTTTACCAAGATGTATATGATAGAATAGTTTACAAAGATGTACATGTATATGATAGAATAGTTTACAAAGATGTATATGCTAGAATAGTTTACCAAGATGTATATGATAGAATAGTTTACAAAGATGTACATGTATATGATAGAATAGTTTACAAAGATGTATATGATAGAATAGTTTACCAAGATTTATATGATAGAATAGTTTACAAAGATGTATATGATAGAATAGTTTACAAAGATGTATGTGATAGAATAGTTTACCAAGATGTATATGATAGAATAGTTTACAAAGATGTACATGTATATGATAGAATAGTTTACAAAGATGTATATGCTAGAATAGTTTACCAAGATGTATATGATAGAATAGTTTACAAAGATGTACATGTATATGATAGAATAGTTTACAAAGATGTATATGATAGAATAGTTTACCAAGATTTATATGATAGAATAGTTTACAAAGATGTATATGATAGAATAGTTTACAAAGATGTATGTGATAGAATAGTTTACCAAGATGTATATGATAGAATAGTTTACAAAGATGTACATGATAGAATAGTTTACCAAGATGTATATGATAGAATAGTTTACCAAGATGTATATGATAGAATAGTTTACAAAGATGTATATGATAGAATAGTTTACCAAGATGTATATGATAGAATAGTTTACCAAGATGTATATGATAGAATAGTTTACAAAGATGTATATGATAGAATAGTTTACCAAGATGTATATGATAGAATAGTTTACCAAGATGTATATGATAGAATAGTTTACAAAGATGTATATGATAGAATAGTTTACCAAGATGTATATGATAGAATAGTTTACCAAGATGTATATGATAGAATAGTTTACAAAGATGTATATGATAGAATAGTTTACCAAGATGTATATGATAGAATAGTTTACCAAGATGTATATGATAGAATAGTTTACCAAGATGTATATGATAGAATAGTTTACAAAGATGTATATGATAGAATAGTTTACAAAGATGTATATGATAGAATAGTTTACCAAGATATATACGATAGACATAAGTTTTAGTAAATATTCAGAACTGGATTTATTTGATGCAATATGTTTCATGGCGATCATGGAATGATATTCTCATATTACATGTTGAGGATAAGTTGTTGCAACGAACCTTATAAAGTAAAGTATTCTCAATATTATGGCTGTCCGATTAGCACAGTGGTTAGCGCGCTCGCTTCTCACCAATGCAACCCATGTTCGATCCTCGGATCGGGAAGTATGTGAGACGGTACGGTTGTCGCCAGATCGGACAGGTGGGTTTTCTCCGGTTACTCCGATTTCCTCCCACACAAATTACCACATTTACGCTTTCATCCGTGCCAACGAGAGTGATTAATATAAGTTGTTAAAACTTGCTTCGCAATCGTTGTAAAATAAATAAAGTTTAAACTTTAATATTCATGCATTTGCTATGTACTCGATTCATAAATATTAGTGAAAATAATCACATGATGAATTATACCAGACTTAGAATAAATAGTTTCATATTTGTTTTGCAGAAAACTGAATAACAAAGGTGAACGATACCGAATCAGATTTCCAGTGCACCGAAGTGACCTTCGTTCCAGTTTTAAAGCATTTGCGCTGGCTATGAATCCGCTGCGGTACGATGGCAGGAGTTCAAGGTCAGCACTTTCTGCCCGAGGAGACTCAAGAATACCAAAGTCACGGTGGTCTGAGATAGAGGTTATCAGTAACAGTAGTGACCAATCAAAAGAGAGTTACTTCTGATCTAAATAAAGGCGGTTTTACTGGACATATATGAAATTGTATGAGCTTACGGCACTCTACATACATTATATCTGTGAACTCAACCGAAGCACCGTATATCTGTGAACTCAACCGAAGCACCGTATATCTGTGAACTCAACCGAAGCACCGTATATCTGTGGACTCAACCGAAGCACAGTATATCTGTGAACTCAACCGAAGCACCGTATATCTGTGAACTCAACCGAAGCACCGTATATCTGTGAACTCAACCGAAGCGCCGTGTTCATTGCTACCCATGATTATCTAGGAACAACCAAATATATTGAAAACTTGAAGTAACAGTGGTAGCGCATTTGCTTCAGGTGTGAGAGGCCAGGAGTTCGCACCCAGTTATAGCCATTATGATTGTGCCCTTAGGCAAGGCACATAGATTCCACATTGCCTCTTCTCTCTCCATGGCGATGGATTATATCAGGAATGAGGTATCGAGAGCGATAATATTGAAAAACTTGTTTCACAATCGGGTTGAATAAATTTGTATTTTATTAACCAAAGATATTAATGGGACAATTTTCTACATGATCTCGATTTTCATGACTACATTAAGAATGCATTGAAAACTGAAGTATATATGATTTCATGCAATGCTTTCGTGTAATTATCAGACATATCATTCTGAATTCAGCTTCAGTCTTGTTAGTTCCGACTGGTGTACATGTATTGTATAGCATCCTGAAGCTAGATGTGTTGTCCGGCATCTGTCATCATGTGTCATCTGTCATCATGTGTCATCTGTCATCATGTGTCATCAATCATCATGTTTCATCTGTTGTCATGTTTCATCTATTGTCATGTTTCATCTGTTGTCATCTGTAATCATGTTTCATCTATCGTCATGTTTCATCTGTTGTCCTCTGTCATCATGTTTCATCTAGCGTCATGTTTCATCTATCATGATGTGTCATCTATCATCATGTGTCATCTGTCATCATGTTTCATCTATCATCATGTGTCATCTGTAATCATGTTTCATCTATCATCATCAAGTGTCATCATGTGTCATCTGTCATCATGTGTTGTCCAGTATTTGTCATCTTCTGGCATCTGTTTCTTGACTCGAGCGGCAACCGGTTCCACTCCCATATTGTCCTGGAGGAGTGACTTGCATGATGGGAGCCTATAATATTTCTCGTGTTCTGATCTAGCAGGGTGTTGTTTAATAAGTCAACTTGTTTTCTGTAATAGAACATTCTTAATGGAACATCACTCCTGCAGTCCTCGAGCGTTCTCCATCCAAGCTAGTTTAACATAACACTTGTTCGATTACCATGTCTGTTTGTAGAATGCTGCATGCCATTAGACCATTACGTTTATGTTCATTGTCTTGTATGGATCACAAACTGGATTTGTACTGTGCTGCAGCAGGACACCAGGTTACTGTGCTGCAGTAGGACACCAGGTTACTGTGCTGCAGTAGGACACCAGGTTACTGTGCTGCAGTAGGACACCAGGTTACTGTGCTGCAGTAGGACACCAGGTTACTGTGCTGCAGTAGGACACCAGGTTACTGTGCTGCAGCAGGACACCAGGTTACTGTGCTGCAGCAGGACACCAGGTTACTGTGCTGCAGCAGGACACCAGGTTA